>BLKM01001619.1:4476762-5032762 GCA_013340265.1 Coptotermes formosanus | reverse complement strand
TGGCGGGCTCTTGTGAATGCGGTAATGAACCCGAAGGTTCATTACCGCATTCACAAGAGCCCGCCACCTGTCCCTATCCTAAGCCAGCTCAATCCAGTTCATGTCCTCCCATCCCACTTCCCGAATATCCATCTTAATATTATCCTCCCATCTACGCCTGGGTCTCCCAAGTGGTCGCCTTCCCTCGGGTCTCCCCACCAAAATCCGGTACGCACTTCTCTCCTCCCCCATACGTGCCACATGCCCCGCCCATAGGACTTCTGTGGGAAATTCTGTAGACAAGTTAGTGATTTCTAATAAGTCGCGTCTCCATGCCTGTCACACAAATCCTCACAGTGGATATACCACCATTCAAATATCTGTAAAAGAGGGTTTCATTCTTTGTTTTACTCCGTCCTCCACTTTGTGTGGGTCATTGAACTATATAAAAACCTCTCTTTATGACATCGATTTGTATCTTGTTGACTTCGCGTTTTGCAAGGTTCACCTTCACTTCATAGGCTGATATTCCGGGGCTTTCCTTGTCAAAAACACATAAAATCGTACCCTTGCTTTCACACGTTTCCCCGTTAGTCAATATCCCCACCCGCTACATTAAATCCACTACTTCAGATCAACGACAAACGTAACGTTATATCTTACCACCCGACCAAATCCTTCACTGACTCGAACACAATTATATTCTATATAGCAACTACGCAGCGTGCTTCATGGACCGCCGTCCGAATCCCGACAGACGCTAGATATTTTTCTTTTCTCCAAATCGTCCAGATCAGCTCTGCGGCTCACTCAGAGGTCTATTAACCCTTTAAAGACGAAGCGTATCTGTTTTATATAAGGACGCAGTGCGTACCGCGCTATAAACACTTTCCACTTCGCTTATAAAAACCAGTCTCTTAATGTTTTATAAGGCAAAAGTTGCTGTTTGTTCTGAGATCCGTACAAAACACATAAACGCAATGTGGGCACCACGTAGAATTTTTTATGTTAAACCTGGCGGTACGTAAAGTTACCGCTAGGCTTTAAAAGTTTAAACGAGTACAGTGCTTTCCCGAGGTAAAGTGACCAGGGCGCGATGCTGACAAGTCTCTTGCATCTAGCGCCGAGGTTCAGAATTGGTACACGTCTATAGCGAATCAATAGCTATGCGTTCATTGCACAGACAAGGACAAGTTTAAGTTTTTACTATGTACGTAATACGAAATGGGCTACATATACACTTCTGCTTGTGGAATTTATTTGAAGTATTTTTCCTTCTAAGGGAGAATTAAAAAGAACGGTGTAAAGGAGTATTGGAGATTCCTGCAGTAAAACTAAAGGAGTAAAATTTTCCCTTTACACGCCATGAAGGATTATTAGAGAGTGAAGATAAGCGATATTGTTGCCTAACTTTGGCACTAGATGGAAGCGAGACGTCAGCATCACACACTCCGATCGCATTATACTAGGGGAAAGCGTAACGGGTGGGCTCCAGGGCCGGCCTGGACGCTTTGGAAAAGATATTAAATATTTTACACTTGACGGGAATTGAACCACAAACCTCCAGTTGCCCAGCCCTAACCTAGTTACTGTACTGACTACGGTATCCCTGCTCCATTCAAGGCCAAAGGTACGAAAAGTATCTTTCCGTCATGAAATGCATAGACAGTACGCACGTATATGAGACTATGGCTTCAAATCCAGGGCTACGTCTATTACTTATGCTGAAGCCTGGTGTATGGCAACGTATACATTTTTTATCACTTTCTGTGAATACTTAGAACCATTATTTCCTACACCCTACCTTGTCTCGACTCCTTTAACCATACACTGTAACGTGTAAAGTGCAAGTAAATTTGAAGTAGATGTTTCGTACTTTGTTTGTAAAGTCTTTTCCCAGCTCCCAGTGTATCAGTATCTTTCTCCGTAGTCCGAATGCTTGGACTAAAGACAAGTTTTTTAGTTAACGAAGTAATAATATACTACTATAAAGTTCTTTTTCGCTTTTTATTTCTTCAGTAAATATTCAATGTGTAAAGCAGCATCCAAATCATGTCACCACGGTGAATAACACAAAGGGTGTTTGATGTTATATTCATTTTTATTTGCCTGACCTTTATTATTTCGCAAACGGCAATGTAAAGCGTATCCATGCAAATATCGTAATGAAGAAAGTAAGAATATTATTGCAGCAGACGCAATTTGTTTTGATAAAAATTCAGACCTAAAATTGTCGCTTTCGATAAACAGAAATGTACGTCAAGATCAATACGTTATATGCAAAATAATGAGTACTACATTTAAGTGTCCTTTTCCTCTCTTCCTTTTATAATTCCCGGTTGACAGAAAATCCAACATACGTTTATATTTTTTATGACTAAAAGTAACTGATGTGTTTGGTTGTTCGTGCCATAATCTAATCCGTCATGCTGTAGCCGCCCGTAATCTATGTTGCGTAGCTTACGAAAAAGTTGGCCTAATGCTGTACTACACACAAGCTCTGTAAAAGAATTTCAAAATAAAATATTTTGATGGAAGCATATATTCGAGGGGACAGAGTTTGTTTGAGAACACACGAGGTTTGTGTGGAGTGAGTGGGGTAATAAAGTCAGGAGCGCTGTTAACTACTGCATGTACGATGTGGCAACAAAGACAAGGGTGGGGGGATGGTAGAGCTAAGGTAATCTGTTCCCGCCAGTCTTTATTATTGATGGAAAGCAAGCTGCACCAGAGCTGTGCCGTATATTCTGCAGCTCGCGGAACAGCCAAGAATAATGAACTCGCGGCCGACTACATTAAGGGAATTAATTACACCTCCATGCTGCCATTTCGAGTTATCCTCCGACGCACCAGTCACCTCCTTCCAACATTACCTGCACACCTACCTCGGGGCACCCTCTAGCAGACCAGGACGCAATGATGATTTGTACCACATTCCCAGTAGACAGCACAAGCGCCTCCTTCTCCTGTAGAAGCTCAATCTGCAGTTCAGTGCGTCAGCCGCATACTTAGAAACATTAACCAAGTAACTAAGTACACAACTAACAGTGTGAATAACTGGATGTAGTAGGCTAAGTAGTAGTAAAAGAGAATTTGCGAAAACACCAACTGTTTCTTCTTTGCGTGACAGACCACTGGAAGCAAAAAGTTACTCCCACACTCAAGCGATTCCCCACAGTCTGTAGGACTCGAAGGTTTATATCCGTGTTCAAAACATCCCGCATCTCTTCCTGGCCCTGATCGAGTTCCTTTGGTTGGCATCCGCAAAACGTATGTCTTTTAGAGCCGTTTTTATTGCATTCCTGTCAGCAACGCAAGGCGCTAATTAATTATCTCTTCCACACAGCGTTTTCCGATTAAGGTTTTGTATAAATTTCTCATAAATTACATGCACCATAATTTCCCGAACGTTATTTCTTGTCGTGTAATAAATTTGTGTATACTGTGCAAACCGTGAATATTGTGGACATTGTGAATACTTTGAATACCGTAAATTCTGTTAGTAAGCCTATTATGAATACTGTAAATTTTGTTAGTAGACCTATTGTGTGAATACTGTGAATTCAGTGAATACTATGATAACTGCAAGAACTCTGCACTCTAAGTACCGTCAGTATTGTGAACACTGCAATAAACCCTGCACAAATGCACTCTGGTTTCGCCTACTGCAGCGTGCTTTCCCGACAACAACAGAATTGCCTTCTCATCTGGCCAAAATGGACCGATGGAGAGCAGTCATGTAGTCCGAAATTGAAAGGAAACGAAGAAAGTTTGCCTTGGAGACTGGAATTCCTAAGAGCAATATTACCTGCTCCATTGCCACTGATACTTACACGACACGGTAACTAAATTTATACTGGGTACCACACATTAACATTTCAAAGACTAAAATTAACAGAAGACAGTCTTATATAATGCACTTGGGCCTTCAGTGTGTAGGTGAGTGATTGGCTGTTCGTGTTTGGGCCACGTGGCAGTACTGTTATGTGGCAGTCAGGTGTTGGAGAAATATTTAGACTTCGGTCAGAAATGCAGATTCTTATTTTGCTCTCCAAAATATTTCATGTTTACGGTATGAAGGTTCACAGAATCTGTGTATTCATAGTACCCTCGATAGATACAGTATTGCTTACAAACAGATCAATTGAAGGGTTATCTTCGGAAACCGAAGCTAAGGGGGCTGCGAATTCTGTGTTACGCGCATCATATGACAGCGACGTGACTGTTTATATATAAACCTTCAGTTCCTACTGCACAGGAAACACGTTTTGCATTAATTATGAAGACCTATCCATTAACGCTCAATATAGAAATAATGAGTGTTATAGTGAGATTCACATGCAACACACAAGTAGATGGTGTGGGCAAAGTGCAGAGTTTCTTTATCTTACAGTTGGTCGACTTCAAAAGGTGTAAACTGCTTTTAGGAAACACGAAACACCGCATGTTTAACAACAGTATAATTGGATAGATGAGGTTAGGGATATAAAACCTTGGATTGCTCTCAGGATTTCTGTGCGTGGGGGAGTTATGTGTCATGAAGCAAAACTACGCTCAATTTCAAGTAGTTCGGCGGTGGAAGTTGAAGTCGACGATTTTAGATGGGATTTACAAGGCTGATTATTTGGGACAAATACACATTTCCTTTAACAACTCATCACAGAAAAACGCCGAATAAATACTTTTGAATCCAGCGAGTCTGCTGGGTCAAACCCGACTATAGTCTTTACCAATTACTGTCATTATTTTCACAGCAATGTGGAATACATGCTCATGGGCTGCTCTTCCATCAGCAAGGATTCAGTTCTGTTCAAATAATATTTAACCTTAGGAGGCAGTAAATTTATTTTGCTGGGTACATTTAATATATTCACAAAAATCTTATTTGGGTAAAGGGCAACGAGATTGTTTGACAAATGGGTGGTGAAAGGGTTAAGTATGGTGTATATAACCAAAGGCAGTCAGCTGTGGGAACCTCAAAGAAATAAACATTAATAAACCATCACTTGACTTAGAAAACGTAGTAAAATTTGGGGCCCAAAGTATTATTAATAACCTCAGTTCCTCTACGAAAATGACTGGAGAGATTATTTGTTTAAAACTGATCACCGCCACTTCACTAAGCAGGCTTGCATATTCTGTGTTCTTTATCAAATTTACGTATCCTCTCAACAGACATAACTTTACAAAGACACATATGCTAAAAAATTATGGGTTTTACGCTTTAATTTGATCAGTTTACACAAATTCACTTAGCAGGCCTACTTTATATCTAGCTGGCTGAGCCATTGACGTTAGCAATAAAACTCTTACGCTGACTGTAAGTCCTCAGTCATTTCATTCAAAATAACTATTTATTGATAATGACTTTCACGTCTGATATAAATTTATACAGCAAAAATTTAGAGTGACGTTTAAACCAACACGGATGGAAATCTTTCACTTACCGTCCCTTTCGTCAATCTGCAAAGCGAGGATCAGTAAACGGAAAAGATGTTTTGTACTGTGGATACTTTAGACGCAAGTGACTGCAGATTGTCATGAGCCAAACTTACTGCGATTTTACAAGAATCTGACTAAATTTTATTGGTTGCTCATGGCTTTGGAAACAACTCAGTCAAAAGAAAATGTTGTAGGAATGAGGGAGTTTTAGCGTTCCTCAGTGGTTGCCCTATCAAACCTTGCACTCGAAGTATCGTGACTGCTAGGCAGTCAGTTATTTTACCAATAACATGGACTTTCAGATTAGACGAAGAAGGGAAATCGGCCCTTTATAATACACGCATGAGGTTTGGTATTAGCAATAACATTCCTCGAAATACGTACGTGTGACTTAATAAAGAAATACTCGTAAATAAACAATAAATAACATGCGTGGGCCTTTCAAAGTATACAATTCGATCACAAACCTTTTTAAACTGGGATCTCTCAGTCACAACAGCTCACAGTGTTGTTTGTAAACACTAAGAAGCTTTGGAAATACACGAAATGTGAGGTTAAATCATAACTCGTGTCTATTGAGAATGGCCTCCCTTGCCACTTCAAAGCCTTTAGGTGGATTTCAAACACAGTTGCAATGCACATATTATTAATCCAAGCTCTGTGTTCTTATAGAAGCAGTGTAGCAGTTGTTTAACCAGATTTTATTGAAAGTTCGCCTGCAATAAATACTTTGTCTGTTGGTACGTGACGCCTAAAATTGATGGATGTGGAGGGAGCTGTTTTTAAATGTATTTCTTAGTATTAATTTCCTCGTCTGTGATTGTGCTTATACTTACCGCTTTGTATTATTTCGTATTTTATAATTATCATCAATGATTGTAAATGAACAAAAACCAACATAATAACTCCATCGGTCAACTGAGAAGGGAAACAGCGCTAACTACTATGATATCAAGAATATAAAATACGCCTCAGTCAATGGAGTATGTCCAAAAAAATATTGGTACATTTCTAAACCATATGTATAGAGTGTAGGTCGTTATTATTCTGTTAAAAACACCAATAACAATAATAAAGCACCTAACTCTTGGCTAAAGTGTGGCGGACACTTGCTAGAAACAACTGGAATTATAATAGCCATCCAGGGTCAGGTCGTTACTACGAATAATTATAAGAACATATTTTTAATGATCTGAACACTACTAATGATATCTCCAAAAATGTCGAGAGATATTAGAAACCATTCAACATACGCTGGTGCATGTTATGTAGCCTACTAGTTCACGGCGATGAAATCCATCGCCACACTCAAGTAACCAACATCGTCCATCAAGAGTTGGCTATCAAATATGGACTATCAAAGGAACACAAAATACGAGCCACAATCTGTGTTAGAGAATTCCAAATATAAACTGTACTGACAGGTCAATAATAACTTATCGAAATATCCATCACAATAGACCGGACATAGTTATAAATGGTAAAGCGTCAGACCTGGGCAGGGCCTTAGGGTTCCAGGAAGTCGAGGCTCCCAGATTTCTAGACAATCGGCACATGAAGGTGGTAAGGTTGTCAGCCCTACGCACCGGCCGTCTTTAGCCCCCAGGAAACATTCCTGGTACTCATGTCTGTTAGAGGCTGAGTCGAACCCAGGGCCGTAGTGTGACCGAAAGGATTATGTCAATGAAGAATTCCAGTGACACCACTGGGAATCGCAACCGCGCCCTTCCGGTTTGTTAGTGCAGTGCCTCAACCAACTGCGCCACCGCGCCGGACATAAAACCTTCAAAGAAGCACACTTAATACTGTAGCAATTCCTAACAGTCACAATCTTTACCGCACCATCATCGAGAACTCCAGAACTACATTGATTTGAAAGAAGAGCTTATAAGAAAATGGCAAACTGAAAACGGCCTATTAATACTATCCAAAATGGGAATTATTCCACAGAAATTACACAAAAGTATAAAATTACTTAATCCCCGCCCTGCTGTATATATTCTAATGCTAAAGCAACAATAAGCCTACTTAAAAATGCGGTATAATTAGAAGGTTTTTGGCAGAACAGTGTACATGCAGTGCTTGGTCTCGCGGCCCGTAATTTTTGTGAACCAGTTAAACTGCTGTGAAGTAAGGAAGGTGGATGATGATGATGATGATGATGATGATGATGATGATGATGATGATGATGATGGCAAGTTCTGCCCACGCGAATTTGAAAAAGACCCAAAACGCTTATGCTCTTTCCCTTCGCAATACCACCCATAAAAGCAAATATTTATCCCTCCTTCATCTTGCTGCATTTCTTTGTAGTACAAACAATGAAAGACACGAGTTGCATTATGGACTTGTTCCCTTTTAGATACAAAAGAAATTATCTGTCTATTCTTTGTAAATCTGTGATTCAAATTTAAGGAACTTACTATTATGCATATTAATCCGATTAGAAAGCAAGAGCGACTTCTGGAACCCCAACTTCTGTAACAAGTAATAAATTAATGTTAATGTTCTTAACGTGGTCCCAGCTCATTTGCACAAAATATGTTTCATTACAATTAGAGAAACAATTAAATGAAAATTATTACCTGCACTTTTATTTCAGTTTTTCCGTCACATTAATTTCTTTTCAATAGAAACAATTTTTAAGTAGAAAGTATGACAAGCAGTTTCTGTAAAAGAGTGAAATGCATTTCCAAGGACATTTTATATTTGCCCAGCTTCTACCAATCTTATAGCAGCAAAGCAGTGCCATTACAGGCCTGGACAGGCCCTGAGGTTTCCAGGAGGTTGAGGCTCCCAGATTTCTAGACAATCGGCACATGAAGGAGGTAAGGTTGTCAGGCTTATGCACCGGCCGCCTTTACCCCCAAGAAATATTCCTACCAATCTTATAGGTCCTACGAATTTCCTTCATGCTGGTATATTCTCGAGAAAATTAAAATATTTTCGAGTTAAGTTTTGATTTCACGTGTGGCGATATATAAACTGATCTGAAGGGACTACAAAAAATTGTAAAGCTATTTTCAAGTTTCCGATTACTCTACCACTTAAGACTACTATATTTAGTTCGAGAATATTAAAATCATAGGGAAAATATCCACCTAAATCGACGCGTGACCCAATTTGGTTTCGATGCTTGCCCACATTCTTCGTGGCTCGACAGGACCGCACGGCCACTGGGAGCGCTTGCCCACTAGCAGCAACAGAATTGCCTTAGCTAGCTTCGGTTTTCCCCTTTGGCACTTCAGAAACCGTAATGGAATTTTGTTCACCTACTGTGAAATGCAACCCTACATTCTTTGCATTACAATCTGTATAACTTCAAACTTCAACATTTTCATACGCTTTACACTAACAGGCAACTTACTGGCCGATGAAAGATTTTCTATTTAGAAGAATTTAATCTCCCAAATTATTTTCATATATCCCAGCCCGTTGTGTTTTCGTGTAACATCAATGTTAAATTTCTCAATCGAACAAAACACTTCCCTTTATTATTATCTCTACGAGGCTACATACTGCGGCCCGTGAAGGCCGTCATTAGGCATACATACAAAATATACAAAAGAAAGGTGTTAGGGGTGAGGACTCCTCCTTTTTTACATAAAAGTAGAAGGTTAAAAAAGGGAGGCGGCCTCACCCCTAACACCTTTCTTTTGTATGTTTTGTATGCATGCCTGATGATGGCCTTCACGGGCCGAAACGTGTAGTCTTGTAGAGATAATAATAAAGGGAGGTGTCGTGTTTGACTGAGAAATTTAACATTGATGCTCCCAAACTATATTAGTGTTAAGACCGAATTTCCTTACTACGGAAAATAACAGGGCAGAAACTGCAATTTATTGGACACAGCAAGATTTCATTTTGATAACTGTGCTTGTTTTGATCGGCAGAGTCCTTTAATGTCTCGTACTACTGAATAAAGAATTAGGCTCAAGTCATATTCCACGCTCAGTATATTACTCTCCTGTTGTTATGAAGGAAGAAAATGCGTTCTTGCACGAATGTTTAGTTGAAAGCCACAATAATACTGCTACAGCTTACCCGCCAGCACTGAGAATTACTGGCCGATTTCTCACATTTTTCAATACGTGATCGAAAGTGTACTCTACTAATTGTGCTTCCTCCTTAGTACAAAATTTGTGTCTTATAAAAATATCAGTGACAAGAAAGGGTTATTTCATAGCCAGGTATTATCTTCAGTCATATCAGGAAAGTATTCCCTGAATTTTGTGACAAAGAGAATCAGGTGTTCGATTACTGTAGATTTAGCACTCTCATCCAGCTGAAGTTTGCGTTCCATCAGGAAATCGTAAAGAATGCATAAACTTTCAGTTTGACTATTCTCCAAAACATTTTCAAAACCAAATCCTTTATGAATAATTCACATCTGTTTTGCACGTGGAACACTGCTGTATTCGAGCACTGAAGGGACAAATCCCGAATAATTTATTGTTGAGAAAATATTTGTCAAATAAGGATAAGTATGTGCCAGAGAGGATCTTTCAAGAAACGTGTTTGTGGAAGGCGTGGGTAGTAAGCAAAAGAAGTAACCCATCTTTATGTAAAAACAAACACATAAATATTTTAAACGGGAGAGACACTACATTACGTACGAGTCTAAAAACAATTATGTATGATGCCAATTCAATTACAAAGTACTTAAAAAGTTGTAGAATTCATTGGTTGTGCGTTTTTTAAATCTCTACGTTCACTTTAGCGTCCTTCACTGACTTTAATACAACCACGCATTTTTAGGCAAAAGATATACTCCGTGCCACACTTCGCTTGTTTCACTC
This sequence comes from Coptotermes formosanus, assembly GCA_013340265.1. Classification (NCBI taxonomy): domain Eukaryota; kingdom Metazoa; phylum Arthropoda; class Insecta; order Blattodea; family Rhinotermitidae; genus Coptotermes; species Coptotermes formosanus. The sequence goes on along the minus strand of BLKM01001619.1, from coordinate 5,022,542 downwards.
AAAAATGCAGCTTATTTTAAATGGTTTATTTGGCCTCATCCGTGGAGTACACAAGCTACGACCCCAATCTATTTCTTTTTCATGACAATATTATTTAAGCAGGTTAGAGCTCTTTTCTCCCTTCGTACTTCCATTCAAGTGTACCCAGAATGGCTCATCTTTTGTACAGTACCTCAGTAATATACCTGTTTTTCGAATACTAATTATAGACAGTATTACTGACATCTGTCTGGTCATTCAGATGGAAAGTAAACCTATAATATGAGCCTCTCTTTAAGTCATTTTATATGTGCTGTTCCTCTCTTCTGCGCCATGTCCCTAACAACACGGTTTACAGTGCTATTTGATAAAGTTACACAGACACTTTGGAGGTGTAACTCTAAGACACAGGTCATATTCGACTTTTGATCTTCGATCTGGTATACAACGCCTCTGCCAAAGCCAACAAGCTTGCCCTTTTAAAGAAGGCACAATTTCTGTTTACTATGTACCCTGTACTGCATTTTATCGCCCATAATTCTGAATAAGAAGAATATTTATTCTTCATTTTATTTTATATATGTTTAATGACTGTGTTTCAGTACAAAAACTACGTAATAGGGAATAGTTAATTAACTTTACATCTATATGCTGCTCGCTTTGTTAGATTGTTATTACAGACCAGGCTTGATGCATGAAGGAAGAATTTACACTTCTTGATGCTTTGGTACCTGTAACACTTCGTATCCCCTGAAGATGATGGCATGTCCATTGAAACATGTACGGATAATGTCAATATAAATATAACTTTGTGAATTTTGTGCTTTATTGTTGGTTTGTACTAATTAAATACAACAGAAAATTACGGAACGAGGTTTGGATAGTCTTTATCACCAGTACATGTGAACTCAAACTTTATACAGCCAAAGTCACACTTTCTTCTTTCACGCACGACTTCCCTACAGCACTGACGGTACAAACACATGATTTCTGTTTATATTCCGGAACTGGCGCAACACTAACTGATGTCCTCATTTCTATTTCTCTTATCCCTTTAAAACTTCCTGCTTTAACGACTTATCTACTGGGGTAAAATTAATCGCACACTGTAAAATATTAACTGCACAGCGACAACCAGTCCAGTTTTCTGAAGCAGACTTTAGCACATCTGAAACTGAATTAGTCAGCCCAAAATAACCATTGTTTCCGAGGAAATAGCACTTACTGACCAATGGAGATGGAAGTGCCAAGAAAAATTTTCCCGTATAATACAATTTCGAAGATTCGGGACATGTTAGTCAGTATAGTGACGACGCTATCACTGTTTGCACAACCGACTGATCCTATTTCGATCCTAGCACGCGCAAAAAGATTATCTTTTCGCCCAGTCGTCCCAGGTTATTGAGTCTGGGGCGTGAAGTTGGTAATTCACCTCCATTTGGTGCCGAAGCTAGGGTAAGTGAGGCATTAACTCTACTTTTCCACAGGCCTTCATGGTACGCATGAGGAGAGAGTAAGTTTTGCTATCCGCTAATTTACGCACCCACTGTCTCCACATACATGTCCCTATCTCGCCTTCTTGCAAAATATAATGTAAATACGAAAAGGTAAAAACAGTGGTAACATGGGTCAACGAATGACAAATTACAGTAAAGTTTTATGAAAACCAACCTGTAGTAAATTAAACCAAATTTTTTATCTTTTTGTGCGCACAAATAATAAATCATTACCAACACTTTCTGCGAATACGTAAGGGGTTGCAAACCACATGCTTGGAAACATTTATTAGCCTAATACAGATTCCGTGTATTTTAAATCTGTGACAGATGGTATCATAATTTCAATCAGTTGGCGTGTTTGATTTGAATGTATTAATGTTGTACCGCTGCAATTTAAAAAAAACGCCAGTGTTTAATTAATCATCGCCGTCACGACAGACTTGTTAGACAATTCAGCTCAACTGTATTCCTCGATAAGCAGAGATGCAGAACAAATCCAGTCGTAACTCAACAATATATTAGTTCACAGATCAGCTACACGTTTCGACCAAATATGTTTATCATCAGACTGACCAAAATAAAGAAAATACAAATCTAAGCACAATTGTATTAGAACTGAGATCTGAATGCCTTACATATGTGATTATACGAAAAAGTGCATAACAAAGGTGGACAGCCTTGAGACTGAAAATGATAAGAATTGAAAATGTGTAAGTTTTTAAAAATTTTTTAAAGAACTGAGGTAATTGCACCATTACAAGTTAAAAAACTTTTAAAATAAATATATTTTATTTCTTATGGCCTGCCTGATGACGACGATGTTTGGTCGAAACATGTAGCATATCTGTGAACTAAGTTTTTTGTTGTATTTTGACTGGATTTATTCTGCATCTCTGGTTATGATGGAAGGTAAATAGAGAACTTGAGCGGCCGCCGTCCTTTTCCTTTAATTTCCGGAAAGGTCAGCTTATCAAAAGTTCCGTACTTTCGTAATATCTCTTACCACATAATGTTTAATATCAGCGTATCTAACTTACGCTATTTCAAATCCCTTACCTGAAAATTCCACGGCCACCGGGTTTTCATTGCTTGCGAAATAGAAAGGAAAATATAGTATAATACTGTTTTCTAGTAGCATGTTCTTCACAGTAGCTTTACAAAATTAGTTAATTTGTTCAAATGTATGGAGGAACAGGCATGAGTTTTATCAATTTGGTGCCGCAAAACCTTTCTTTGCAAAATAATATAAAGAAGACAAGAATAAATTTCTTAGCGACGAAAATTTGAGAACTTAATTGTAAAACCTCGCTGTTCATGTGACATATTGAAAAGAGGGCTGGACAAGCAATACATTTTGTCGTCAAGTTCTGCAGTGTAATTAAGTTGGTGTACAAGCCGGCCAGGGAGGTAGAGCAAACTAAGGGCCTAGCAAAGCAGCTACTTGCACTTGAAATTCGAAAATATTTTGAACACTGAGAGTTTTTAGGCAGTAACTGCGAGGTCAATGATGATTCTGTTCTACTGGGATGCAAAGCTGCGTCGCTTTGTGAGTGATTCACAACGCACTCTTCCCGGACATTGAACCCTTGACACGTTCCTTCAAGGCGACGGCACGGCGACTCAGCTTTACGTTCCAGAAGACAGAAATTCTAGATTGACAGCTTTCTGCCACTGCATTAAAAATGTCCATAGAAATCCGCCAATATTTGAAAATTAGTAGAGGATACATGGAGACAACAGGATAAACAGCGACCATACCCTTTTTAAAGTAACAGCAGTTCAGTAAGTAGTAGCAGTATTACAATTAACAATAATTTGTAGTAGCCGTAATGTTGTTACTGTAGTGGTAGTAGTAATAGCAGCAGGAAAAGTAGTATTAGTAGTAGCAGCAGTAACAGTTGTAGTAATGGTGTTGGTGGTGGTTGTGGTGGTGGTGGTGGTGGTGGCAGTCCTTGTGGTGGTGTTGTGGCGGCGGCAGCGGTGGTGGTGGTGGTGGTGGTGTTGGCGGTGACGGTGTTGGTGGTAGTGTTGCCGGCGGCGATAGTGGTGGTGTTGGTAGTAGTGGTGGTATTGGTGGCGGTGTTGTGGTGGTGTTGGTGGTGGTGGTAGTGGTGGTGTTGTCGGCGACGGCGGCGGCGGCGGCGGTGGTGATGGTTTTGTCGGCAGCGGAGGCGGCGGCGGCGGCGGTGGTGGTGGTGGTGGTGGTGGTGGTGGTGGTGGTGGTGGTGCTAGTAGTGGCCGTCCGAGCAATCGCGTGGCCTGTAGAGCTCGAAGCCTTACTGTCTCATGTGCCAGAATCGTATATTCGTGTTCTGCTTGAGATCTGCTTTTAAAATCTCGTCTTTATGCGTTCCTTACTGATAGGCAGAGCCGTTGCAACGGGTCGACAGTCGTCAAAAAATTCCTCGAGATTCCGTAAGGAAGTATAGCTTCAGAGATTTAAACCAAAAGAAAGGGAGCATATTAGACGATACTTCAAAAGCACGGTCATTGGGTTGCTTATATAAATTCCTCACAATCCAGTGCGCAATGCGAACTTAAAGGTCAGCTTTTTGAGATGATAAGACGGCTGGATCATCAGTTGGACCACTCATCTCTAACAAACGTCAAGGTACAGGCTTTTGCTGCAGCGTCATGCTTCCAGATAGGGACAATATTTCCTCAAGGATTCCTTCGAGAGGAAACACAAATCTTAGGCTGCAAAAGTAATAGGTAGAGTTCTAAGATCCTACCCTTTGTGTAACCTTATCCTTTACGTACGTCTGATGTGTTGTCCTGCCATGCTTTCTGTTTATCTCATTCATTACAACGGTTAGTTTTACACTGGCCTGTTTACGTACCAGCTGGCGCATATCTGGCTGGCTTCTATTCTCTGAAGTGGGGACGCACAATTCTCTTTCCTCTGCCTTCCCGATGGAACAGTCTTGAATAACGTACGTACCGCCGGGAGAGTGATAGAATTGGTCTGGGGAAATCGAAAAAAAAAACCCTTGACGCGGCTACTGTAAGAGGCGGGACAGTACAGAGGAAAAAGCGAAAGAGGTCTCCGATAAAGACGGGGTTATTCTATCGATGAGGCTTTTTGCGCCTGTCTCCCTCTTCAAGAATTGAGCAGAGAATGGGAAGAAAAATTGAAAGTAAAACCGATACTAATGGAGACAGGCTAGAATACTGACAGTTAATCAGAGTCAAGGAGAAAGATATACACGATCTGACACATGCAGGAAAATCATAAAGCAAGCAAAATAGCCACAGAACCATCAGGAAAAATAGGAGATGCAGAAATGTGAAAATTCTTCAAGAATGATTTCAAAATTTAGTTGCTGGTTGTTTTGGAAAATATATTCCATACAAACACTGCCCCTGCCTAAGCACCATGACATTAGAAACTACAAAGGACGCGGAGCCGAACTTCCATACATAGTTAACTTCTGCAGTAGATCCCACTGCAAAACCTCTGTCATTCTTAAGACTCTATACAGATAATATTGTACGAATATAAGGTAAGTCTATAAATTAGAGACGCGTGTTTTTATTGAGATAGCATAGGCACTGGATTTCTCATGTCACACTGATTTTAATTAAAACACAGTGTTTCGAAGGCTGACCCTGATTTCTTCAGAATGTAAGACAAATAACTGTGAAAAATATATTTTTTCGTGTATTCTTTTGAGAGCGAAACCTAAGGAACCAGTACATATATTATATCTGTGTTACTATACCTGATAATGTCAGTATAGCCAGCTTCCAGCATGGTGTGTGCATTTAACTACAAACAAATCAACGTAGAATGTCCAAAAAATATGTCATTTCGACAGATTGCTTTTTGCTGGCCTCTTGAGAAAGAAATCACACTTTTCTCGAAATGTTGTGTCCTGATTAGTCACGTTGTGTGTTTTTCTCATAGGCGCCATTTGTACTTCATATCCTGCCCTGACTGTTATTTAACAACGGCTGAAAAAGTGTATTGTTTTATGAAAAGCAAAAAATTTTAATTTCTATATATTTTGTAGTTTTACACAAGAGACAGTCTGTCTTATATTTCTTAAAACTTTGGTCACACTCTCAATACTGATTCTCCCCTCATATTTACAGACCAAGTTTTACAGCTTGTAAAGAATTCTAACATATAGGATATTTAAGTGTAAGGGATTTTAATAGAACAGTGTATACGACGCAAAAGCCGAACTAATACTTTATTCAAAACACAGCGAAGAGATTATGAAATATATCATCAAAATTTCAGCTCGACTGCACTCCGGACTACCCAGTAAAGCCACTGTGTGACAGATCCCTGGATTCAGCATCTTTGGTATCAAAGTCGTCATCACATATGATTTCATGTTCCATATTCACAACCTATACCCTCAGGATATATCGTGATGTTGCCTCTCATATACCGCTCGGTCTCTGAACTTTGAGCGGTTCTGGACGACTGTCTCTCAATCCCACAGACATGCTACCTCTGTCATTCCACTCTTCTGATAACGCATACTGACCTCTATAAATTACAGTATTCCCATATGGATAATGCTCTAACATGGTCATTTACTTAATCCTCCTTATCATGGGTACACATATGTTCCTAGAGTCAGTAAGGGGTCCGGGATAGCTTAGCTAGTCGTAGCTGAGTTACAGAAGAAACACGTTGCGGTGTATAGAGTCAAAAATTCAGATTAAAACTGACGATTTTCACGGCGACATAAGCAGCGAAATTTTTATCAAGTGACTACGCGGAAAATTCATAACACACTTACCGTCATGCTCTGTCTTAGTGCTTGGTAACACCTCTGTTCATAGTATACAGATTATCCCCTCTCGACCCTACAAATCGACAAAGAGCTATATGGCAAGACTGACCCAGTGATAGAAATGTATCATTCAGTCCAACTATGTTCAAAGCCGGGCTGTTCGAAATTGTAAAACGTAACAAACCTCAATTATAAACCTGCCAAATCTATTCAGTCCTCGCCAAATATGACTACTCTGTTGTACGTTTGCCACTTTATCAACCAGAACTCAGTCCCATAGAAATAACGTGGGGTTTAGTGAAAAGCTGGGTTGCAACATATGACGTGTCATGGATTGGTGAAAAGAACCACAATATTTTATTTCGTCTTGGTTTCCAGTTTGTATCCAGAATACTAATTTTACTTTAGCGATTGGATTTGTTATCTCTCACAGACAAAACCTGGTTTCGGGTGCTTGTAGAACTGAAGTTGGCTGACATGCTTTGTCCAGTGATGGAGGATAGCTCTGTCTAAGGGCTCCAACAGAGTAGGTGTTCTTCTCTTCTCCCCCTCCATTCACCTGAGGTCGGAAGCAGAGCCAGCTTCCGAAATGTTGTGATTTTAATTTTTTAATGTTTTTAATATTTTACTCTTCGGACGATGGATAAAGTCCATAAACCCATCACCACACAATAATGTGTCATGTTGAAAATTTGCTGAGAGGAAAATTTAGTTCAGTGGCACCTGAAGAATGGGCTTAGAGATGCTGCCGTGCAGAAAGCTTGGAAGACCGTTACATGGAGGATCGCCAAATTCTTATAAACCCGGATAATTCAAATAGGCGCAAATGATGAATGAGGGAATGATGAAGGGCAGGAGACGGATACGGACCCCTCTGGAATTGGCAGATTACAGACAGCAAGAAAAGCAGGTAATGATCCAACCCAAACTATTCATTCAAAATGACTAACAGTGACAGGCCTAGTCTACATTAATGTCAGCTTCTTGCAGTAATATTCTTCTAGTTGTACGCAGTGAGATATTTTCACCAGCGCTAGTAGCGTCGCTGCTATCCTGCTCCCTGCGTCTCTGTTACACTTTCTCTTGCGCTTGTCACGTTAGACCTATTTGATGACCCCTCCACAAAGTTTTGACAGTCATCAGAAACATCTGCTAGAAACGCCTCGCCTGTGTCTTAAATCAAATCCCGAATATCCTGGACATGATCGAAATCAATTAAGAGGCACACACGCAACCATATAAATAATACTCTCAATCTTATACAGACTTAGGACCAGTTTTGACTATACTGCAGGACACATCTTTAACGAATTCGTAACGCTATATTCATTTTACCTCAATTTGGTCGATATTTGGTAAGAGAAAACAGAGATTGTTGTCCAGATGGAGGCAGAAGGTCCCTCCGAAAGTCATAAAGCGTTAAATACCAGAATACGCCAATCTTCATAATCACAGACGCGAGGAACTGAAATCTCTCATAAGTGTGATATATTTTGAAGAGTTCATATGATAGACATCTTTATTTTAGAATGCCAACACTATAAATTATTTGTACTAAATATCACCATCAAAACGTGAAGGCTGTGAACTTGTGGGTTGTGACAGCTTCATTCCTGTAGGACGCCAAATTTTCAGCTAATAGGCTGTTTCCATCTTCAGCTTCGAATGTGGAAGCAATAAGTTACTCCACTTATAAGCGTGTACGGTATGACAGCCAGAAGATTATAGTATTAACTCTCCTGTCCTTGAAATCTGTAAATGTCACATCTCAGTACCTGGGGCTGTTCATCGGTCTCTATTACATCCTTTGTCTAACGGCCTCATCAGAATCAGCTGTCTAACGGTCTCTTAAGCCGATGCCAGTGGCCGCGCCGTCTAAGGTGTGGGTCTGCGCCCGCTTACTTGCTAGGATTGTGGGTTCGAATCCCACCAGCGGCATGGATGTCTGTCTCTTGTGATTGTTCTGTGTTGTCAGGTAGAGGTCTCTGCGACGGACTGATCATTTGTCCAGGGGAGTCCTACTGAGTGTGGTGTACTTGTATGTGAGTGTGATCGCGAAGCGTGGACAATGAGGAGGCCTAGGAATGTCGAGTCATTGGAAGAAAAAAGCTCTCTTCAACGTCATTTGCCTAATAATCTCTTCAATATAAGCCGTCTAACAGGCTCCTCAACCTGAACTGTCTAACGGCCACTTGCAACTCAGTTGCCTAACAGCACCTTCAGCATCAGGTTCCCGAAGTCTATTCACCGTCAGTTTCCTAGCTGTCTTTTCAATGTCAGTTGCCTGACGGCCTTTTCAGAGTTCACCTTTGGTTTCTTACATCACTTAGTTTGTACTTCATTATTAAGCTGGAGACCATTTCCTCCTCACTTCCATCACCCACCACAGCAGTTTCATTGTGAACCTCATATTGCTCTTCATTAGATATCATTTTATTTCGCTGAAATCTGAACGTACTGGTCATAGTGGTTCCCTGCATTTCTCATAGGAATTCTATTTCCCGCCTTATATTTTTTACTCACCCAACCGCGTGGCCACAACACTCTTAACGTTTCACATTGTGTATATTTCTGGAAATAATTACTTTAAGACACAAAAATGGAGTATGCAATGGCTACATCTGGGGTACTTTCTTTTGATAGGAGAAACGTCTTTATTTCCACTTAACGTTATGGATGTTTTTCTATACGGAACTACCACTTTCTTTCTTTCTTTCTTTCTTTCTTTCTTTCTTTCTTTCTTTCTTTCTTTCTTTCTTTCTTTCTTTCTTTTCTTTCTTTCTTTCTTTTCTTTCTTTCTTTCTTTCTTTCTTTCAAATTTTGTGGAGCGTACGTTGTTTTCAAGAAGAGCTCGAGCTTGCGTCAAGACATCTGGGATTTGGCTATTTCTTCAACCCTATAACGTTCCTTTAATGGAACCATTTTACGATCCGCATTTACAACCATCAAACACTCAAAAGGAAAGACACGGTGTATGTGTGTGTTTGTGTTCCAGCCCTCAGAGCTACAGTCATCACTCACTGAAGTTTATGTTCTGAAGCATCACAACTAGAACAGCTGGAGTGTGGGGGCATTGTGTACGTAACAAAAACAAACATATGAGCAGTATGGAGATAAAGTTTTTTATGAGCAGAGTCAGTAAAATGTCTTGTCTTGAGCGTCTACATTGCAATCCTCAAAATGAATGAGATTTCAAATAAGATATGCCTAACCTAAGTAGCAGTTCACAATAGAATGCTTGTAAAAACAATGCAATAGATCTAACAGGGAAACATTTTATACTTCGAATATCATCCAGACTGAATTCGAACGTCGACACTCCCAGTTACGGAGAAAGGTAGTGATGTTCTAGGCTCAGAAATGGATGAGTATAACGGCAGTAAAAATAAAGCAAAGACGAAAGTAGGTATACGAAACAAGGAAAGAAAGAAGATAAATGAAATATAAAGACGGATAAGATTATATTTAAAATATATCAACACACATGAAGACTTAGGATTAAAATTTCTAGACACATCAAGGTGTCCCACTTCAACCAGGCTTAATAAATATAGATACAATCTTGCATGTAAAAAGAACGTGTACTCCTGTTGGTGTAAAGAATGGAAGATCTCATGAAAATAGATTACACTGCTTCCGCCGCAGTATTTCAGTATTTTATAACTATTTCAAGTATTTTCTTCTGTTCTAGTTCCCAGTTCAGTAAATTTTGAGCTATTCAGATAAAATTAATTCAACAAATAATTTTTAAATTACAGCTTAACGTATCTGAGTATGATAAAAACTAGCTTGGCTACAATCTCAGCTCGAAAGGAGTTGCCGTAGCAAAGGTCACACTGCCCGACATTTTGAGGGTGTCTGCCTTTCCACCATCTCACGCGTACATTCAATTGAATTCCTTAGTAGTCAGCAACACGATACAGGACACTTGCATAGGCGATAGGTAATCAGGACGAGGAAATTACATACTTCAATAAAATCCTAACAATCGTTATGTGTATGCATTTTAACGACGCTTTTAATTTCGAACTTCGTATAGCATTGTTAGAATGATATTGACAGGCAAAAATCGAAAGAGTCCCATTGCCTCTTTTTCCACCACAAATCTCTCACGGACGGGACTAGTTTACAGCCCTTATCTTCGCTGTAAAAGGCTGGTGAATAATTTCCTCAGCTATAGCATAGCCGTATATTTATGAGTGCATTCATAAAACCTTACCGTTAGGTTACACAATGTGCTAGCTTATTCCAGTGCCCATTTTCACTACCTGTTTTTTAAAGATCTATTTATACCCTAGAAAAACGCTATAGAATAACTACGAGTGGAAGACATAAGAAAATGTGACGTCGTGTGTGACAGCATTCATTATGAATATTTGTGGTAACAACATTAGGAATTTTTATTTAAAATGCTCTATTAAAAGTCAATGCTAATATTTTAATACAAAGAAGTCAACATCATTGTTATGATAAACATCAGCGTGATTACTTTCGCCTTCTAACCATATTGAATATTAATGAAATTTGAAAGCAGATTTCCAAGTCCGAATAGTACTTGTCCAAGTAAATAAAACTGGATAAACGTAACTAATGTTTCTAGTGAGAACAAAGTATTTTAAACAATGTTTCTCCTGAATACAATTGTCCTGCATTATTCACAATATCCCGCCCCCCTCCCCCCGGATCTTTGTCAACACATTTGAGACAGCTGAATAGAATTGTAACCGTTATCCGCTCATTGTCGCTGTAGAGTGTGGGGGACCAAAGCCCTAACCACCTGTCTGCAGTAGACAGACGGGCTTTAACTCGCCACTCAAGTAAAGTAATTCAAAAAAGCAGTCTTCTTCACTATTTTCACTCTTATTTTCTAAGACTTCCAATAGTCGACGAATCGTATCATCATGCATGTATTAACGTCCAGACGTCATACAGTGTCTGCTTACAAGTTTTGCTGATAATATTTGCAGTAAAAATATAGAACACCACGAACATGTATCTAAGTAACTTTGGAAAGGAAGGAATAGAAAAGATACTGTGAAGTCGTATAAACAACGAAGGCGAAATTTGTACGTAAAGGCTACTGAAAAGAAACTTCCAACATGGTCTGAACGGTAGCTCAGTGAGCGCAAAAGTGTTCTGTTCCAGAAAATTCTAACACAAGTCTGCGAATGTGCTCTACGCCAAGTTCAGCAGGTTCGGCTGCAACACCGCTATCTCTTTCTACTTTTACTACTATTCTCCAGGCATTACATAGCGCTGTAACAATTTTGCTTTCATGCTTTGCAACCAAAATTAGCTTGCTTGCTTGCTTTTACACAGTAATAGCACTTACGAATTTACTCACTGCAGTTTTTCTTTCCTTTTTCCAAATATTTAACTAGACCATTCGTGTCACGTACCCTCAAATAACAATTGCAAGACTTTGACTCTTCACACTGTAGACTTCTGAGGTGTGCCACCGTGTAGAGCACTAAATATCAACGTCTGGGAGCAACACGTTTTCCTCATTGTCAGGGTTGATGCTAAAAATGGGGATAGAATTTACTGTTGGTATCCATCTAAAAGACTACACGGTGTCCCACCTATAATACCAAAATCTGTATCTGAATAAAAGTTAGCTACTCCCTTACGGTGTTAGACCAACATATTTATTATAAAAGCTGGTGAACATGGCGACTTCACGTGATTTATTGTTAAGATTTGTAGACACCACACGTGAAAAAATTACGTAATATTGAATACTGTTGGACTTTTAAGGTTCCCAGAGATGTGACATTGAGGACTCAGGGCTATGACGCCGTGCAGTCTGGTACATGTTTACCAACGTTGGAATGAGTATGATGTCACCATTATGTAAATAAGAAACAAAACACGGTAATTTCAAAACTACTGTTTTATACATGAAAATTTAATGTATTTGGTATAAGTTTTTAAGCATCAGCAACAGCAGGAGTGTATAAATTTTTCCGCTGACTTTCCTATTCTGATCTCAGAAGCCTTGAGTATTAAAATTCTTGCTTCTTTTATATCTTACACTGCACTGTACTACTTATGAAATCACAACACAATTGGCATAATATTTATTCAGATTAGAATTCAAGCCATGGTTATTGCAGCCTTCAGCGAAGCAATACTATTCAGTGGAAGAGCTACATAATTCCGTACACGGAATATTTTACGTACCCATCCTCCGCTATGCTTATATTTGGAGATGAGCGTCATACGTTGTTGGAGATAGGATTTACACAACGCATCGCCTTCTGTGTATAATCTTACCATATGTCGCCGTGCACACCATACATATGAATGACGAAGTGAGCGTCAGAGGCTGCAGGAAATAAATTCTTCTTGTTACTTGAGTTTCTCTAGCAACAGGGTGTTGCATAAGCCGAATGTATAATGTCATATCTTAACCCCTCAGACATTGCCTTCTATGAATATAAAATATTTCTTTGAGGGAATAATTAATATCTTCCTATCTAATCAAATATTTTACTGTAGTAAAATAATAACACGCTACAGTTAACCCAGGCATTCATAATAATTAATCATAAAGGGATGCCTGTAAATGATCTGGCAATAGTGATCAGCTTTACAAATGAAACTTCCTACCTTGAACACAGGTTTGCAATTATTTGCTTATCTGTTACGCTTTCATGATGCATGTACCCAAGTTATTATTCTAAAGCAAAGAAGGCTGGAAATAACTTCTTGGAATTTGCTTGGTTTCGTGGAACTGAAGTATATCCTTCATCTCTCTCTCTAAAGTAACGTTACATAATGTACCTCCAGAGGACATTTTTATAGAGTCTACTTTATTGTGAGAAGGGTTGTGAACCTTTAATTTACCTCCTTTTCGACGATGGGATTTTAGATTACTCAAAACCCATGCAGGAGTGCGTGGTCGTCCCACATAACAGGGTAACAAATTTTCATTTTCAATTTGCACTTCAGAAACCTTATAGAATAAATTTACCTGCATGTTACATTTAAAAATGAAAACATCGAATACATTTATGTAATTTTATGCTGCTTGTCTGTGTATTGAGAAATATACACGACAGGTTCGGAATTCGGCATAAAATAGAAAGAATTTATAGAGAACTCACTAATATTTAAATTCTATCACGCTCTCTCGATTTCGATTCCAAAGTCATCTCTCCTCTCGCTCCGTCAGCAGCTTACTTTATGTTACTGAATTTTCAGAAGAGCCACGCTAGGGATCAGTTAAGAAAGAACACAATAACAGAACAATTAAAGCCTGAATCACACAAACACAGATTTTTTTCTCGGAAGTATGACTAAGATCAAGCGCGTCAGTGTGAGCACGACAAACAGTCTGGCCCATAATAGAACACACGTACACAAACGCAAAGGAACACATATCAATTTCAGTCATAGACATGACATTGGAAGGATAAGAAAAGTTACACGCATACTCTTAGACACACAGGCAAAACACTAAAATTATATTTACTTGAATTCAGGTATTTTTTGTTTTGACGCCAAATAAGAGATTTATAAATACCCGGCATTTTTAAGGAAATAACGCCTTCATCTTCAAGGGTCATGGAGTCACAGAAGACTCCGTGAAAGCGGCGCGTTTCTGCGACAAATCGACAATCAAAGAATTTGATGCTTAGTGTGCGTCAACGTGACAGACCTGAATCCTGAAAATAAAAGCTATAGAAACCTCAACTCTGACATATATCAACGTATATTACCACTTTTTAATATAATATTAGCGTCCATGTCACTGTGTGTTTGAATATCTTCGTGTCGATTGACTTGTTTCATTGAATTACCGAATATTACAATGAAATATAAACATGGTAATTCTTCATATATATAAACCTTGGTCTCTGATTCATATAAGAGTAATTTCAAAGGCATACGGGGAAAGGCCGTTTAGAAGATACAGACCTAGACAGGAGGGTAACACAAAAACAAACACTTTGCACGTGGAGTGCAAGGTTGTACACTGGATTAATGTAGTATACTGAAGTCTTGCCACTGTACAGGTAAGAAGGTATTGGTTTTGTGAAGTATATATTTGCGTTTTTTCATGAAGAATCAGTTTGTATAATAAATGATGACTGTTACACGAGGGATAAATGTGGATATCGTGGAAAGTAAACAGGGTTATTGTTGTCATTAATCTCACATATTTGACTATAATCTCACCTAAAGGCCAGCTTAGCTTACGTAACTTCAGTACAGAGTGAAATCACATTTGTACCATGAACGCTGTACGGCACGTGATTGTTTTATGGTTTTAAATCTTAAAAGCTTCCAGAGCGATGAATTATCACGTGGACGCCAAGCCCTAAATTGCCACATAAAACAGGAGTTACTAGATTTTTTTGGAGACACTCATTCAGTATCACTGGTCACCGGAATATTTGTCACTTCGCTTCTTGACTGACATCTAAGCTGCTGGAACATTTCTTGCGTAAAATTCCTAACTTACCAACTTCTAGACTTTCACATTTCTCAGCACGTATATCTATGTTACATGTGGTATATAATCCTGCAGGAACCAACTGTATCAACTCTTCATCTTTTATTAAATCTAAGTAGCCTGCTATCTACTGACTAATCATCGTGCGTTCCTGTGGACACGAATTTTAATTCTTAAGTGTTCCAGCATACTCAACACTTCTTTCTCGGTCAACACTTCTATAGGCATGTTTTACATTCTCAACTTAAAATCTAACTGCGAAAAGAACAACTTTAGAAGTGAACTCTACGTTTCCAGCACACCACACTTCTCAGGGATACACACTAAACTCGATGGAGACAGAATTCAATGGCAGGCTGCCGCAAATACGGAAAAAAAACCTAGTGTCGCCTGAAAGACGGGTAGATTCCTGACCGGCTTCTAAATGAGAATTCCGATGCAAGGAATCAGACATTTTCCATTCTTGGAGGAAAGAAAAAGTTATACGGTGGCTTTATACATAACCATGCGCACAACATGTTTCTGAATCCCGTATGTTCAGCAGTGATGAACATGAAGTCATCTTTTGTTTATTTTTAGCTTGGCATTCAATATTCATACACCAAGCATACACTTACGTTGGACCAAGTCTCCTAGGAATATACATCCATTAACATTGAGCGTCACTGCTCCATCCGCAAAGTGCACTGTGCTGTAAAAAGAAAATCGAATAAGTATATCTACCAGATATTTCGGATAGGCAGTGATGTTGACAGGTACGTCATATGGAAATAGAACGAAATCTTGTAACAGAGGGCCACTCTTTACATGCTGCGCAATCATGTTAACTGAAGTTCGCATATTAGTCACTTGTCTTTTTCACTTCTAAAACACTGCTGTGGACAGAGAAACTCACGAATTTTTACATAAACAGCGGAATGTAGAAGAACTGTATTCCTTTATTCGCTTTGTTGGTCTCATTAATAAGTCAACGAATTTTAATAAAATATGATACTTCGTAGAGTATTTTGCAGGGCGATTTTCATATTTGTCGAATTCAAAAGCGTAATGCTATACTTTGAAATATAACAGTATCAATATAAGACACTGCACTACTGCCCTGACGTAAAGCCTTTAAAAAGAATGTTTACAAAAACTATAATACATAATTACTGAAAGTGTTTTCATAAATTCCATACTTTTCAATGTTCTTCTTTCATTACTATTAGGCAAAACGCATGTGAAGAGCATATAGTATGCATGTAATAAGATTTGACCTTCACTCAAAATTTTAGTTAGAACCTACAGTAAAGAGACTATTGGAAGAAATAGGCATTGTGTAAGAGATTATATTCAGAGAATTATTATAAAAACAGAGTACGCATATGTGGATTGGATTGAAATCCTCTGGATAGTATAAAATAAAGGGATTTTGTGAATACGATTACGAACCTCGAAGGTTTAAGAAAGTAGAAAATTCCTTGATCGGGTGAGGGACTACCAACTTTTAACTTCATTCCTGTACCGTGGTAAGAAAACTGAGTTGTTGGGTAGCGGTAGCTGCTCTGAGTCTAGTCTCAGAACTTTTTATATAAAATATTGCTACCGACATTCCTTGTGTCGGCACCGGCTACGATCAATCCATCTCCGGAGAAACCGATCCATCAGCTGCGCTGACGACCACACGAGCTACTGCTATCACGTGCGGTGTATCACACCTCACCGCTTTCAAACGTGAAAGTTCTGAGCCATACAGCATTCACCGTACCAAATATTCTGTTCCCTAGGTGCAAAATGATGAAGGGCTTATTGTGCCCACTTCTTAACGGAAGGGAGGGTTTGTTTCCTCGTTCACTGAATATTTTATTTTACACACACTAACGATCTCATTCCTTCACATATTTGATGTAGGCAATATTGACTTTACTAAATGACCTTTAACTTCTGGGATATAACCCCGTGTCTTCTAATAGCTGGGTCACAACGTTCGCAGGACCCTGACGTCTTCATCATCTATGTCGAGCTCATAAACTTGTTTTGTTATCACAATAAGAAGCATGCAGTTCACGGTTTCCTAACACAGATCACTACCGTCCAATTCTTCGCCGCGTAAAATGTTCAAATTTCTGTAATCTGCTTATTACGGACATGAGCTCGATTTACAAATCACTGCATGTACTGAGATAGTACAAAATACATGCACAAACTAGTGAAAACCTACTTTTGTCACCAAATAACGGTGAAAATGCACGTTACTCTTGTTCCATATTTGTCTTTGCTACTGTAATTCTATCACGAAATGACGAGTAAAAACGACCCGGCCATTCATCGTGTTGTTGGTTTGTCTTATCTACATAAATTTCACTCAACAAAATAACTCAGTAAACTGACGAAACTTCTTAATTCTTGATACTGTGCTACGGATCGAGTGTATATATACAAGAAATGGATGAAAACAAAATATCTTACAGCACAGAAAACTACCTTCCGACGGCAAACTCAGTGTTCTGAGTTTTGCGTTTCATCTACTTGCGGCCCTGGTCCTTTTTCTTTCTATAGAGACTTGCTTGTAAAAAGGGCATGAAATAACACTTAATAACACTACTGGTTACTCATGTATAATGCAACGTACTACCACAAGAGCTACAAACACTACACAGTATCTTATATAGTCTTCAGACACTAATAAAGAACATTACGCATTGTTTTTCTACCAAATACAGGGTGTTGTTTTCCATCTCAATATCCTGTCCAACACCTCTTAACTCAAACCACCTACCAGGTATGTAGTACAACGTACTACTTCTTCGCCACACTACTCGTTATTTTACCTTCTTAATATTCTATCAAATTGTAAGGTATATTGTGTGAATTCCTCGACTAACCACAAGCAGTATCACCGTGGTACATGTTCCACACTTCATTATAGTCTACCGAATTTCAGGGCGTCCTCTCCACCACTACACAACAACCAGCAGTATCATCTTCTCTGTTCCTCACTTCACCACAGTCTACGAACTACAGAGTATCCACTCCACTACTACGCAGCAACCAGCAGTATCATCTTCTCTGTTCCTCACTTCACCACAGTCTACGAACTACAGAGTATCAACTCCACTACTATGCAGCAAGCAGTAGCATTACTCTATTTTTCACACTTCACAATTGTCTACCTGACTACAGAGCATCCTATTAGAAACCCAACATTGCTGCTGCGTTAGTCCGATGGGGAAGAAAGGTCCTCGACATCCCACAAGCTTGGCAGAGACCTCACCAGCGACGGCCATTATGTGTCTTGCTCTATTGTACGCACACACCAGTTCTGGCAACACAAACATCACCTGGGTTTTCTTCCGCACTGCCTCGACCTAACGCCTTTGTTCGCGGTCCATACCAAGCGACACTGACCAATTTTCGTAATTGGTCGGCGACACGCTCCACTGTGACATGAGTTCAGAGAAGTGCTTATACTTAACTCCCTATTTCCGTCCCTGTCTACACACAGTTTTCTCTCTCATTTATGAATTGCTGCGCTGTTCAGCACAGAAGGTACCTAAATCATGGCCTTTCAAGTAACTATTGCACGACGTTCCAGGCCGGCACGGCATTTCCGCAGCCATAGGTACGTCTTCTTTTGAGCTAGGTCTGGCTCAGTTTCGCCGACGTTTAATGTACGAAATTTGCAGCGTTTCTGAACTTTCCATGACAGAAGGACGCAGACAGTTTGCAAGCTTGAAATTTCGCGTACGGCCTTCTGAAGGATCTGCATTCCATTATGTGTGTTTTTAGGCACGTTCGCAAAATCGCGAAAAGCGATTATTAGCTTCATCATGTCTGTCTGTCTGTCTGTCTGTCTATCCGTGGATCCGCATGGAACAACTCGGCTCTCACTGGACTGATATTCATGAAATTTTATATTTGACAATTTTTCGAATACCTGTCAAGACAGTTAAAGTTTCCTTAAAATCTGACATAAATAACAGATACTTTACATGGTGACCTGTGTACATGCATGATATTACCTCGCTGAATTTTTCTTAGAATGGGAAATATTTCAGAAAGAAATTCTGGATAAAATGAAAATGTGCATTTTATGTTCAAAAAATATTTTCCGAAAATCGTGCCGTATATGAGATAATGTAGGAAATTTCAGTAGAGCCTTACAGGCTACGGAGGGCAATATAATATACCGCATGCAGTTTACATGCTGGATAACTAAGGCTACAAACGCACACTCAAAATATGTAACACTTTACCGCAGTAAAACCTTTTAGGCGAACTGGCCCCATTGTTACATTATGCTTACATTGCCTGCCTTGTTAATTGCCTAAAAAGGAAATTTTAAAGTAAGCCATCCCGTTGTGCGTTGACAACTAATTATAGGAAAATGCAAAAGCCGCACAGCCCAACATAAATTTTTCAAGATACATTTAAATATTAAAATTACACAATACATGTTTCGGCACTTTTACTGTGCCATCCGTAAAAGTCACACGTGGTGATGGCACAGTAAAAGTGCCGAAATATGTAGTGTACAATTTTAATACTTAAATACCTTGAAAAATTGGTGTTGTGCGTAAGGCCTTTTGAAGTTTCCTATAATCTAAAACGGAAAGCTTAGTTCAGAAAAATTAACGTATATATAACAATTGAAGAAATGAGTCAGATGACACATCGTCCGCGCATTGGATCTGTTACTTTCTCTGAGTTGTATAATTGAAATAAAGTCTAAAGTATATTGAAAATGAGAGTATTTATAATGTGCTCTTCACGTAGCACATTATACGGTTTCTGCGTACGCTAGAAACAAGACTTAGAAGTCTATCATAAACGATACACCATAAACGATAGACCATAAACGATACACCATAAACGTCTGGATAACGGAAATGGTGAGAGTTACACGTGATCACGCTAGATTGTTTCATTCAGATTTTCAATCGTCTTTTGACCTTGGTTCTTATCAAAAATGTAAAAAAGTCTCAAATAAAGAACAAACCCGGCTACATGTTATAAATTTAAGGAGTCTTCATGAAAAAGGTCTGTTCAATTTGCCAATTTGAATCAACAGCGGCGTGTAGACATCATTTCGTAAAATCCCCAAACATAAAAGTTCTCGATAATCCCTTTCATTGGAATCGCCCTGCACAATGCGGACGGCCAGTCTGATGGATAAGATTAAGTATTAGGTCTATTATAATGGCTAAACTCTTCAAGAAATTCCTTGATATTTTGATAGGAGAATTTATGACCGTGTTAATAAGAGTTTGCAATTAATCCCTATACACCTTCATGCAAATGCTATCTGTATCAACCTGATGCAGTTATCAACAATCATTTGTAATGCTCTCTTCTCTTGGAACCATTTTCTAAAATCGCCTCTTTTCTTCAAGTTTTCCAAAACACGTTTTGTGTAAGTTTGAAATTCCGCCTATGGGATTTACTTTAAAATAGTTTCATACAGAGAGAGTGTTTAAGCACAGATGCCTAATTATGGTAGCCAGAAGGGACGTTTCTGTAAAAGTATTTAAAATATGATCATATTATCGCAAACGTAAATGCATTTCTGACAAATATTTTAATAAAGCACTTAATGTTTTCTGTTGTCAAGAAGCTTATGTATATCATCTCAAATAAAATTTTGTCAAAAGAGCCATTTACTCGTAAGTCAAATCGTCATGTAGAATTAGCAGCAAATTTCAACAAGATATTAAAAATGAAAAGCGTAAGTATATATTGGAATAACATTTATTTCAGAGGCAATTTTGTAATATAAATATTTAGGACAATTTATGAAAAGAATGGCCATCGAAGTACATTGTTCTTAAAATCACCATACTACGTATTTACTCTCGACAAGTTACCGTCACACAGATAATTAACAAGGGAGACACTGCTGCCACGTCTGCTATGCCAAGCTTCTAACGCAAAATATAACTCTTTGCACACAAAACATATACAAAGATAAGTTTTTCCTGTGCAATTTATGAAGGCATAGGAGGGAGAGGGTGCAAAGTTTCACTCATTCCCTAGGTCGGAATTCAGTTTAAACCAGTGGTCTAGACGTTCTGGAGTCGAGAGAAATCTATTTCATCTGCCGTGCCGGGAATGGAACCACGATTCCTCGGTCTTCTGGTCGAAAGACTAATCACTATTCCGTACGGAACTATCCCGGCTTGCTATATAACTAGTGAACTGGATCTAAAATATCCTTGGCAACCAACAAATCATTTGGCAATGCCTAAATTCCATACACATTTTTACTCTTAATATTGCAATACTTTACTACATGATTGCAGGAACAGTTCCGTTGTTAAACCTGCTGTCCGATATATATGGAGCTTTACTGTCAGTGACCACAGAGCAACATACACCGGACACTGCACAAGGGAAGCACGCAGTAATGCAGACGAGACAATTAATGAATACAGTGTAGCGTCCTGGCAATAAGGCAATCCAAGGAATTCAGCTTTGAACCATATATATATATACACACACACACACACACACACACACACACACACACACATACATACATACATACATACATACATACATACATATATACATACATACATACATACATACATACATACATACATACACACACACACACACACACACACGAAGTCTTCATGGGGCTGTTAGCAGAGGCAGGTTTTGGTTCGAGCCTCTTTAAATGTAAGAAAAGGCTATTACATTAAAAATGTAGTGCTCTTTCGAATAATTTTTGTAAAAGAAAATGTCAATAGAAGCTGCCTTCATCTTACCATTACAGAAAATTATCACCTAACCTCGCGAGTTGCGATGCTACCCCTGTGTAGCTAACTGACTCGCAACTGCTGAAGAAACTGCACTGCACTGCACTGCACTGCGCTGTACTGCACGTAATGTGGTGAGATGCTACATTACGTAGAGAATGAGCTGCAGAAGTTGCTTTCGGTCGGCTTTACGAGACAGACACCGACTTGATGTATTCGGGAATTTTCGTAACTTTACCTTGCCATAAATAGCTCCAGTCTAACATTTTATACATGTGACGTCCGAAATCTATGCCCAGCAAACCAAATTGCAAAATACTATCACATGTGCTAAGAGCATCGCTAAGTAAGCCACTCAAAAATTACTAACATTAACGCATTTAAAAAGGTATAAACTTTTGATGATTTTTCAAGTCATGAATGCACGAAGTGACTCATTCTTTCTGTAGTCTGCCTTACAACAGGCCCATAGCCTCTTCCTAAGCAGATTTCCCACAGATTGCGATCTCTTGCTTCCTTTACAATTTCCCAGTATCCCCTTATTTCCTTAAGGTCATTGCTTACATCTTCTGCCTCGTATTGCCGTCACTTCTATCCTTCCGTATATCTTTCCTTCAATCACGTGTCTCAGAAGGCAGTTCCTACGCAAGATGTGACCAATCTAGTTAGCATTCCTGCTTTTTCATTGTACGTATGTTGGATATTACTCTCCTCTTTGACTTACTGTGATATTTCTTAATTTTTCACACGATCGGTCCAACTGATGTTCTCCATCCTTCTTCAACACCACACGTCGAATCTTTCCAGGTACTTCTGATCTACTTTCCGAAATGTCAAAGTTTTAACACCATACAAGGCTCTACTCCAAATGTAGCATTTCACTAGATCCTTTCTTACATTTCAGGCCAGTTTGTTGGTGAAAAGAACCTTTCCTTCGTAAGAAGTGATATATATATATAGATATATATATATACACAAATGAGACGACAGGCAGAACATATTGTAAAGATAATTGGCTTCATCAAACTGAAACTTTAGGAAGTGCGGCTTCAGACTTGTAGAGCTGAAGAATGATGGCGTCGTAAGGCGAAAAATTTATATCTAGGAAATTTAGAGTAACAAGTATATGTAAGCTGTCGGAACTGTAACAGTTTACGAAATTCGAGTTTAGAGGGCACCAAGAAAATTATACAATTCCTATAATTTCGACCCTGCAATGATCCTCCTTATGAAAGCAGACTGTTTATGAGGAACAGATTTCGAAGAGTGTAAATTCGTGCCCCCTTTTACAACCTAGAAACGTACGAAGCTCTATACAGCTAGAGCGGACGTGTGGTTTATCATAACGCAGCTGTCAGTCTGCGGTGACGCGTAAGAAAACCACAGCCAGTTCGACGCTTACCGAATTTTCGGAGTATCTCCCACTTTAGGACCCCAAATAGAGCAACGAAAATAAAGAAAAAAGCCCCTCGAAGGCGAAACTGACCATACACATCAGAACAACTACGACTTTCAGCATAATCCTCCTTACTCATGCACTATGTGGAGGATAAATGAAAGTGCTTGCTTGTCACAAAGTATTTCATATAGCCTATAGGCAGTGGAAATGGTCCAAATTTCCATGTTTTTATTTCTGCGTAGGTTCACACAGTTTGGAAACCTCGCCGGAAACTGGGTTAGCACAAGGGAGACAGCTACAATCCCTGCCGCTGATACAGAATTTTGCACTAACGAAATGGACCTCAATAACGGAGAAATATATAGTTGCAGAAGAAGACGAAACCTCGTGGTAACACGAACACGTAGGGAATCCAGACACGAGAGCGGTATGTTGACTGCTAGGTGGATGAAAAATGGGTCAGTTCAGAAAAGACAGGACTTGCATTTTAAAGGTTCTAGATGTGGCACGATAAAGGAAGATGGAAATATGCAAAAAAGGAAAACCCATAAGCCCCCCCCCCCGTCATGAAAACCGACCCACATCGAAGCCTACAATTACAGATAATTCTACGACTATTGGAAATCGAAATGAGAGCGTTTAAATTTGTTATTCCTTGTATTCAGTTGCGTAACAAATTAAAGGACTCTAAATTTTTTCCCTTAATAAACATAATTTTCAATACATATTCTGAGTTTCACGCATATTTTGTGCCGGTAGATATTAAACCCAGTTTACCCAGATTCCTACTTGCTTCGAACTGATGTATTTCTTTCTAACTAACTAACTAACTAACTAACTCCATGGAGCAGAGGCCTTCTTGAGAAGCTAACAGTTTCTCAGCTAGTCAAGAAATTCCCCGCATTTTATTGAACCCGAAGGTTCATTACCGCATTCACAAGAGCCCGCCACCTGTCCCTATCCTGAGCCAGCTCAATCCAGTCCATGCCCCCATCCCACTTCTTCCAGACCCATTTTAATATTATCCTCCCATCTATGCCTGGGTTCCCCAAGTGGTCGCCTTCCCTCTGGTCTCCCCACCAAAATCCTGTATGCACCTCTCTTTTCCCCCATCCCTGCTACATGCCCTGCCAATCTCATTCTTCTCGATTTGATCACCCGAATACTGTTTGGTGATGAGTACAGGTCATTAAGTTCCTCGTTATGTAGTCTTCTCCAATCCACTGTCGCCTCGTCCCTCTTAGGCCCAAATATCCTCCTCAGCACCCTATTCTCGAACACCCTCAGTCTTTGTTCCTCCCTCAGTGTGAGAGACCAAGTTTCGCATCCATACAGAACAACAGGTAAAATTATAGTTCTGTATACCCTAATCTTTGTGTTTTTGGATAGCAACCTGGAAGACAAAAGATTCTGCACCGAATGATAGCAAGCATTCCCCGACTTCAATCTGCTCTTAATTTCTTCATGAATGGAGTTTCGATTCGTTAGGGTTGCTCCCAAATATTTGAAATCTTCCACCCTTTCAAAGGATTTATTATCTATATTTATGTTGTGATTGTGTCGTGCATTTCTCAGCATTTACTTCTTGACCAATCTCCTTACTAGCAATAATTAAATCTTCTTCATTTTTCTTTATGCTATGTATGCTTCCGCCCAATATATTAACATCATCAGCATAAACCAGAAGCTGATGTGTACCATTCAATTTCAAGCCCTCCTGGTTTGCCTGAACCGTCCTAATGGCATATTCTAAAGCAAAGTTGAAAAGCAATGGCGACAGAGCATCTCCTTGTTTCAAGCCATTCTTAATAGCGAACGTGTCAGACAGATGTTTGCCTACCCGAACTCTGCTATACGTTTCACTTATGCACATTTTTATCAACCTTACTAGTTTCATGGGGATACCGAACTCAATGAGAATATTATACAAGACCTCCTAACTGAATCATAGGCTTTCTTGAAGTCTATTAATAGCTGATGCACTGCCTCATTGTATTCCCATTTCTTCTGAGGTATTTGACGAATGCTGAATACATGATCAGTAGTTGATCTGTTACGTCGAAATCCACACTGGTGATTCCCAATAATTTCCTCTGCATATGGAGTTAACCTTGACAAAAGGATGTTGGATAGAATTTTGTACGTAGTTGACAAAAGTGATATGCCTCGACAGTTACTGCAATCTGTTTTATCACCCTTCTTATAAATAAGCACAATGACTGAGTCCTTCCATTCCTCAGGCAATTCCTCCTTATTTCAAATAGAAATAATAAGTTTATGGAACTCAGACCGAATTATCCTACCCCCTGCTTTAATCAATTCTGCTGGAATCTGATCAGTACCTGGTGATTTGTGTCTTTTTAGCTTTTCAATAGCCATCTCAACCTCAAAGGCACTGGACTCAGGCACTAGTGGCTCTGCCGTGTGTACTTCAGTCTGCCTAACATCATTAAGCCCGTGTATATTCAACAGCTGGGAGAAATGATTCCTCCACCTAGTCAAAATTCTGTGGGGGTCTGCAACCAGGTCACCCTTCTCATCCTTTAGTACATTAATTCTAGGCTAGTACCCCGTCTTAAACTCATTGATACCCCTATACAAGTCTCTTATATTCTTGTTCTTACTGTTTGTTTCAATTTCATTAATTTTAGCTTTCAGATATTCCTTCTTTTTGTGCCTGAAATGTCTACTAGCTTCACGTCTTACGTTGTGCAGATTATCTCCATTATTTTGGTTTGGATTCTGTAACCACTGAATTTTAGCCTGCTTCCTTTTATCTAAACATTCTGCACATTCTGCATCAAACCATGGTTTATGCTGCTTCCGTTCGTGTAGACCTAGACTCTCTTGAGCCAAGATTTTGATATTCTCTTTAATGTTTTCCCAAGCCCTATTCATGTCCTCACTAGCATTTAAGTTTTCCAGAGCTGCAAACCTCTTTGAGATCTTAAGCTGATACTGTTTCCTAGCCTCTAGTTCACTTAGCTTCTTGAGATTAAATCTCTCTACATCAAACTTCTGTGCTGCTTCTTTACTTACTGCCAGTCTTTCCCTAACTTTCGCAACCACCAGATAGTGATCAGTATCACAGTCAGCTCCCCTGAAAGATCGCACATCGAGTATACTGGAATGCCGTCTCCTATCTATCAATATGTGATCGATGTGATTGTGAGTCTTCCCATCAGGAGAGATCCAGGTGTATTTATGAATGTTTCGGTGCGGAAACATAGTGCTCTTAACAACTAGATTCTTTGATGTGGCAAAGTTTACTACTCTAACACCATTATCGTTGCTCTCCTGATGTAAACTCTCATTCCCAATAGTCGGTTTGAAAATATCCTCTCTCCCCACTTTTGCATTAAAATCTCCTAACAGAATTTTCATATGGTACTTAGGAAAATGATCAAAAACCCCTTCTAATTCCTCATAGAAGCTGTCCTTTGAATCATCACCCTTCTCTTCCGTTGGTGCATGCGCATTCAGAACAACAATATTACACCAGCGGCCTCTCAGCACTATGTATGACATCCTAGCACTAACAAACTCCACTCTCTTGATTGCTGATACCATTCTCTGGTGCACAAAAAAACCTGTTCCCAATTGATGATTTTCCTGCCCTTTGCCATAGAAAAAAGTATACTCCCCGGCTCTTACAGTCCCTTCTTTGTCCCACCTAACCTCCTGTACACCCACTAAATCTAACTTATACTTAGCTAATTCCCTGACCACTGTCATAAGTGACCTTGACCTATACATGCTCCTCACATTCCATGTTCCAAAACTCATATCCTTTTTCCGTAGCTGGGGTCGTACCAAAGAATCGGTCCAGGTCCGAGGCTTTGTAGGCTGTTTCGTAACATCATAATTTTTTAAGGTGAGAAGTTGTTAGCACCTCGCCCAACCCCCAAGCTGGAGGACCACCCCTCGTCGGCTGTCCGCGACTGCTTATTCAATGTATTCGCAGCTACCCTCCATACCTGGAGGCCGTTCCTCCATCCGCAACCTGAGGACGCGCCATGCCGTGGTGACAGGGGCCCACTTAACATGGATGTATTTCTTTCAGTCGTATTAATCTTATTATGTGGAATTATTATAATACCGCTGAGTAAAAACGAGTAAAGAGAAACGCTGTTGAAAGAAGCAGTAACAGCCTTACCAGTCTCAGGTGAAGAATTTATTGTGTTGCAGAAGGACGGGTATTCCGAGACTGAGTTCCCCCTAGTATTAACACGTAAGTCACAGTGGAACTCCACTAAACAGGAGTGTCTGTTCTGCGGAAAACAAACGGCAGAGACTAGTAACTTCATTTGAGGAAGCTTTTAAGGTAAAGCCGTGTAACTCCGCAGTTTGAATTACATCGGGTTAAGAGTCTGAAATGTATTTGTGCACTGAGGTATTATTGAAAAAAGAAAGGGATCTATTCACATATCACTTTTCTAGATATTATGTTTCTTTCTTAATAGGTCATTCCTTATAACCGGAATAATAATGGAGTAGGCCTAACTGTATCCATTTTGAACCTTGTTACGTAATTCACAGATAATTGACACTTAACAATCCAGAATTACATAATGATATTTGCTAATCTCGTGGCACTGAAGGTATCTATGGCTTTTTATCTTACATGTGACTCTATGTGGCTTGGTAGGTTAGATACAGTTTTTAGAAGAAACTTTTTCCCAAATTTTCATTGCGGGAGAAAACTTCTACCCTGATATGGAGGCACAGCGACTAGAAAGTTGATTTCTGTCTACCGAGCTACAGTGAGACAAATTAAAAAATAAATTATTCGTTCACATTAGTCACCTTTTCGTCGTACCTTGTACTTTAAGGAGGAACGTAGGAGTAAGTACTGAGCACTTACGTTGGCACCGGCAGAAGTAAAACTTGCTGTCGAGGGACATACATTACTGCTTTCATGTTCAGCTACCTTTAAAGCAAGAATAAGAAGGAAATATGTGTAACAAAGCTTTTAAAGTTGGAATAAGCAATTTCACTTTCTTAGACCAAGCCACCTCACGGATCGCGGTTACCTCAGAAGCCTACTTCCTTCCATCCGAGAAAAAAACAAGACAGGAAATTTTGAAGAACATAACATTGAGGGCCGTTTGCTTAACTATTGTTGCTGTGCAAGAGCAGAAAATATTACATATTCTGTGTGTGTGTCTGCATTCTTGCCTTACTTATCCGTCATGCATAGTGCATGCGCCTTATTATATCGTCGTCTGTCGCCTATCTGAGTCTACACATTTTCCCACATTATCTCATAAAAGGTACAATTCTAGCAAAAAAGTTTTTGAACAAAAATTTGGGTTGCGACATTTCTGTAAAACATTTGTCTGATAAAATTTCTCTTTCTATGAAGAATTCAAAGCGGTATTATCCCTAATGTAGCTAGGTCTTCACGTAAAGCACCCGTTATTCTTTTCATATTTTAATCACTCTTGAATTTTTCCGACAGATTTTCGAAAAATCGTCAAATATAAATTCATGAATATGTGTCTAGTGGGAGCCGAGTTGTTCCAGGAGGGCGGATGGAAGGAAGGAAGGAAGGAAGGAAGGAAGGAAGGAAGGAAGGAAGGAAGGAAGGAAGGAAGGAAGGAAGGAAAGAAGGAAGGAAGGAAGGAAGGAAGGAGTGACACGACGAAGCTACCAGTCGCTTTTCTCAAGTTCGTAAACGCGCCTAAAAACCAGGACTGTGGAGTCGGTACACAAAAGCTCCGACTCCGACTCCTCGATTTTTAAAACTTCGACTCCTCCATAAAAGCTCAATATGTATTAATAATGGTAAACCTGTAAAAAGTTTAATCAAAACTACGTAAATTATCAGGCTAGAGTTTAGACTTACTTATAACCTATATTTAAGTATAAGTCTGACGGTTACTGTAGCTATCAGGGCTCTGGAGTTGGAGTATCTCGATAAGATTTTAGATTGATTTCGGAGTCGGAGTTGGTACATTTTTACCGACTCCTACTCCACCTAAAATTCCTTCCGACTCCGACACCACAGCCCGTGTAAAAACTATGTTGCCACTTGTCTTAAACTGGATTTTACGGTGGGCTAAGCATCGGCTATCTCATGTTATTCGCCAGATATGTGCTCAAGCACATAATGAAAATTCAACTTATGTGAAAGAGACGAAACTTCTAGTCTAGCTAAGCGAATATTACGTTAATAAAGTTAATGTAACGAGCGAAGCGAATTCATTCTTTAAGGGGTTTGCTTTGTAGTTGCAAACCAACGTTAGGGGAGAAAAGCTGAGTGGTATCAGGCAAATCGAAAATGAAAAATTGTATTTTAGCGGATCGCTAACTGCACTACATTCACGAGACATATTTAAAATAACAAAACAGAAACAGATTTTGTAAAGAATACTCAAACGAAAACATTATAATATTCAATAAAATAGAAGAAAAAATGTCGACACGATGATTATGACAGACACATATGCTACCAGAGGCATACAAACACAAGAACACAGAGTTGCCCTGTCACTGTGGAGTTTTACAGAATTCATGTTTTTAGGTGCGTCGTGCTGCGTCGTTTAGGGAGTGGCTCTCGACATTTTGAATGGGATAAAATCATTTGAAACGTCGGTAGCTATTTACCAGTCGACATGGCTTAACATTCCAAAAGACTTAATGCATGCAAGAAGGAAATTCTGATCCTGTGTAATATGTCTGATAAGTTTCTTCATTCCATGTATATTTCAAGCTTTGAGGAAAACTGTAAATATGCACGACCTTTGCAAAGGTTAATACCAAAAGTTTCTTACATTTAAGAGAACCCTAACTAATCAATTACGTGAGACAGCACCCATATTGTGAAGATTTTTACTCTACCTTGTCAGTAACCACATAAATGTAGCCCACACAATTTAACATCAATTTAATTGTCGTTCCATTTATATCTAGGTATTTCAAATAATCTCATCCCCTAAGGTGTTCCAGGCATAATATTACATGCAGTGCTCTTACCTCCACGCCGCGCCTTTCTTGTATTCCATAAGCTAACGCCGTAATAACATATGGCCAAGGCTGCACGCAAGTTACGAAGCTTCCTACTACGCAATATTCTCCTTCTTCCTTTTCCTTTCTCTGAACCATTAATCAAACACGTTCATTACAAGCGTCTCCAACGTATGAGGAGCGACATACAGATAAATGGTGCAGAGGCAAAGCTCCACTTGTAACCGGAAGTTACCTGATTCGAAATTGCCCTTCGTAGTTTTACTCCAAATAACCTAGAGGCATCTCCATTTAAATAGTTACATAGCCACTAATAAATGAACCCCCAGTTTCATTAGAATTTACAAATCGTAATGTTTGATTGGTTAACACCCCCTTTCAAATTCAGTAGCTAAATATTTCAAAATTCATCCCAAACACCTGATACCGTGAGTAGGCTGTGCTAAAGGGATAGTACCTCAAAATATTAGTCCACGGCTTCCTTGCAGTAACCAACCAACCAACCAACCAACCAACCAACCAACTAACTAACTAACTAACTAACTAACTAACTAACTAACTAACTAACTAACTAACTAATCGACAGAAATTCCTTACTGATAACGTCTTAATTCTTCATCTAGCCAAGAAATCTGTTGCAATTTGTAGCTCCGGTTTACTTCATTAGGTAGCTCCCTTCTTGAGAAGATAATAGTTCCTCTGCTAGTGATGAGGATGTAAAAACTTCCAGTCACAAATATCTTTATAATATGTTATTGCTTGTTACATGGTTCCGATTTGTGGAAAATAACCATCAGGCAGTGTAAAAATACATAAAAATATTATTTAAATACAACCTATTAACATAGCATATTTTTAGGTAGCTGAATTCTCACCTCTACAAAATAGGAGTTTTATAAGCTGCAACTATGAGTACGTAACATTTGAGAGTGCGTAATATAATATAATATAATATAATATAATATAATATAATATATTGTTTGTCGAGTACTTCAGGTGTGAAAAGTACATTCTTCAGTAATACACTAAGAGTCGGTTTTAAATGGATGTATGGGTATGGAGCAATGGAGGAATAAGAAAAGCAGGAGAAAATCTAAGTACGCCGAGGAACGTGGCTTTGTAATATTTTGTGCATCACAAAATCTATGTGGACTGACACCTGACTGGAACCGAGCCTGCTCGATGAGAGACCGAGAACTAACTGCCTGAGCCTAATTACGGCCCCGGTTCGTGTTAGTTCCTCCCTTCTAGGCCCAATGTTTTCCACTTCATTTTTATTTGCAATTCACTATTCACTTCCTACGACACTCTACAAGCGTAAATATTGACAGAATAGTTAAAATATAAAATGTAAATAAATCAGTCATTCGAAATTAAGAAAAAAGCGTCGTTAGTGAGTCTAGGAATCAATTGTGTTCAGCCTTGAATGGAAAAAAATCCTAATACCAAACACGAACGCTTACTATACGTGCGCTGGTCACTCAGCCCTTTATGAGACCGTAAACAATAAGAATTAAATAATTCACTGGTCTTTACAACTTAGCCCGTCACGTCTAACAGCTCAGAAACAAACGTCGTATAGAAGGTATGAAACCCGTGAGCGTGCTTTCCCGTGTGGATGCGAGACTAAACTAGCACGTATTTTGGGTTTATAGCACCTGCGGGACATGTTGACGTGACTGGCAAGTGATTACACAGCCGTTTTTCTCTCTTTCAGAGTAGCACATTGCAGCCACTCTTACATACTTGGTTAGGAGAAAGCACAAGGGAAATATTTCAGACATTTTCTCAATAACGGGTTTAAAACTGCGCCTTGCATTTAGACAGGCAACAGAACTGAAGTCTGTGAATATGATTCTTTATTTCCGAGTCTGAAGTCGATTCTATTTCCGAAAATTAGTCCTAATGAAATATTATCTCAACTGAGTCCGTAACATAGCACTGTGGAAATGAAAATTCACTGAGCCTTCTAAGTAAATAGGCTAAAAATACAAAAAAATACCACACCAAATTTTCCAGCATTGATTTCTTATAAACCTTTTAGTTTCAGGATAAGGCACAAATTAATATGTATATATATACACTGAATTCAGTAGTTAATTTCTTGCACACCTTTCTGCAGTATTAATTCAAACTACCTTGAATTTATTATAAAATATATGTAGGTTACCTATAACCTCAAAATACTGAACTGTAGTAAAAATTGTAACTGTTGACAAGAACAATATATGGATAAAAGTTATTATTTAAGTTCATACAAATTTAACCCTTTCAGATCCCTTTCCTTAGCTGCAGCAGCTAAATACAAACTTAATATTTTTGGTATCCCACGCGTATCACGTGCTTTACATTTTAGATACGAAACATTTCAACAGAGGTCATAAGCTATCGTCTTCTAATGTCGTACAGGTCAGGAACACTGGACTAAAACCAGTAGCCCTCACTTGCTGGTCTAGGTACCTTACAATTTCCCGTTTTTAGCACTGAAACATGGCTCATGTGCAGAATGGTGAGGTGAAAACACGTCAGTATGATTCAACGAGACATAAATTTTCTATGACCATAGATATTTGAGGAATATAACATTTCTATTGAAGCACTTTCAGACAAAACTACAGAATGACGCAGGGTATACGCGACATTCCTAGTTCGAATATCAGTTGAGACATGGGTAAAAGTAGCTCATACTTTTGTGAGTACACTCCTTCCCTTCACGGAAGTTCTGGAAAACTGCCTAGATTAGAACACGTCTGATTACATCCAAATCTTTCTAAGTCATTAATAACCAGTCATGGTACCATGGTATTTATACACGGTACAGCTCCAATTATCCGGACGCTGGGTATGTGGATCGCCAATTATCAGGATCGGCTTGGCCCTTCGGGTGACTCTGTCGAGAATTCTACAAAACTAATTTGCCTTGAAATTACCGGTTATCAGATCGAGTGCAGTACTCTAAAGTGTTATGGTTATCTAGAACATCAAATCAGGCGTGGTCGAAATGTTTAGACATAGGTACTACTACAAATAGTAACACCTGAAGGGGTTCCCAAATTATACAAGGAATTCCCAATTGTCAAATACATATAAGGAATTATGTATTAATGCTTAATTTGTAAGTAAATAAATACGTAGCCTAAAAATATCCGTTTGTAGAAATGTTTTCCACTTTAAACTGCTAATGTAGTCTATTTTCAAAGAAAAATGGAATTACCAGGACTTTCTGCATACCCGGACGGCTCGCGGTCCCAATTTTTCCTGATAATTGGAGTTAGAGTGTATTGCGATTTATTGTCACTGTTTTAAAATGTACCGCAAAAGTGTTATGGCAGATGCAAGAACTGTTTTAATGCGAGGGTCTCACTGTATGGACCACGTAACATAACCTCAAAAGTTTGAAGAGTGATGTGTTTCGAATGTCTTGCCAGCAATATTGGTCGTTTCAGGAACTGCAGTGTATCACTTGCAAACCTTAAATGAAGAACCACGTAAAAAAAAAGAATATTTATTTATACTTATATGTGCACCTATTGGCGTTAAGTTGATATTCCAATCTATATATAGGCCTATTAATTATTCTGATTGAGAGGCTTTAGTCTGAAACCGAATGCTGAAATATCATCTCATGAAATGGGAAGAGGTGAATTTCAAGTAACATGTAATACTTCATGGGGAATTTAAAAAGAAATACGTTAATGCTGAGCGGACAAAGAACGCTAAATATTTAATACGCCGTCGTTCCTCAATTTAAGAGGCAACACAATAACCCGATGAGTGAGTCGTTTTCATCAATCTCGTAATGAGATTAATGACTACGACCACCTACGCTGATTAAAATGGAATTCCGCAGTCCACATTCTCCAATAAACAGCCACACAAAAATTCTCAGCAGTGGTTATATGCAAAAGAGTACGAAGTACTGTGGTATTATCGAGTACATACGCGTATTTTCCACATGCACTGTTTGTAATTTTTAATATACGTTGCAGGGATACAAAATTAATTCAAATAAATACCTTTTTTTATCAAGGTATCAAACGACAACCAACAATACAATAGAATCAACTGTCGACTAAAAAACAAAGAGCACAGATTAAAAATGGATAAGAAATAATTAAATGCTTTCGCAGAATGAATGCAAAAAAGACCACTGATTCCATCACATCTGTCCGTCTGTATGTCGGCTTCCACTGGACGAATTTTTGTGAAATTTTATTTCGGTGACTTTACTGAAATACGTAGAGGAAAACTTTGGTTAAAATCTGACAAAAAAGAAATTCTTTACATGAATACTTCCGTAAGTTTACGATATCTGCTTGAATTATTGATGGATTAAAAAGAGCTTCAGAAATTAATTACAGAGTAATGTAATCAACATTACATTTTGTGTCAAAACAGTTTTCCGAAATTTGTCAGTTAATTAAGTTAAAATCACAAATAATTCTTATTTTTGTAAGAGAAATTAAAAGAGGAAAATACGCAGAAAATAAACTGCTGTTACGATGAGTTCCTCTCCATTTTACCTAGGAATTCGCCATGAGATAAGGTTTCTTCCAATCTGTGAATGTGTGGAGATAGCTGGATTTGGTCCGAAAAATGTTTACAAAGTAAGTACACAGAATTATTAGAATTATAACACTGAAAGCGAAGCTTGGTGTGCACATGAAAAACAAGAATTTTATTAACGCAAGCCTTAAAAACAAACCTATAAAAAGGCCGAATAAGCACACATTCTTCTGAGGCGTTTCCTGTTACGAATGGTTTAAACAGAACGATATTTTACAGCCATTGCTTTTCACCTGTGCTTAGGAGTATGTAATTACGAAGGTCATTGGAAACCAGTAGAAATTTAAGCTGAATGGTGCTACCAGCTTCTGGCCTGCACTGATAATGTTTTTTTGTTGGGTGAAAAAATAAATTGTGTAGAGAAAAACAGAGAAAATTTGTTGGTGGATAGTAAGAAGAAAGGTCTAGAAGTAAATTCTGAGAAAACTGAGTATTTATTTACACCTCCTGAGAATAATGCAGAAAAATTCACGACAAATAGATAGCTAATAAGTGTTTTGAAAACGTCGCAAGTTTGAAGCATTTGGATACCACACCAGCAATTCAAAATTGCGTTCATGGGAAAATAAAGAGTAGATTAAATTCCGGGAACAAATGTCACGGTTCTCTCCAGATTGTTTTATCTTTCCGTTTAATATTAGAAAATCTAAAAGTTAAAATATGCGGCACCATTGTTTGGCCTGTGGTTTTGTATTTGTGTGAAATTTCATTTCTCGCCTTCAGGAAAGCACATAGTCACATGGCGTTCGAGAATTGAGTGCTGAGTAAGATAACATATTTGGGCCTAAGCATGACTATGGAAAAGGCAGTTAGAGAAAACTGCATAATGAGGAATGTCATGATATTTATCGCTGACTAAATATCATTTGGGCTACGAATAAAGAGAAGGAGTTGGGCAGGGCAAAGTATGCATATGGGGGAAAAGAGAAATTAATACAGGGTTTTGGTCGGGAAGCTTTAATTAAAGGGACCACTTGGACGACATAGATATAACTGAAAAATAATATAAAAATCCATCATAAAGAAATTAGTGAGGTGGCGTGAACGTGATTCTTTTCAACATAGGGGCACGTTGGGGTCTATTGTGTATATGGTAAATAGTACTGGGTTCCATAAATGCGAAGAATTTCTGAACTACCTGAGGATTTAGTAGCCTCTTAAGAACCCTGCTCCGTGGGGTTCTTTAGAACAGTAAAATATAAATGGATTAACCAGGATGCCAAGACCCGAATGCGCCAGAATATTGTGTTGTACTCACATACGTTTCCCACCTTGCTGCATTTTCGTTTCTTCAATTATATCTACATTAAAAAAAGTTATTTTATTAAATTACTTCCTCCTTGTCCCTTGATGAATTTGATTTCCCGAAATACTTACAAGAGTTAAAGACTAAAACTCTGTACAAAAGTTATCAGCTCATGTACTAAAACATGTGCATCTAAAATCAGGCTTTTCTTTAACAAGGGCTAATAGTTGTTTCTACAACACAAATATAGGAATGACCATATAAATCTCACTCCTAAGACAGAGAATGTAACCACAATTAATCCTATTAAGCCATTC
The DNA here is from genome assembly GCA_013340265.1 of Coptotermes formosanus. Taxonomy (NCBI): domain Eukaryota; kingdom Metazoa; phylum Arthropoda; class Insecta; order Blattodea; family Rhinotermitidae; genus Coptotermes; species Coptotermes formosanus. The sequence goes on along the minus strand of BLKM01001619.1, from coordinate 4,986,615 downwards.
AAAAGTATGCTTATCAGTTCTAAGGAAAGCCACAGAAAACTTCTGTCACGAGACACTGCATTTTTACTGGAAATCCTAATTGAAAGAGTGAGACCCCTCAAAGAAAAATAATTGTGTCCCTGTGCACATTAAGGCACATGTGGGAGTAGATTTAGCTCCACTCATTCTTAACTTCGGCTCTAGAAGGACAGATGTGGTTAGCTTCACACTGAGGGCGCTTTACCTCCCAACAAAGGGCCCCCGATACCCACGGAATCTGAGAATGGGTGCATCCAGCGTGGGTATGGATGTTTAGGAGGAAAGAAAAATTTGTTATCGCCGCCGGTAATAGAAACACAAATATTTGGTTGTCCAACCCGCAGTCTAATTACTCTACTGACAAGTGGATGCACCTGTCGAATGCAAGGGAGGGTTTTCTAAATTCAACGCTGAAGTATGGTAAATGAACATCATTACAAATGGAGGGTAGAAAATCATGAAGGGCGCATCTGTAAAGTCAGTTGACTCTGTAGTTCTCAGTAATTTTTTCCTTTTCCTCATGTAAAAGCGTGTATTCGCCGGTAGGTGTGCTAAGGGTATTTCAGTGAGCCACATTTAAAAAAAAACATCCAGGAAGTGGACGGAAATGCGGCGCTTCCAGCAATGCAACCTTAGTCGGTCAGGCATACAATTTATTGTTGTGCCGACGCTTTACTCCGCGCTTTGCAACACAAAATGCTTTAGCCTTACCAGCCCCTACTGTCGAGTAACATTAGGCACCCCCTTTCCATCAATGCTTTTAGTCTTTTAACATTCCTCTGTAGCGTATGCTGCGTCGCTATACATGTAGGTAGATGGCTTTGGTCTGTAGGTCACTTTATTCATGTTTAATTCTCAGCGCTTCAAATGTCAGTGACAGTAACTCATACGTTGCACCACAGATATGTCGGAAATTATCTACTGTCTTTGGGATAGTGGTTGTAATCTTATACGACGTTAGCGGCCCCTACTTCTGCCACATTTTCATATTTTAGAAAATTAGATTAAGTGTAAAATCTAAATGGGCCTGACTGCGTATAGGCTACCCCAAAAGTGACGTAGGAGTTGCACAAGTATTTTGATATTCCCTTTTTTTTATTTGTAGGACGTGGCACGCAGCGAACATGAACAGGTGAATAATTGTAGATAATTTATAGCGTTGCACATCACCCTTCTATAATAATGGAAACAAAAATTTACTTTACTGGGGAGTAACTACTCCTGTCTACAATACACTTCGCATAGGAGGTGCCGAAAATTGGAGGCGGTGAATTACAGGTATTTAGGTGTTGCTCCTCAAAGACCTATAGACCCATTTGTTGGTCCAATTACTAAAATACAAAATTTTAATAAAAAACTAAAGTAGAAAGCCTAATTTGTACGTTAAGTGCTGTGAGGGCAATACGGATACCGATATTACGGACTAGGCTCATGTAGAGTACCTGTGGCTGGAAACAGAATTTTGGCTTCGCATATACCGCTAACTTCTTGAAAACGTGAGTGATAACTAACGTCTCAAAAAATGTTCTTTACATACATTTACCTACAGTCCTTTACATTCTCATTTTTACCTCCATATTCTTCTTTGATTCTGTTCCTCCTATCTTTGTTTTACACTATACCACTGTTATCAGTTGTTCTTATATTTTGTACAATTTAAAATATTAGTCTTGATATTATTTCTTAAGGCATTTGTACATTTTACGATTCTTGGATCTACATGTGAAAGTTTTTATTTCAAACCCCCGCCCTGAGTCCGTTTTATGTACAAATGTTATATATCAGAGATAATTTTATTAACACAAACATAAGCGAAAAGCAAAACGACAATTCTAATGGCAATAATTTTCCTACCAAATTAATTAGTACATAAAATTATAAAGTTATATAGATTGGAAGACATTAAAAGTATCAAAGAAATTCAACCAACTTTCCCAACTCAAAAATAATTTCACAACGTCATACAGACACAAGCTAAAATTAATGAAATTGAAACAAACAGTAAGAACAAGAATATAAGAGACTTGTATAGGGGTATCAATGAGTTTAAGAAGGAGTACCAGCCTAGAAGTAATGTAGTAAAGGATGAGAAGGGTGACCTGGTTGCAGACTCCCACAGTATTTTGGCTAGGTGGAGGAATCATTTCTCCCAGCTGTTGAATATACACGGCGTTAATGATGTTAGGCAGATTGAAGTACACACAGCAGAGCCACTAGTGCCTGAGCCCAGTGCCTTTGAGGTTGAGATGGCTATTGGAAAACTAAAAAGCCACAAATCACCAGGTATTGATCAGATTCCAGCAGAATTGATTAAAGCAGGGGGTAGGATTATTCGGTCTGAAATCCATAAACTTATTATTTCTATTTGGAATAAGGAGGAATTGCCTGAGGAATGGAAGGAGTCGGTCATTGTGCCTATTTATAAGAAGGGTGATAAGACAGATTTCAATAACTATCGAGGCATATCACTTTTGTCAACTACGTACAAAATTCTATCCAACATCCTTTTGTCAAGGTTAACTCCATATGCAGAGGAAATTATTGGGAATCACCAGTGTGGATTTCGACGTAACAGATCAACTACTGATCATGTATTCAGCATTCGTCAAATACCTCAGAAGAAATGGGAATACAATGAGGCAGTGCATCAGCTATTAATAGACTTCAAGAAAGCCTATGATTCAGTTAGGAGGTCTTGTATAATATTCTCATTGAGTTCGGTATCCCCATGAAACTAGTAAGGTTGATAAAAATGTGCATAAGTGAAACGTATAGCAGAGTTCGGGTAGGCAAACATCTGTCTGACACGTTCGCTATTAAGAATGGCTTGAAACAAGGAGATGCTCTGTCGCCATTGCTTTTCAACTTTGCTTTAGAATATGCCATTAGGACGGTTCAGGCAAACCAGGAGGGCTTGAAATTGAATGGTACACATCAGCTTCTGGTTTATGCTGATGATGTTAATATATTGGGCGGAAGCGTACATAGCATAAAGAAAAATGAAGAAGATTTAATTATTGCTAGTAAGGAGATTGGTCAAGAAGTAAATGCTGAGAAAACTAAGTACATGGTCATGTCTCGAAATCAGAATGCACGACACAATCACAACATAAATATAGATAATAAATCCTTTGAAAGGGTGGAAGATTTCAAATATTTGGGAGCAACCCTAACGAATCGAAACTCCATTCATGAAGAAATTAAGAGCAGATTGAAGTCGGGGAATGCTTGCTATCATTCGGTGCAGAATATTTTGTCTTCCAGGTTGCTATCCAAAAACACAAAGATTAGGGTACACAGAACTATAATTTTACCTGTTGTTCTGTATGGATGCGAAACTTGGTCTCTCACACTGAGGGAGGAACAAAGACTGAGGGTGTTCGAGAATAGGGTGCTGAGGAGGATATTTGGGCCTAAGAGGGACGAGGCGACAGTGGATTGGAGAAGACTACATAACGAGGAACTTAATGACCTGTACTCATCACCAAATATTATTCGGGTAATCAAATCGAGAAGACTGAGATGGGCGGGGCATGTGGCACGTATGGGGGAGGAGAGAGGTGCATACCGGATTTTGGGGGGGAGACCCGAGGGAAGGCGACCACTTGGGAGACCCAGGCGTAGATGGGAGGATAATATTAAGATGGATATTCGGGAAGTGGGATGGGAGGACATGAACTGGATTGATCTGGCTCAGGATAGGGACAGGTGGCGGGCTCTTGTGAATGCGGTAATGAACCTTCGGGTTCCATAAAATGCGGGGAATTTCTTGACTAGCTGAGAAACTGTTAGCTTCTCAAGAAGGCCTCTGCTCCATGGAGTTAGTTAGTTAGTTAGTTAGTTAGTCATACAGACACAAGAATCTAGAATCGTACGAAGTCCTAACGGTGTTATGCTTGGAGCATAAAACTACGAGTAGGTGTAACAATTGTGTTGCCAGTCTCTAACGCCTGATACAAGGCAGGCAAAGCCTCCAAAAAATGTAATATTCTACCATTACAGACACTTGTGAATCGAGTAACTGGAGTCCAAACATTCATAATCACATCAAACCCACACACGGAAATTTAATACGCCCTCATGTGAATGTAAATAAATGTTCTACGTGTTGTAATAACAAACGAGGGATTTAAATTGTACATGGGATTAAATCCATTGGTATTAACATTATGCTCCCTTGAAAGCTGTATATTCTGCAAAAGACGGATTTCTAAAAATGCCATTCCTGTTCTCTCAATGCGAATCAAAAATAGATGATGATGAAAGTAACGACAACACATTTGTCCCTTTATTTAATCCTAACTTGGTATTTTTTGTTGATAACTTTCTTCGCTTGTGTACACAGAGTATAACAACGCACTGTGCAACTTAATCTTGATCAGAAATAAATTGTAATTTATCTGATGGTACCTCTTGTGCAGCGTGGAAAATTTCGTTACTCTACAAGCTCTAAGGCCTTAAGCAGCAGTCTTTAGTATTTTCCTCGTTACACAATCCGAAAATACTTAAATTATACTTTCTAAAAATCTGGTACAATAATCGGGTCTAGAGACAGTGAGTCGCTCGAGGAAATTGCAGTTAAATTGCATTCTTACATGCAACCTAATATAATAGACTAACCAAAAAGAAATGTGAAAAATAAGCAAGGGGATTGCAATGTGCTTGAACGTGGCGCCGCGTCAGTGGGTGAATGGTGTCAGACGGTTCGAAGCACCACAGCGACCTCCACTTCAAGAGTTAAAATATCAATTTTTCACGGTCATTTCAACCCGGCTGCCTGATATCTTCGGAGAAAATTACACATTTAAACGGCGTATCAGCCCAGAAGTAAAGAGACATTTTCTGCACCACTGCAAAAGTCTAAAACCTCCATAAATCGAGCAGTTATGAGCGTAAGGGTTAAAACCTGCCTTCGTGGATTTGCAGGTCAAGAGATATGTTACCCTTGTTGTCACTTAATTTTATTCTTGAGAAGAATTTATTATTCAGGTACAGATTTCACTTACATTAAACATGTTACACAGTACCACAAAGAATGTCATCGTGGTCATATTTCTATGTGTAGATTTCTAATATTTTACACATCATGGTATATGTCCTTATGACCCTTCGCTTATCTATTTAATAGTTATGTAGTTATACAGTACACACTTCTCTCCAACAAATCCGACACTAAAAAGTATTCTTCTCACTGCTGACTAGTCGTTTTTCTGCAATACTAAAGAACATCACCTCGGCAAAACTGTCCAGTATCATTTACCTAAAATATTTTGGAAACCTAAATTTAAATAGTACTAGTGATGTTCCAGACTGGCATATTATCGGCATGCTGAGGCTTGTAATCTTTTGTAATGTTACGCAATATATGTTCACACTGCGCGCTTTAAGGACCAAGCAGTACAAGGCTAATCCATCCGTGAAGAAGGGACGGATAGGCTGTCCCGAAACTTCTGTAACCAGCTACCAATCTGCACGTGTAACATCTCAGGAGAGCGAAGACCTAAACTACACTGCGGCGAAAGCCTGAAATATCTGCCTGTTTTTATTTGTGGTTGTAGAATACTAAACGATCCGGTTTGGGATGAAAACGAAAGACAAATTTCATACCAGAATTCGTGATAATCGGTCAGTTGGACCAAAGTTGAAATAGGGCTCACACAGACAACGTTTTGATTTTGATTTTTCTTTTAAAAGAGAGAAAAGAATTCTAAAAATAAAAATTTATTCTCTTACATTTTGCAAAAGACGTCTCTAAATTATTGGCCTAGTTATGTCACACTACACGGCGTCACATTAAATAATAGAGTCACCTTCATAATTAACATTGTGAGAACCACAAATTTCAGATAAGCTGACATTAAGTATCACACATAACATATTTCCTATGCTAATTTTTTATAGGTGTTATAAGTATGCAAAGTACATATTCATGTTTGCAAGTCCACATTTCTTTCAAAGAATCGAAGCCCGGAATTCAGAATGCAAATTAACAAGTTATGAGCTGTTACCCACCGAATGTAAAGATTATAAAATACGTGTCATGGGTTGAACAGATCCCCTTCTTTATTACACCCTCGAGGAATGCAGCTTTACCACATGGAAACCTTTCATCTGCCGGGACATCCCGTGACACTTATGGTGTTCATGGCAGCAAAAAAGGAAGGAAATGTAATATAATTTGAAAATTCCTATACAGTTATTCTGTATGTACCGAAAAGTATCGGCTTTTAAATATGGAAACAAAGGCACTTTTGTCCCCTGAAGTAGAAAAACTTGAGGTTCGATGAAAGTGCTCATACATAAATGCATAAAAACGGTATATCTGAAGAGAACATCGTCCAGAAACGTGTCAAGCGAGACAAATGCTTGTTTGCAGCAGCCTCTTTCACGAAGAACAAGAAAATTTTTGTATCTAATATATGCACGTTCATTCAAGCTGTAGACGAGAGGAAGGTAATACTTCGCATTCATTTACTAAAACCTTAGGTAATACAAATGACTCGCCGCTTTTGCTACCAGACGGAAGCTATGTTAAGATACACCATAACAATTAGGCGCTATTCCATGTAAGGAAGAGAGTTGTGTTTCTTCCGTATATTGTTAAATTTGCTGCTTTGAACAGCTCAAGCTTTCTTCAGTTTGTAGTTTTGTATATAACTTGCACACCTTTTTAAGCCGCTGTTGTTGCAGAGCTTGAACCCGCTGAAGCTAACCAAAAGTAAATATGAATATGTCGCACGAACAGATTGCAGTAGAGTTAGGCATTATTGCTTCGCTTATTTAAGTGAAATCTGCGCAGCGCACTGTTACACTGTAGGCCTATTATATTAACAAAGTGTACTGCGTTGGGAGTAAATTTGAACATCATCCCTATTCGAAAGTTTCAAAGATTCTGAAAGACTCGCTCTCTACATCTACGTGTTGCAATAGTAAGTTTTTGGTGAACAATTTTTCAAATTCCAAGAGACTGCAAATAATATTTAATTTTCATTACTTGTAAGAAGCGTATGCGTATATCCACAAGCTAATTAATTAAACTTCCTTTTCTACATGGTAAGAGCATTTCTGAAGAAAACTACAAGGAAAACTTACATCAAAGGACAGCTGGAGGCAGTACGTCATGGCGTGAAGTCAGGAGGGGAAATATGAGAATTCGGTCGAGCATTCTGTTTCGTAGAATCTAAAATTTGACAGTGATTGAAGACTGAAGTACGAAGAATGCACCTATATGTGTAAAAGTTAAAACTGGACAGACAAACGAGAGATGGAGCATCTGAGAAATGCGAAGAAACAGATGAAGAGGAACTTGTGACAATAATGAGTTAAATGTTACTGATAATTTTCGTCCTGACAAACACTCAGAGAGTGGAGACTTTGGAAGAGATGGAGAATTGTGGTACATGCCTGTGAGTTGGTCATACAGAATTCTGTCATAATCCGGTAAATAGGGTTCTCCACAGAATTCTGTCTGTGATCTATTTTCAACACATGTCAATGTCAGAAAAGTAAACTGTGTCACAAGTTTGTGAAACTTGCTGCAGTAATTACTGATTGTTGTCTGCAAAGCTGTATCACGCGATTTCAAAGTCAGTGTGTTCTTTTCCCTCGTGGCACTTGTTAAATAAAATTCTTCTTCTAACTCATTAATTTGCAATACACCGAAAGTAATAAAATTAGTACATCTCTAGGTTTCAATCTGAATTATAAGGCTAGCATAAGCTTTTAGCTAATAATTATAATAATTAGGGTCCCACTTTTTTAATTATTTAATCACAGCGTGGCAGTCTACGTCAAATTTGTCAGGTACACACTTAAACTGAAAACTTCAACCCATTAAAGGCAATTGTAATCATTCACGCGTAGACAGTACTTGCTGCAGGATTCGCGGATACACTTATGGTTGCCTCCTTTCACAATTGCACTGGCGGGGTGACAAAGTTCAGTATTAGCTGCCATCAAAACTAAACTAATACAAATTTATTCCAGCTGCCATGTTCTTCTAGAATTTTAAGTTGCCGTAACTGTGACTGTGAAGGTTACTCTCTTCTGGAATGTTACAGTGTGCTGGCTGTTATAGTGTACCAACGCGTTGGAAAACATTTGTTGCCACCATCTTCAGAGTAGAAGAACTGTGATGGAAAAACAGAACATTCAATGTAATTATGGTAGTAAAATATATTTTAGAGGTATGTGTTTTGAGAGTGTAAACTAAATTTAACTTTATAAGAATATTTCCCTGAGCTGGATTATTGGTGTTGCTGAAAATTTAGATCCCTTTACCAGGGATTTGCTTAGTTTTTTAATAAATTCTAGAGCAATTCATTAATAAAAATATAAAAATTGGCAAGCTGCAGGTAAACGCGCACCCACGTAGTATTATTGTCTGTGTACATGCTATGAGAGTGTAAAGGGGGACTCGAGGTTTAGCTCTACGCATTTTTCTTTCTCCTCTTTTAATTTTATCAGCTACATAACACCTTGAACATATAGTCAAATGTAAATATTTTTGTTTAATTGGAGAGAATACCTGTGTATTTGTATATATATTTTTATGAGATCCTGACATTTTAAATTCAGCACAGAAAACGGTACACTAAGCAACAAGCCATGTGCAAATATAAGGGAGAGAAGGTATATATTCATGCATTCATAACCTCAGATGTCATAAAGTAGTAACTGATACAGACGCTTAAAAATGTAGCTATCAATAACATTATTTCAGCTTTTGAAATATCAGAACACCATGCGACACACTTTCATGTAAATTTACGTTACGTTGTGTGGTTTATCTCCCATGCACCTCACTGTCATGGAATAAATCGACATAATGAATATGAGATTAGTTAATTAATGGTTCACTCCGCAAAATTTGTACGAACAGACGTTCAAAAAGTGTTTTAACGGAACAAAAAGCGTAATAAAAGCAGAGTAAATGCGATTGTTTTTACCCTTAATTACTATTTTGGGATTTTCCATCATCTTGGGTCTTTTATACCAAAATATGCCAAAAAACAGAGCTATTCTTTGAATGTCTGTGATAGAGGAAACCCCAAGACGATGGACAGCTTCCAAAACTAAATGAAGTTGATTGCATTAAAGCTTGTCTAAATCCTTGAAAGATGAACACGTGTTCTTGAATTGAATTACTTTTCCTACACGCATTGTACTTTACCTCACGTTTTCACTACATTTACGACAAATAAGGGGAGACGAGTTGAGATCTGTGCTCTTTTAGGACCTTACGCAGGTTAGAATGATAGTTCCGTACGGACGTTTCGGGATAACATGTCGGTCCCGTGTTCAAAGGTCAAGCTTGACCCTTTAAGGTGGGACCGATAGGTTGTCCCGAAACGTCCGTAATAAACTACCATTATATGCTGCGTAAAGTCCCGAGAGGACGCAGACACCTAAACGGAAGCTTAAAATCACGAGGGGAGGAGTTTCTTTCATTGCAAGGCTGACAACGCAGGCTGAGAAAACTTTGCAGGATATTTAGTACATGGGTTTGAGCTGTCCCTGCTTTACTTTCCGACAGTAGCAGAATATTTCTCCTTATCGCCCAGCGAAGTTCATAACGAAGGTCAACCTAATTTTGTAGATGTCGTTTTCCTACAAGATAACCATTACTATGACTGCTATGATTTTGAGGTAACACAGTTATTATTGCCTCTTCAGTCAGATCTTGACTGACCTATTTTACTGGAGTAACGCGTTTTTCAAATATATGGTATATCTGGTAAGGTAATGTTTTGCAATCTTAAATAACAGTTTTCACAACAGTCCTCACAGATGTGAAAACCCCGTATCTTTTAATAATTTCACAATTTCTCAGAGAAATCAGCTTCCTCCCTCTTCAGAACTCATCCACATCCTTTTCTTTTGGTTACTGTAACAGACCCTTATAGAAACCACGAAGTGTCCAGGTGTAAAACCCATCATTCCCTGTCATGTTTCTCAGGTCTGTATTTGTGCTTCGGCAGCGTGCTCGTATAAAAATATCGTCCATTCATATCTTATAATTCTGTCCTAAAAATACTTCCCTCAGGTATAGTTACTTTGGGAACAGACTTTTTATAAATCTGAAAGTTAATGACAATCTTACATTTCTACATTACCATAACACTTAAATTAAACTTGTACAATATACCCTTTGAAATAAAATGCTCTAAACACACTGTGTTAAGCCCATCATATGTAGCTAACCTTTAGTCTACTGACCAATAGCTCAGCAATGTAGGTCTCTCCAACCCCAAATTCTATTTTTGCCCGAGGATAGAGATGAAACCATTCTCCAAAACTTAGTGCTATATGATGGTGCACTTTAATCGTCAAACAGTGATGCCCAATTGAAACGCTAGAGTAATGACAAGACCCATTATAGCACTGCTATAAAGGGAGAAGCTCTGCGACTTTTCAGTTGCGAAGAAGAGAAATTTCAGTAAGTTGTACGCCTACAAGTGTTTTATAGCTGTCGAATGTTGCAATGAAAACGTAGTTTGCAGAATTTATTACGGTACAAATGTCTCTGGAGTAAAAGTTTCATTCTGTCCATTTCAGGTGAATTCCCGAATGTAGCTTCCTTTGTGTAAATGTCGCGCTCAGTGCTTTCAACGACCGTTAGAATACAGATAAAAGATAACGATTTATCACAATTTCAGGATCTAATAACGCAAAATGAATTGAAAAGAATTTTTAAAACAATTTGTTCACAGCTTGCTGCACTTATGGTACTAAATCAAAACGGCTCGTCGCGCAAGTAGGGGTTATAAACTAGGGTGACTTTACTTTTCTCAAAGATATTTGGACATGGTATATTGGTTCTCATGAGGTTGGCTACTGTTGACACTTCCAATTTATGCTCAAATTTCTACTCAGTTCCTTATTGGTAAAAGTACATCATGACCCAAAACAGCCTGTCTGTTATTTATTTAATAAACGTTCATTCAAGTGACTTTCGCCCTCAGACAGGGTTCCATTTGATTGTACTTAGGCTTAAACGTATGAAGTTTCTTTGAGCATTTCGGACCATGCTTGGGAATGGACCGAAGCCTAGTGACTAACTTTCAAATCAGGAATTTGTGTAGGTTGTATATGCGGCCTGCATGCAAGAAGTTTCAATATGGAGAGATAAAAATAACAAGAAAAAAGTTTGACACGCAAGGGGAGTTAGACAAAAAATTTTTATAATATGAGAAAAATGTAGGGATAATCCAAGGCATGGGCTGTCACAGCCGACTTCGTATTAAATTGAGGGTCCCTTACGGCATTCGTCAAGGAATTAACGAGGTACAAATTAGATTCAGAGGGTGTACAGGCAGTTAGGTGGGACAAACGAAGCACTGTAAGGACAGAGGCTTACGTTTTCTTCTACGGAAAGAAAATGAAAAATATCAATTCGGAACAGGATTTTTGGTACGCCAGATAATAATATCAGCAGTTAAGAGATTAGAATTTTCAGTGATAGGATATCATACGCAGTGATGACAGGTCGTTGGTGTGACACAATTGTTTTAAATGCGCATGCACCAACTGAGAATAGAAGTCATGGCTCAAAGGACAGTTTTTGTCGAATTAGAACAGGCGTTGTGTCATTCTTCTCAGTACCATATGAACATTCTTTTAGGAGATTTTAATTCGTAACTGGCGAGAGAGGATATTTCAAAACCTACAACTGGGAATAAGAGTTTAAATGAGGATAGAAATGAAAATATGTTATAGTATTAAATTCTGCAACGTCAAAGAATCTGCTTGCTAAAGCAGGATGTTCCCGCATCGAGACTTTCATAAGTACATCTGGACTTCTTCTGATTGTAACACTCATGGTGAGAGTGTTTACGTAATGATATGTAGGAAATTGTATTCAAGTATACTCGATGTACGATCTTCAGGGGTACTGACTGTGATATTGATCATTATCGCGTGGTTGCAAAAGTCAGGGAAAGACTGTCAGTAAACAAACAAGCAATAAGAAGTTTGATGTGGAGAGATTCAATCTCAAGAAGCTAAGCGAATTAGAAGTTAGGAAACAGTGTCAAATTAAGATCTCAAAGAAGTCTGCAGCTTTAGAGAACTTACATGATAACGAGGACATAATTAGGGTAAGGGGAACATTAAAGAGGACATCAAGATCTCTGCTAAAGCGATTCTAGCTCTGTATGAACAGAAGCAGCATAAAGCATGGTTTGATGAAGAATGTCCACAATTTTTAGATCAAAGGGAGCAGGCTAAAATTCAGAGGTTGCAGGATCAAAATCACAGTAACGTAGATAATTTGAACAATGTAAGAAGTGAAGATAACAGATATTTCAGAAACAAAATGAGGGCATATCTGGAAGTTAAATATAACGAACTTGAAACAAACAGTAAGAACAAGAATATTAGAGACAAGTTACCAGGTTACCAGCCTAGAACTTTTATAGCAAAAGATGACAAGGGTGATCTAGTTGCAGACTCCCACAGCATTTTGGTTAGGTGGAGAAATCATTTTTCCAGCTATTGAATGTATACCGTGTCAATGACTATAGGAATATTGAAATATATACAGCAGAAGCCTTAGTGCCTGAGTCCGGTGCTTTGGGTTTGAAATGGTTATGGAAATGTTAAAAAAGCACAAATCACCCGGTATTGCTCAAATCCCAGCAACTTTGATTAAAGCAGGAGGTAGGAAAATTCGTGTTGACATCCATAAAATTATTCGTTCTATTTAGAATAAGGAGTAATTACCATAGCAGCGGAAAGAGTCAATCATTGTACATGGTTTATAATGAGGGTGGTCAAATAGATTGTAGCACCTACTGAGGCATATCACTTTTGTCAAGAACACACAAAATTCCATCTACCATCCTTCTCTCAAAGTTAAATCCATAAGAAGAAAGAATTATTGAGTATCACCATTGTGGATGTCGTCGTAACAGGTCAACCACTGATCATACATTCTGCTTTCGTAGAATCCTTGAGAAAAAAAATGAGAACAAAATGAGGCTACTTATAGACTTTAAGAAAGCCTATGATTCGGTTGGAGGTCTTGTAAACATTCTCATTGAGTTTGTATCCCTATGAACCTTGGAAAGTTAACAGGTTCTTTAAACGGAACTTACAGCAGATATTGGGTATGCAAACATTTTTCTGACATTTTTACTATTAAGAGTGTTTTTAAACAAGAAGGTGTTTTATCGCCATTGATTTCCAAATCTGCTTTAGGACATACCATTTGGAAGATTCAGGCAAGCCAGGAGGGCTTGAAATTAAATAGTGCACATCAGCTTCTAGGTTATGCTAATGATATTAATACACATATTGAGTGGAAGCATATATAATATAAAGATAAACACAGAAGCTCTGGGAGTCGCAAGTAAGGACACTGGTCTGGACGTAAATGCTGAGAACACTAAGTATATGGTCATGTCTCAAGACAAGAAAGCAGGAGGAAATCAGAGCATAAACATAGATAATAAACCCTTAGAAATGTGGAACATTCTAAATATTTGGGAACAACCCTAACAACTCAAAATTCCATTCATGAAGAAATTAGGAGCTTATTGAAGTCGGGGAATGCTTGCTATCATTCGGTGCATAATCTTGTCTTTCAGACTGCTATCCAAAAATTATAAAAATTAAGATACCCAGAACCCTAATTTTTCCTGTTGCTTTGTACGGGTGTGCAACTTCGTCTGTCGCAGTGAGGGAGAAACGTAAGCAGAGGGTGTTCGAGACTAGGGTGCTAAGGAACACACTTAGGCCTAAGAGCGATGAGGTAACAGGAGAGTGGGAAGACTGCTTAACGAGGGGACTTATGACCTGTACTCCTCAAAAAATAGTATGCGGGTGATGAAATCAAGAAGAATGAGATAGGCAGGGCATATGGCACGTATGGGAGACAGGAGAGACGCATATCGGCTTCAGGTGGGAAGACCTGAGGGAAAGAGATGACATGGAGGACCTAGGCGTAGATGGGAAGATAATACTAAGGTCGATCTTCAAGAAGTGAGATAAGAGGCATGGACTGGATTGATCTAGCTCAGCACAGGGACAGGTGACGAGCTCTTGTGATTGCGGTAATGAACATTTGGGTTTCATAAAATGCAGTAAATATTTTGACTAGCTGAGGACCTCTTGACTTCTCAGGAAGGGCTCTGATCCATGAAGGTAGTTAGTAGTTTATTTGTTAAATTCCTTCACTACAGGGCAAGTCCCCGTTCGTATTCCGGACTTGTCACCCTAAGATTTTTCAAAGTCATCAGTCAGACACGTGTCGCTGAGAAGCACGGAAAAATTTAGTTTCGAAGCGACTTGTTATAAAAGCCCGAACTGACAGTTCTCACATTTATAATTGTTGTCTGGGCAGCTTATTTTGCGTGGTATGGAAATTCAGACTTTCGCTGCTTGACAGACGAAGTGACGATAATTCTTCTTGTGGGGAGTTCTACATAATGTATCCCCTAGAACGGTCGCTCGATGCTAGGTTAGTGTACATTAAAACCACAAGATAAGTTCGTGAAACGGCCTGCCCTCACGATTTTAATAACTGAACCGCTGACAGGGTGGCAATTTTGAAAACAGGAAGCCCAATTAGGCAAGGCAGGTTTCTAAGTTCGGCTTCAAATTTGCGTAGAAGAGGGTTAGTGTGGAGAGGAAGCTGGGGGCATTTCGAGACGGAGAAATTTCGGTTTTTGTAACGGGACGAGATTCACGTGCATGTGAGGCTATGGGAAAATTTCCTATATATCAAACAGTTCAGAACGTGGAAATTTGCAAATTTCTTGTTCAGGGATTTATCAAAACAAACGAGAGGTGAGAGTTCGAGTAAACAAATATTTACAGTGGCATACGGTTACTACTTTTGAATGATTAGTCAGCTATAACATTTATGACCTAGAAATTAATTGTGTGAATATAACAGAAAACATTCTACAGTAGGCACTTTATCATTAGTAAATGACACTCACTACAACACTCACCGACATAGTAATATATATAACGCACCTAAAGGCAAGTACATCTTTTACGCCTGCGCCAATTTGGTAACTCTTCCCAGTACCTTGTTTGATTCATCTCCATCCCATTCTGTTGCAACTTGTGAGGTACTTCAGGCAACTGACAACAGTTTTATAATAAAACACTGTATAAATTCTGTATAGCGAAATTTACCCATGTACACCGTTGACCTTGAAGTTATCTGCTTCGTAACACCATTACATGTATGTCGAGGACCCCTGTCCCAGATTGGGGACACAATTCAGACATCAAGTAATGATGAGTACAATTTTAATTCGTCAGAACACATAGGTATTGAATTACACTCCGACATAATATAAGGTATATGGAAATCAACATCAGTATCACAGGTATTCCCATATCCTTTGTGAGAAAAAAATATTACAAATAAAGCTTTCAGTGTGATGCTCCGATGTAAAGTATCCTTCTATTTCTTCTGTTGGAAGCTGACGTATTCAGTTCTTGTTTCTAAGTTGCTGTACTAAAATATTTACACGTATCGCATAATGCACGGATTCGAGTAGCACCTACACAGCGCCGTGCTGCAGTGTTTAGCCTACAGTAGAGACAGGGGATGCAGAGTGACAGAGATGCCTTACTTAGATGTATGTTGACGTCAGCAAAGTGTAAATATTGTATCTTTGCTTGCTGTCACTCCTCTATTTTACATACAGCATATCCGTGGCTGGTACAAACCACCACTCCGCTGACACAGTACTTTCCGAAACCCATAATCCCTTCTCGTGTTATATCATTTAATGATGGTACGTAGACAGCAAAGTGATGCATGTCGGAGTTACATTTATGATGACTGTTATACGGCTTGTTTGATAATCACTGTCCCCTTATCCACTAGGAACCCGTGGGACCCCGCTATCTAATGTGTTAAATTACAGGAAGCTTGAAGTTTAATACTCAGCCCCATGGAATTCCGAGTTCAAGAAGGACTGGAGATTTATCTCCACGCCTCCATGTAACAGTAGCATGTGGCCCTGAAGCACAAAATGATAACAGTGGACAGTGTAGACGAATTAAACATCAAGCTCTGGTGCTGACGTAAATATATTTATCCAGTTATTTCTATTTCTGTATCGGCCGAGAACGAGGAGCGACACCTTAATTTAATTTAAAGTGACTTACGATTTCGAGCCACATTTGTTTCATTATGTTCAGTTAATATTTATATACTGTTAACTTTCCTGGTATTTTTTTAGGTATGCTGCTGTTCGGTAAATATAGACCTATATTCCATCTGATTCCTTTAAACTTACTTTAAGTTTGATATATCAGTACCTTGTACTTTATTTCTTCCCAGACGGTTTGGGTTGATGTTATTACCAATATTATTACTATTATCACCATTACATTAAGAACATCCATTCTGGAAAAGTAGGTCACATCTGCCATGTCTTCTGCCTGAGCACTGCCTTCGAGCCTACTTTATTTGGCAAGATAAGATATTTTATTTTATACGATGTACAGCTACGATCCCAAGCCATAATTTTACATATATGCTTTATACAAAGGTCTTGTGTTTGTGTTCTTTATATACTTGATACTTGATTTGTATAGCTGATATCTATAACAAGACTCAGATCTCAACTTGAGCGACTATCGATTGGAGGTGTAAATTTCTTTCTACTTTCTTATAAACAGCATCACGATGGCTTTTTAAGAAGAAAAGTGTATATGTAGATGAGTTTGTAACACTAAAACATAAGTTGTGTTTGACGGATAATATAGTATTATTGTCTTAATTATCAATATCACAATTTTATGACCTAAAATGTCACTCGCTCCTTTTACGTAAGTAAGAAACATTCGAGACTCAGGTAGCCGGACGCTCAGAAATATTTGGACGCGTGCGACCGGGAGTAGCAGAACGCTAGAGACAACTGTGTAATAGAAAAATAGATGGTTCCATTTGACACAATCGCCAAATATTTTTAGGCTGAAGTCGGCGGTCATCTGGGATATAAATCCGTGTGTAATTTTATAATACACTTAGCATCATATACCAAACACTATAATCTCTATCAGCACCGATACGACAAAGTAAAATTCCGCATCACAACGTTGATAAAATCAAAGAGGGTAGTATCGGTGGGGCATGTGTTACGCTTTAGAGAGATGTAATGGGAAAATAATATAAAACTGAATGTTGAACGGACAGTATGAAAGTGTGTATAGTGCTCCAAGTACAAGACAAGCTCTATTAGCTGATACTTGTGATAATGGAAACACCCTTCCTCTTTGTACATAAGGCGAGCAGTTTCTTGATTTTTAGGCGACTCTTACTCAGGTCGGACTGCGGCCCATGGAATTATCTATGTACAGGAAGGGATATAAATACAAAGTCTATACAATTTTCTTCCAGATTATGCATTGATAAGGTCTTCTCCCAAACAATAATTTGAAAAAGCTGCTTAATTAGAGTGGAGCACTAAGAAAACAAGATTCAAATACGTAGCAGCTGTTAGTTCGCGAAAATAATTTATTTATTAACAAAATGCTTATAATGCACGGTTTTGGAAAGCTGTTTGGAGATTCTCCTGCGCCCGTACATAAGAAGCGCACTTTATACTCGTCAATGCTGAGATGAATAAGAGGGCCGGCTATTAATGTGTTTTCAGCCTCCGCAATAAAATTGCAGTGTAAGGTTTTAAAATTTGTGAGCGAATCCTAACTTTCTGTAGGCCCTGTAACATGCTTATACAAAGGAAGTGTTGACGTCAGTTATTTGGCGGATGTAAGTTAACACTTTAAAGAAGAAAGCTAACGTCACTTCGTAACCAATATTAAAAGAAATCTCTATCCACATGAAAAATTAGTCAATTAATTCCTGAGAGGGAAGTGATCGCTGTTTGTGCTGAGATCCTTACAAAAAATAAGTTCCCTCTGTGTGCCTAATATGTGCGTTTTGAATATTAAACCTTATAGCATACAGGCTAACAACGTTGCTTTCAAGGACAAATTGGAAAAAGAAAATTATCGCCTTGCAGCCATTGGACATAATTTTCTTTCCACTAGCAAATTCATAGAAAAGAAGATGTAACGAAGATATTTCTTAATAAAAGAGCCCACTTTAATAATAATAAGCTAAATTAATTTTATTATTAAAGAAATTTGACCAAGTTGTGAAGAGTTGCGTGTGTCTTACTCAAAATAAGAGTATTTATTTATTTATTTACTGATATTCAATGACGCTGCCGAAACCTCAGCATCAAATGTACGACGATTAAAGAATAAAGAACAAAAAATGCAGAAAGAAACTGTTCTGGTCAGGAATTCGCTTAGAGTTAATGCACAAATCAACAAAAGCTTTAAACTGTAATAGATATCTTGGCACATGTTCACCTGGTTGCCTCCAGAATACAATTCAGAAACACTATCGCCTGAGACAAATTGCTCGGTGAGATGTCAGTTAAATCATTGTCAATATGAAAAGCAAAAATTGAATAATACACTGGGGCACTTATTTCTGTTTCACTTCCTCATAATCCATTAACCTAAGATCAATTTTGGCATTATACAAGGCATTCTTCCAAATGTAATCTCTTCAAAGGATATTCCGACAGAAAGTTCACCCGAGCCACACAACCTGACATAAACCTTATCAATCAAGAAGGTTTCTTTATGAGACATATTTCTTTCCACTCTTTATCTCTCCGGAATTCGTACCTTGATAGGGAACATGACCCAACCTCAGAGATTACACAACAGCTTCAATAATAGTTTTAAGACCGACTGCAGCACCTCCTTGATAGAAAGAAAACGGTTTTTGGTCTTAAGAATATAGATACTACAAACCTGAATAAGATTTTACGTAGCTTTCACAGACAAACTGTATGTAAACAAGGGGAGCCTAACCGAATTACCCTAAAATGGTCACCCCTATGTTTAATGCTATGGGCTAGATTTCAGATTTTGTTGTGGTACGTAATTCACTGAGGTGGTCTTTGCATTGCGATGACACACGTTTGCATAAGTTCACTAGTTTATATAGCAGTGGGCCTATTTAAATCATAAAGTAAGGCATCATTGTTGAATGATTTTACTTATCCCCACCTTCACACCGAGTCACATTCAAAAGCCCCTTACATAAACACCTTCTTTTTCGGCAATCCCATCTTCAGCGTGCAAAATATTCGTCACTTTTTTCACAGTACATAAGAAAATTCCACTTTTACAGAAGTCACAACAATTATTTCGTCTTAAAGTCAGATAATATTTCATACGAAGAATACAGAAGATCTCTGAAGTGTAATACTTCTTGTATTGAATACTTCACTCATAAAATTAATTGAGTATATCTACTTATGTTTACATTGCACATTTCAGTTTCATATATTTCAAAACTTTAATATACAGATAGGATTTTGGATGTGAGCTTATGAAAGACGTTACGCAGTCGATGCAGATTTTGACCGTGTGCGTTAAATGATAAATTATAACATAAAGAAGAAAATACCTGCTTTAATTAGGTATTTTAATAATGCTAATAAAGAAAGATCTGAGGGCGTGCAAGAAACTGGATTTGCAGCTAGAATTAGGGATATATTTCTGCGTAAAGAAATTTAGTAAAAGGGCCCGTTTGGAAAAAAACCGCTAAGAACATCCAAAAGGAAGATGGAAAAAGAGAATTAAGACTGATATAAAGTATCGTGGAAACGGGGGGGTGGGGATGAAACTCGCTCAGAAATGATTTCCGCAACGATTTTCACTATTAGTTGCGTTTAAGCCTCTTTCTCGAACGTCATAAAATATATTAGAACGTGGTGAGTTATTTGGATATGAGAATATTTAAATATAGAACAAATAAAAATGAATCAGTCGTCTTAAAACTTTTGGGTCTCAAACCTGGGGGTTAGTGAAGTGGTTTATGAGTTTGCTGTTGTATAAAAAGTACCCCAGTAAATTGTCTATGAGACAATGTACATATGTGCCGGTGAAACAAGTGCGTTGGTTATGACATCCCTGCTGTTTGCATACCGGAGATGAAGTATCGCTAACGGAAATTGTGCAGCTGTAGCTTATGAGTGGCGAACAGCGAAGACTTGTGTATAACTTTCTGTTGTGTGAACGTTCTTCTTATTGACAAGAAGTGGTATAAAGAATCTTACGTAACACAAACAAACACAATATTCTACAATTTATTCGTACTACCTTTTACATAGCTATGTAAAAGGTAGTACGAATAAGAAATACAGAATAATGCATTTCTTCGCGTTGCATAATTTTAATACTTTGTCACAACGGGAATAAGCAATGTAAAGGAACTCATATACTATAGAAAATTTGACTCCGGAAAATAAGCAATGATGAAAATTGTGTTCGATCAGTATTATCTTTAACCTATTTAATCTTTTCTTGCAATTATCAGTTTCACAAAAATATTCTTTCTATACAAATAAAGAGATAAAACTGTATTGGATCAGTAATAGAATGAAAGCACCTACACTTTCACTGCAACAGTTTACATGGAGAGAAACTGTTTCCTATGATAGGGTAAATATTAACCTCATGGAGTTATAGGCGGGAGTCACAAGGTTCAAATGTAGGCCTAAGCCACCGCTACCCGTTTCGTTCTTTATTTTTGTTACATTTAAAGATCTGCAACATTGTTGTGTCTGTAGGCCTGAATCGGAGGCTGATTTAAGATATAAATTTTAATTGACTCGAAAATATATAATTTACGTACTATAATGGTGGGGGGGGGGGTTGTGGTGCTGATCACCGTCTCCTCACCGTCGCCACCAATTTTGTAATAATGGCTTTCTTCTATGGGGTGTTGTCATCCTGTCTATCCTACCCCATTCATCTAGGAGAGGTCATTATGGTAACGTAGCTTCACAAGGCTCCCGCTGGGTCTGTCTTTACTCTAATTGTCGGTATCGCTGCCACCAGTAAGTTTTGTAATTTAAGCAGATAACTGACAACTGCTATCCCTTACACTATTCCCAAATATCGTGTACTTATTATTTCATATTTGACAAGTTTTTTAACACTTCACTGCCATCACCTATGGGAACGTTAGTCTAAATACTTCCTTAATATTTCTTGTTTAACCGTTATCTAACTTATTACTAGCACTACCTAGGGGGGGATGTTAATTTAGACAGTTTAATCCACTACCTATACGGGTTTCCGTTAAAAATCTATCTGTACCTCAATTCCCGTTGTACTCCCGTGATGTTATTAAAATAGTTACCTCAAAATCTTAGCCCTAGTAGTAACCAAGTCTCCCAAAGTTACACAATCAAAGTTCCAAGTTTCACTAAAATAAAGTTATCAAAGTCCCAATCCTAGTTCACTTATTAATACAAATATTCTTCTTTCTACTCATGGAAGTAATTAGGTTGAGTTATATCTCCTCTTTACGCACTATTACGTACCAGAGGACCACAGAATGAACACTGGTTGCATTTTCTACACCAAATATGGGCAATATATTCTCAATTAAACTACTACATAAATTACATGAAGAAAACACAAACACATTAGCGAATCTTCTACTTTCTACCTTCTAGGGGGGTTTCTTATCAACATGTAGGCTGGATCATCCCATTTCGTACTTACTTTAAACTTCACTAATATTTCTGAATTTAGAAAATGCTAATAAAACACTTTTATAACAATTCAACACAACATGGATGCGTTACACACCACTCACCTTGTATGAACAAATAAATTACCTTTATGAGGCTCTTTTTGAAGATTTTTCTTTAAACACTGTTTTCTACATGTTGTCTCGATGAAGGTTGGGCGACAAAAGGTACTGCGCGTCGGTGAACACAGTCCACACACGCTCACAAAACTTACTAAATCAGCACTTTTCAAATCGCTTAGCAACAGCGTAACGCAAACTCAAAAAGTACTTACCGTTGCTAACCCGATATAACATGATACAGCCTTCCTGTTATTTGCACGAGTAACACACTCATTCTAACTTTTATCCAAACTTAATTTCAAAAGGTAACATTAATATCAACTATAAAATTTAGAAAATTAAACCCATGTGTGGTTACACAAAACACTACAGTACTATATCAGCACGAAAGGGAGGGTCTGACGAAAAACACAAAAAGCCTGACATTACAGGGATTTACTTAAATGGGCTCGAACTTCTTGCTTCCAAACATGAAGTCTACTTACAGAACTAACAAACGTATACACTAGGTTTTGTGATTTTCTTAAAACGTATGAGACATTGATTGTTAGTGATAGAATAAATGTTACGGCCAAAACAAATAGTTGTCGGCGTTTCTCCGTGGGGACGGTTTCGATCCTGGACAAGTCCATAAGGAAATTATGGTGGACAAGGTAGCGCTGGAACAGGTCTTACTCACAGTAGGTAGGTCTTCTCCTCTCGGTATTCTTCTACCAGTGTTCTATGTTCTCTCATCAAGCATAAACGTTCACAAGCTCAGTGAGACTGCCGCTAAATAACACCTTAACAACTTAACATTTTAATACCACAGTTTGTTAGGGGATTATGTCACTACATGTCAGCGTACTGATATACATTTTGAGTCATTTTTCCCAGCCGGCAACATCGTTTGGGACAGAAAAAGCAATACTTTGAAAGTTAAACTTATATGACAAACTTAAGAAGAAAATTCACTATTTTAAAACAGGTTTCATAAATATGACGCGAATTAAAACGTATGGACGTTCAGAAATTACAAGTATCAGACCCCATGAAAATGTCTTCTAAAAGCACCGTAGGTAAAAAGGAATTTTATACTTTAAAATTGTGGCGGTGTACAATGAATCGAGTATTTTAATATAAAAACACATCTTTTCTGGAAATCGTAAATAGAGAAAAGATCCGAAAATTCTTATATATATACATATATGTATAAGAAATTTTATACACATATATGATATTAACAAATTTCGTGGCGCAGTGTTCTTCATGAGGAGCCAGTAGTTACTCTGTTAGTCAAGAAATTTCAGGCATTCTATGGAACATGGACTTTTATGACGACGTTCGCCAACGCTGCCCCTTGCACCTTGACCGATAAATCTAGTCCAGTTTCTCCAATCACATTTCTAAGATATGTTTTAATAGTATCTTGTCATCTAAGCCTAGATCTTCCACGTAATGCTCTTCCTTCGTGTTTGTGCACCAAAACCCTGCATGAATTCAAAGTGTCTCCCCTGATCCCATCATCCTCGATTTATCCCCCTAATAATATTTGGTCAGAACTACAAACCATGAACCCTTCATTATAGTATTTTCTCCAATCTTCTCTTACCTCCTCTTTCCGAGGTACAAATGTTTGCCACAGAACTCTGTTAGCGAACAGCCTCAGCGCATGTGCTTCCTGAGAGAGCAAGTTTCCCGCCGACACAAAGAAAACACGCAAAATTATAAAATTCCTACGCATGAAATTATCCTAAAAATGGAAAATGCTACATAAGTACTTTGCAAAAATTTGTTATTCGGTAATTATGCACTACATTATCCATTTCTGGAGGCACAATTATAATATGTCGCATTTCGGGAGTTCGGTGTAATCCTCTATCGAAGCAATTTGATGTCGTCGTATTGGCAAGTATTTTCACTTTTCCTGCAGTATAACTAGCAGTTTTGTCGGTGGAACTTGTGTCTTCATTAATATAATACCTAAATCTTGCCACTTTCCTCGCCTAGGTGCTATTAATGTCATAAAATCACAAACCTTACCGTAATAATAATAATAATAATAATAATAATAATAATAACTTTATGAAAGCCGTTACTTGGTGTATTGAAACACATATCGCTTTGAAAAGATCCGTTCTTTAGGCGTAGCGCCAAAAACGGAACTATACACTAGAATCTCGTAAACGTGCAAGCTAAAGGAGTATCGATCTCCACAAGTCTCATTTACAACATAGCGTGTATATACAAGGAAATACACAAATACTTGTTTCCTGTTATTGGAAAGTGGTTGCAGGACCAACGCAGTGTATTGTTTCCTATATCTCGGAGACTAGAATTGTGCTGTCGAATCCCACTACTGGTATAATCTTATGTTTGCGTTTTGTATGAGATTATATTGTTTTTGCAGGTAGAGGCCTTGGGAAGGTGCGACCTCGATTTAAAAAAAAAATCTATATATAAGACTTAGACACAAGGAAAATGATACGCTATCAGCAGTACTGGCCTCTCAGCACCACTGTCAGAGTAGATGGACTGGAAAGATGAATAAGGAGTGAAAAGAGCCCACAAAATTGACAATTCCAACATCAATCCAGAACGGTGTTGCCAAATGCGGTGTAGAAAATGTACGTTTCCCACCAGACAAACCTCAACAACACTGCAGTCAAGATATCGTATTTTAGGCACATTGTTCATGCTCACTGCTCCGCATAATACGATCCGAAGCTGGGAGTGGCGTGCGTTGTGGGAGTACTTGATCTGAATGTCTATATCGTTAACACAGCTGCCATTACAACATCGTGCATGCCACAAGCATGAAATCTCCACGATGCACAAGTGGTTACGACTGCAAATTGATAGCAAGAGCTCAGTTACTAATCTCTATATTGGCAGAGGGCACAGACATGCAGGTTTCAGCCAACTTAAATCGCTCAATTTGTAAAAAATATCAGAGGTACGTTCATACGTCTTTTCGCGTAAAATTATCCAACAAACATAATGGCACAGGATCTTCTTTACAAAGCTGTTGTTTTCTAGTGGCATAAATGCTCAACTTTTAAGGAATTCGATTATTAGTCGCAAGATTCAGAAGACCCTGAAATTGGACCTTATTTAAAGCTAAAACGAAACAACCCAAAAATTCTCTATGCCATTTTAAGATCCATTTTAGTAGGCCTAATATCCTCCTTTCTACATAAATTATAAAATATTATACTTCATTATCGCTAAGCGTGCTACGTAAAAACTATTTTTCCAGTCACAATCTCCTTGACGTAAGCATCCTAAAAATACTAGGCGCATAACAAAAAAATATATATTTTCATTAAAGCTAAGATTTTTTCTATCCGGTCGATAATTCCTTTTTACTAGGAAAAAATACTTTCCTCAGGGGTGACAAGCTATATCAGTTGCATTGAAATTGTCTTACCTCCATAAAAGCACGAGATAAATTGAAGTTTTTCTTTACTTTTTAGATTTTACACAGAGAGATAAAAACTTTAGTTTAAAACAACATGTTCCTAATGAAATCTGCTCTCATTTCCGGCAAGAAAATCGTTGTGGTGACTACATATGCACTTACACATGCAAGACGGTAAGTTATGTGTTAAGTGTTCTGTCTAAGAATTTGTGGGTGTTTTAAGGTACTGTCAAAAGACTCTCTTAAGTATATGGCCCGCCATGAAATATTTTGTTTAATTGAATTCCGAATGAAAACTGAAGGAAATGGAATTATGAAATAAACAATGAACTCACTAAAAATTCTCTCAAATATGTCAATATTACGGATTTCCGGGACAATAGCAAACTGTAACAGCGAATAAGCTTCAACGTCTCCAGAAAGAGTAAAAATGCGGTGTGAGTCATAAAGGCGTAGAGGAAACTATTGATTTCGCCGCGTTTCGAGTCGCACACATTGTGCGAAATTTATGATGGAATAGAAGGATGCTTTTGACGTATTTTATTACACTATCTCTTTTCTTGCCTGCAAGAACCATAGAAATAATGACAAGCCGAGTATATCTTACAGGGAGAATATATTAATGGGTTAAGTGGGCATTCTAAGATAACTGCACGCCGAGATTTGTTCCTTGGATATTGTTGGTCTCAATGTTCTTTAATGTTCTTCTTCTTTTTTTTTTGTTTTTTGCAAAGCTTAATGCAAGAACTATTAGGCTGCTTTTTAAATGCAATATTACAGAGAATGTGAGAATGAGAAGAAAAGCTTAAATAAGAAAGGCAGAAGGTTAGAAAAATTAGAAACGAGACGAAACGAAAGAAAGAAAATACAGGGAGTAAAGGAGGAAATAGAAGATACTTTCTCAAAGAAATGATCAGTCACAAACAACTTCCTTTTAATTTGATTTTATTTCACAGCTACCAGGTTTCGGCTTTTATGAAGCCATCTTCAGGCTTTTTGTATCCAAGAACAGGATAGGCTCTACATAATCGGAAGGGAAGGCCTTCTCGTTTACAAGTGTAAAAATCTTTTGTACATTGTAAAATAATTGTATAAGACGGTAGTGATGTAAGGATAAAATGGCATTAAAATGGACAAAGAGTATAAAAAGTACAGAACGGTACAAAAGTGCAAAATCGTCGACCGTGAGATACAAGGTGGTATTAGTGCTGCAGTGGCATCAGCAGTCCGCCGTAATGAGTTTATGCCTTCCTTTTTCCTAATATTATACGATATGTTTAATTCAAATGGGTGTCTTCTATAGATCTACGGTTTTTCCAAAGTTTTCGCGGAGAATTTGGTTTTCATATGGAACGGCGCATTTTATAGTGGTGTGCGTATAAGACGTGGTTTCACTGCGCTCGCTTGTATGTGGAGTAGAGGATTTGCGTCCACCCTGTATGCCTTGGATACGAAGGCCCTGAAGATGGCTTCATAAAAGCCGACACCTGGTAGCTCTGAAATAAAATCAAATTAAGAGGAAGTTGGTTGTGACTGATTATTTATTTGAGAAAGTATCCTGTATAAAAACGCCAACTGGGATGACAAATATAAAGGAAATAGAAGTTAAAATAAGGCAAAAACAAAACAGGAAAATACCGCTCGAAAGAAGGAGGGAAACGTAAGGAAGTAAAGAAGGAAGAAAGGAACTGGAGAGGAAGAAAAGGAAGTAAATTAGGAAGTATAAAAGTGTAACCAAGAAAGGGAGGCACAAAAGTAAAATCACCAATGAAAAGGAAACAAAAAAAGTAAATAACAAAAGAGGGGACGAAGAACAGAAGAAGAGATGTTTCCAGTTATTATGTCATCTCTAAACACAGACGTGTGAAATGTAAACAATAAAGTCAGCCTAACATTAAGAGACAGGACGGTTTCTTTCAGGCCTAACAGCTCCTTTACTGAAGCGATAAGATGGCAGGTAATGAATTAAATGTTACTTTCCTATTTACATTAAGACTTCCGAGTTATTTAACGGCTGTTATCAACTGCAGAGGTTACTTAGCCTTACACCAGTATCGTTTATTACGTTTAATTCTCCTACTTCCTACACAAGATGTCCCAGGTTATATCATCCTTTAAACCCCACAGTGGTGATCTCTGTGTTCTATAGCTCTGTGCCCTTTGTAAAATACTGGAAGAATTCATCAGTATTGGCTTTGGTGTTTCCTTTCTCTTTCTTATCTGTAATCTTCTAGAACTACTGTCCTTCAATCAAGGGGGCACGGTAGGGAGCGTATAGCGTATGTTTATGCAAGCAGTGTTAAATTGAGCTTCATTTAGGTACACATTCTGAAGAAACTACTGGAGATAAATATTTGAAACTTTTACTACTCCTAGTGTATTAATGTGACCACAATCGGATTAAGAATAATCTGTTTTAAAGAAATACAATTTCCATAATATATTTTTTGCATTTTTTATGTATTTCTTTTTTACTGTTAAAGTAGGCTGCTTTTTTCATGTTCACTTATACCGACACAGCCTCTTGCTGTAACTACAATTCCAAATCCATTCAATTTTAAATAAGAAACCACAGTCAGACACACCGCTATATATGTTTTTTTTGGCACACTATAACTTTTTAAGATCTTGTGTTTCACATTCTTTACATGCGGATCACATGAGCTTGACTAGGTATAATAATCTTGAATTGGGTCATCCCGGTGTGCTGATACCATTCAATTTTAAATATATAGTATATATACATGAATATTTAAATAAACATATTTAGTGATGTGTCTGACTGTGGTTTCTTATTTAAAACTGAATGGTATCAACACACCAGGATGACCCAATTCAAGAAAATCCCAAATCTTTACATGCTTCACTATTATGATGTTGTCAAGGAACAGTGAAATTCTAAGGCTTTCATTTTATATACTCGTACTTTATGAGGCAATGGTACTGGAAGTTAAGAAATTGTAGTTTTGAGAAAAAT
Source organism: Coptotermes formosanus (assembly GCA_013340265.1). Lineage (NCBI taxonomy): Eukaryota > Metazoa > Arthropoda > Insecta > Blattodea > Rhinotermitidae > Coptotermes > Coptotermes formosanus. Next base: position 4,958,556 of record BLKM01001619.1, on the reverse strand, counting down.
TGATTCAAGTTTAACATCACTCAAAATTATGGTAAATAATGGTACAGACTCAAACTTAATTCTTCCCAGCAATATATTTTGTATCATCTGGATCATCCTCATCTTCTTTTCTTCTTTCTGTGCCCTTTAGTTTTTCCTTGCATCTCTTTAGATGCTCAGCTTTGCTATTTCTGCCTTCCAAATCATTTCCGTATTTATCTGCTTCAGAGCATTCACTGTGTTTGAGCCAGACCTCATGCCTAATATGTTCAGGACATTCCTTTTTGCTGCACCATCATTAAAACACAATACTGCATCATATATCCCAAACTTGAGTGTGTTAAGCCTTACATAAACAGTTTTGGATATCCTTGTCCAAATAACAGAGTTCACACTTTCATTAGGATTGTGAGTTTTCCCATGAAAACATTCTTCAGGGGATCTACACCAGCAAGATCCTTGAACACTGGTTTAAATACATCCAAAACAGCAGCTGGTAAATAAAGTTTGCGTTCACATGCAACCCCTGAACTGGTGCTCTTCTTGGATTTACACCAACTGTCATCACCGCTTGGGCAAAGAGCTTGCTGGGGTCTCTCATTTGTTAAAATCTTGTTAAAAAGACAGCCCACACAGCTCTCGTCGTGACTTCAAATTGCTGACATTCCTTCTGATGTTTAAACCATAATAATTTTGTAATTTGTCTACTTCAGACTGAGTGGGGCAGCTTTGCCTCCAAGAGGTTTGCTGTCATGCAATTTTATTCCTGTCTTTTCTTTCACAAGTCTCCTCAGTCTTGCTCCAGTTCGTTTCTGTACATGTCCTGTATATTCTAATTTTGTTACAGTTATGCTGTGATCATAGGGATTCCCTGCAACCATCCGCTGGTATGATTTTCTGCCCTCATCACCAAGATACTCTGTGTAACAAGTTCCTCGGGTATGAAGAGAACGATTAAATGTGCTGGGTACACCAGCACCTTCCACCAGCACCTTCCATTCCACCACTTATTCCTTCATGGTCTTTTTACACTCATGTTGTGAGTTTGCATTGGCGTGACAAACAAAACAAAACTTGCTCATTATTTCTATATCTGAAGCATTCCCTCTGTTAACAGAGGTAGCTGATATAATGCCATTCAGGGAAGTGTGTCCACATTTTTGCTAGGTACCATCAAAACAAGCAGTTATAAATGATGGATCATCTTCCTCATTCTCTGCTTCAGCCTCTCTGGCTGCTTGTCTCATGGAGGATACTCTCACATCAGCCACAGCTGAACCAATAGTCTTTTTATAAATACTAAAACTTGTTGGAGGCTGGGGAATACTCAGCACTGCACATAACATTCTACCTGAGTCCCTGCCTTTGCCAATTTACCTTAGGACATACACTAAATGGATGTTGTTATCATACAACCTACTTTCGCTAATGTTTGAAGTTATTATATCTGCAGTAACATTTAATAACTAAATTACTTGCAATACCTCTCCAATTTCATGGATTTTCAAAAAAGAAATATTACCACCACAATGTTTGCAATTATTGTTTTTTTTTTTATAAAGGCACAAAGCAGGTTGATACTAACTACAGTGTATCCATCATGAGTCAAATTACTTTCACTTTTGCAGAACTTGTTCTCAACTACCTTAATTTCAGCATTCACAGGTGTGAGACATATCTTTTTGTTCCACACACTGAGGTTATGTTGATACTAACTACAGCGTATCCATCATGAGTCAAATTACTTTCACTTTTGCAGAACTTGTTCTCAACTACCTTAATTTCACCATTCACAGGTGTGAGACATATCTTTTTGTTCCACACACACTGAGGTTATGTTGATACTAACTACAGCGTATCCATCATGAGTCAAATTACTTTCACTTTTGCAGAACTTGTTCTCAGCTACCTTAATTTCAGCATTCACAGGTGTGAGACATATCTTTTTGTTCCACACACTGAGGTTATGTTGATACTAACTACAGTGTATCCATCATGAGTCAAATTACTTTCACTTTTGCAGAACTTGTTCTCACCTACCTTAATTTCAGCACTCACAGGTGTGAGAAGTATCTTTTTGTTCCACACACTGAGGTTATGTTCTACACAACTGCTTTCGCCACTTTGGGCACACTGATCTCCTTTCTGAAACACCTATTTCCTTGTTCACACGTACATATTTATTTACTCCAAATTTTGGTTTCGATGCAAATTTCTTTGTTCTAGGCATTTTCAAACAAAAATTGAACACTTGCCACAAGCACACACAAACCATCAAGAAACGAAACAACAGGGCCTGAAACCACTATCGATACATGTGGCATGGTGTGAAACATTAGAGACCAACATTTCTCTCCACTTCGAAGAAAGAAATATCCCCTTGAAATATTACCCTTGATACTCTAGGAATTACAGCCCTTTTTCTGCTGGAGTTCAAAAAGTGGGCGAGGTATTTAAAGGACATAACCTTAAATAATAATTTATTAACATTTAACGAGACGTCGGATTTTAATAAAACTAACGTCAATTAACGCATACAGGAGCGGGTCATTTAAATATGTCAAAAACTAAAAATCGAAGTTTTGATTCCTCATGACGCTTGTATCCCCTTAAATGTTTTTGATAATGATTTTCTAAATAAACAAAAAATGGTAATGTATTTAGAGTCAAATACGACACATGCACTATTGGAGGATGAACAAATAGTGGCATATTTCAAGTCGTTTACTATGAAACGAGGTTTAAAGGGGAGTTATGCTGGATCTAGGAAGAAGAGTTCGAGATTTAACACAAAATACTTTGTTGACGGTCTCCTGGAAGGATCACTGAGCTGCGGAAAGTCTCAGAATATTCCCAGTTTCAAACTTCCCAAATACAGATCAGTTTCATGACTGCTACGATAACCCGTTAAATTACGTACTTACATTTCGTGTAATTATCACGAACTGCAATTCACATCACAACAGACAAAAGTAATCAAATCCGTACGTGATAAAAAAAAGTAAATTGGAAACGCCTGTTACATATGCAATTCTAGCAGAGCGGATTATCATTTAACAGCACGTACAACGCATTTAAAATTTAACAACACGAAACAAGATTGACACTAAATCATACAGTAATCTATCTCTTCATCACACGTGATTTAAACCTCTGAGTATAAGGTGATTAATATTCCAAAATAAGTCATTTATATGTAAAAATGCATTCATAAATGAAGAGCTAGCAAAATAACTCCTGAACTGAAAATCAGATTTCAGAAGACAAACGCGCAATACAGAGAACGTTTTATTTATTTATTTATTTATCTATTTGTTTATTTATCTCTAGTTTATTTATGTAGTTTAACTACGCTTTTACCAACTCAGACTACAGAAGGTCGAATAAGCGAATGGCTGGCAGTGGAAAAAGGTTGCAGCTTAATTCAAGGAAATATGCTACGTTTTTGCTACAGTATCTGAGTAATGCCATAAAATGAGCAGGAATAGCCAATATCGCGATGAAGAATCAGGAGAAAGAGGAAGGTTCGATGAACTAAAAAGTGAAAATTGAGAAAAACGGAGAAGAATAGAGAAACAAGTGGAGATAATCTAAAAGAGCAGATATATAAAATAACAGCACGTTTGATTAAAAACATTTATGTCGTAAAGCTGGAACTTTCCCGAAAATTTAGTCTCAAAGGGAAATTTCATCATCAAATATAACGGTGCAACAAGTAGCAAATTCTTTTTACATTTTAATTTCTTAATTACGTTTCCCCTCCTGGACCCACACTTTAGTTTATTACCGAGTTTAAGTCGCGTGTATCTTACTTCATATCCCTCTATCTATAGTGTGATGATCAGGCACAGTGTAAGATTGTGAAACGTCGAATGATAACATGACTATAAATATTAAACCTAAACGGAGTGGAAGGAAGTGGTCGTGGCTAACTTTCAGATAACTTCTAAAAATTTATCTAGAATAACGGAGGAAAACCAATGAATACTACTTCATTACAGTATCTTTCTGATCCAACATAAGGCCACGTAACCTAAGGCAGCCTTACAGCAGAGTGATGCAGACAACAAAAGATTTGCCTTAAGTTGAGAATCTTGAAACAAAAGTTGGAACTAAACAAAAGGCGCGTCTTCTGCTTTTGGTTAAATATTTTTAAAATTTGTCAATTTATGTCGCAGGCATGTGACCGCTGAGTACGGGGTTCAATCCCATGTGAGTCCATGTGAAATTTGTGGCACTGGGTTAGGCTTTTTCCAAGCACCTCCATCTGTTCATGTCAGTGTTACCCCACCAGTGCACCCCTCTCCTTCTTTAATCTAAAGCTGGCCTTACACAGTCTCATCATTCTACGTAATTGTTAAGTAACATAAATGAAAAACCTAAGTGCTCTGTATAATCAGCTTTGGAAACAAAATAAAAGGTTTCCCTGGCAATTCAATAACAGCATATGAAGGAGAGCGCTTATAGATCCCCTCCCTCTTAAACTCCATATTGGGTGGAGATAAATATCCAAATTCAAACCCTGGCTCCTTTATGTCCGGGGAAATATCACCAGGCTTAGGCTGTATTGAGTCGAGTGCCCAGAGCCCTTTTGGACGCTTAAGAAAAGAAGACAGAATTTTTCCCTGCCGGGAGTCAAATCTCGAATCGTCAAGCTTCTACCCTACTCAGAACACACACTACGCTACTCAAAATACATACAAAAATATTTTTCAAACAAAACTGCCTCCCTGGTAAAAAAGAAAAGTTTTTCAGGAAAGAAAATGCCATAAACCATCCACAGATAAGAACCGGAAATTATTAAACCTAGTTCAAAAGCTGAAAGTTCATCTTCCGAACTATCATGTCAATGTTATTCTGCCATAAACAGCCTGGCGTTCCAAGAGGTATGATCTTATTAGGTTCAAAAATCAACCTGTAACAGGATAGGGAAAATATGCTAAAAGCAAATCAAAACCTATTGCTCAACATCATGTTTAATGACAGGCTCTAATTCTAGCGCCGTTGAAGTTCGCAGGTTGTAAACAAAGGGATAAACGATTAACATTTCACAAAGATTAAAAAACAATAGTTTATGCTTACAGAAATATTTCTTGTTTTGTGGCCTCTACAGGTTCTCACACATTGTCCCTCTTCAAACAGTCGACGAACCTGACGTCCCCATATTCGCTGTGTGAATGTTCATGATTGTGAATGCAGCGACCTCCTAAGTGTTTAAATAGGAGTCTCGGAAAGATATTAATTTCAGGCAGTACCCAGAGGCTTTCTATAAAGTACGCTTTGTCGTAACCACGAACATCGGGCCAGCATCAACTTCCGAAGTCGACGCAATTTTAGCACTTGTCTCACGTAACACCAGTGACGACGCTTCCAACTTGATGAAACACGAACTTCGCGTCTTCTTGTTTCTCATTTGTACTTGCTCATCTGTTCAAGTTACGGAGCGTCAAAACAGGGGGGTTATTTGGGAATGATGAATTGGGACGAATGCGATGTAAGAGGCCGTGCCTTATTTTCAGGGAATATAACATGACAGACAAATGTTCTGTAAAAACCAGACAAAGGTGTTTGTTACAAGTAAATATTCTAGAACGTAGAATAACCAAATATTTTGTGATGGTAGTCGAATGAAACAGTGTGCGTTAAGGCTGATTACGTGGACAGGATTTTAGAGGTAAGAAAAGCATACAGCACATTCGTGAGGAAATCTTTTGCAAAGCAACAACTCGCATGACAAGAAAGAATGGATAGTATCTTTCGGATGGAAGTTGCGCAGGTAAGGTTTTTTGAGGGGCTTTGGATACAGCTGGCTCAGAACTTGTGCAAAGAGCAATTTTTTTGACCGTTTATATATTTGCTGTCTTCGGCATAATAATTATTTATCAAACAAAACCGCAAGGCACAAAATTTGGTCCCCTGTACTCACTGACATGAAGAGAGAAACCTAACTACCACACGGAGTTATCAGTTTCTTGTGCCTTCCTTGTGGGACAGGTACTGTGATTACGTAAATTTCCTCAACTTATAAGTATGTAAGACAAATTATAAAAATAAGTAATTCTGTCACAATAGCGATTACAGCAACTGACGGTTGCCCACCGTCCTTGTACATTCTACAAACTAGAGCAACAGGTAAGAGTAATAAAAGCGCTTAAAGAAACAACGATATAGCTCTGCACTCACAAGAGCCATATTAGTATGAGAAGTGCCGCTACAAACAATTGCAATATGGGAAGCGTAAAGTTGCAATGTGTTGTGAAGTATAACTTGAGCATCTTTGCCCAATTTCTGTATTTGAAAAGCTTGCTTTTCACTTCAAATTTCAACAATTGCGTCTGAAGTCATAAAACGCTTTTCACTGTGGCCGCAAGTGAATTCCCTGGCTATTGTACAAAATAGCTTCGAGAGTAAAACTATGCATTAAAAAGGATGTAATTTTGCCTGCAATGAAAGAAACAAGTTGCTGATAAACTTCCTGTTTAATATTTTTCTGTGTTCAAATGAATCGATATAAAGACTGTAAGCTTTTGGTACATGACGTCATGTTCATTGGCACTTTGTTAACTTGTAACAATGCTGTGGAGACCTTCAGTCTCATGAATCAATGTGACTTCGGATTGGAACCTCGAGGTGTTGTGTTCAAAAGAAGAAAATTCCGCTCATATCTTTCTTATCACAATTTTCTAATACAGAGCCATGGTATGTACTAGCGGTTAAACGACAAACCTTCCTGTACAGAATTTGTTCACAACGAAACTAACAGATTTGCCAAGTAAATAAAAATTCAGAAAGCAAGCATCCCTCATTATTCAAAATAAAGCTTATATTTCATAAGACGTGAATGAATTTGCTTAGTTCTCAGTTGAAAGTAAAGGTGCTACATGACACATTCGTAATATTTCAGCTATGAGGCAGGTAAATCACGTTCAAGTAGGAAAGGGTACGCTGGGTAACTGATCTTTCATTCTTAGGCATCTGCACATAGATTTAACAGCATGAATTACAGTTCAATTAGAAAAAAACCTGTGAGAATAAAAAATAAACATCCAGTAAGATTTAACAGAAACTGTACTACACGAGAGGGTAAATTTTAAATTTTATTAAATTAAATGCTATTGCGCTGATATCGATGGTCTTCTGAATTTATTGTCTTAATATAGCCCGGAATACTGAGCCCTTTTGACGGCCAATTCAACCAGAATACTGAAGAAGGTTTTGTTTCACAGTAGCTCTCAATTTCCCCATTTCGGTTGCAAATTTTTCATTTGAAATAATAATATAAAAATGTTAAGAGATTGTTGGAGAAAATCAACTATAAACGTTAGAGTTGGGATGCTTGTGGAGAATTACAGGTGTCAGGATTTCTTCTAGGCCTGCAAGGTAGATACAGAATGTATTCTTGTTTCTTCTGTCTCTGTAACACTACAGCACCTGACCAGCTATGCACAAGAAAATTAATTCATGAAGTTATATTTACAGCCGACAATATCTTGCTGCCACCACTTCACATTAGTTGGGACTTCTGAAGCAACTTGTCAAAGCTATGGATCACACCTAAGATGCATTGTCACATACAAGTTTCATGTTCTCTCAGCCATCTACAGCAAAAGTGAAGGATGGAACCAAAGCTGGACAAAAAATACGACAAATTTTACTATCTCGGGAAGCGGAAGAAAAATGACTCCTGCAGAAAGGAATGCTTGCAGGCTTTGCATTTCGTAGTGCATGGCTTTATCGGTAAAAATAAGAGTATAACTTACAAAGAACTTGAGGAAAGTCTGAGCAGTGTAACGTACTGGGCTACAGAATGTCTGTGAAAGTGCAATTTTTACACTCATACCTGGACTTCTTCAGACCGGGTTGGGTGATATGAGCGCAGAAAAAGAGAAACGCTTCCATACAAATATAAAGCCATGAAAAACATAGCAGGGACAATGGGATATGGCAATGACAAGGACTTATTTCAAAGAGATGGATCACGTTACAAAATGCAAAGTTATTCAACTACTGAATTTTCAATCAGGTCTGCAAACTTAGTTCTTACAGTAACAATGGCCGAACATGCCCTTCCATTCACCTTGATAAGATCATGCTATCTTATTGCCAATTACATGCCCTTATAAATCTGTTATAAATATGTCATACTCCCAAGTGTTTTATGTAAACACTCTAATCGCTATTTTTGTACGAGTAGTAGGTGTAGTGTTCAAAACATGAATATATCTTTAATGATCGTCATTAATATGATTAATGGACAACAAGAAATCAAGTCAAACACAAAAGTCAGTAACTCTTGCTTCGTACTGTAACTATAAACCATTCTTTATAGTTGCAATGCAAGTCTCTAAAGCAGTGTGTATTTAATATTATCTTTGTCATAGAGTAAGTAAATGTAATGGTTAGATGGCGGGCTTCACATAACAGACACGCCACTTCTTTATCAGAAATTAATAGTACAAACATAAATCCAATAATATGACCATTGTGTCAAATCCAGATTTTAATCCTAACTAATGCGACATCATAAGCAACAGGTAAATATACTGCCCAAATCTGCCATTAGAGAATACCATCGATTCATCTGTTGTTGTTGCTTAACTACTTAATTGCTTTATGGTTTTCACTACATATAGACGCATATATATAGGATGTATATCACAAGTTTAACAGTAAGAAATTCTATATGCTAAACACAGAGCGAATTTTTGTGTTTTTCTGCCTGACAGAGCAGTGGTCATTTCCCTACACAGCATTAACTGAGTGGGATTTTGACCTAGATGAATTCGGTTCACTGTCCAGTAAGAACTGAATTTTACACATTATGCAGGTTAATTTTCGTCTTTAATGCATGAATTATTTACAGTATGTACTCTACAGGAAGTGACACAAACTGTTTCCGACAGAGTGCGAGGACTGTCAGACGTGTGCGTGCACCAGTAAAGTTAATTTTTCAACGCCGTAGTCCATGTTAAATTTGTTTTTAGTCTACAGAGCCCTGAGTTTTCTGTGTATGAGATACACGTAAATATTTGTATTACGTTTGTTGAAACATGCGAGTAACAAGAATACATTACCTAATAATCACGCACGGTAACAGTTTCGCAAATTTTCAGAATTCATTCCTTGAATTTGTACGACAGAGAACAATGGAAATTTGAACCGAAATGTGTTGGGCACCCACTAGATGTTACGAGTGTTACAATAACCGTGTGACTGAGATGGAAAACTTCACGCATTGCATTAACAAGTGCTCGGCTGAAGCACTTGTTATAGAATAAAGTGTAACAAAAATAACAGAAATGGAAGAATATTTTATGGGCGCCACTTTCTGTCATTCTTCCGACACGCTATTTAAAGTATTATGAGTGTGACCCTCAGACATAAACGTCTCACGACATTTACATTTCGCGACAGGCAAGAACGTTTATAGGATTATCACTTCTCTGTCAATGGGTGGAAGGACGGAAGCTGAAGCTGTCTACAAAGATCTATTATTTCAAACCGTATGCATGATCCCATGCTCTATCAGTTATCACATAAGTCATTATGCTTTATGCCATAAGTATATTGGTAAACAAAATATCGGTCGCCGATCCCAGGGGTCATGCTGTGTAAGGCGTATGTCTACAGCCGTTTGATTGGTGGGATCGCGGGTTTAAATCCCGCTAAGGGCGTGGATATCCGTCTCTTGTGTTTGTTGTGTGTTGTGCAGGAAGCGGCCTCTGCGACGGGCTGATAAGTCTTTCGCAGGCGTCCTACCAGGTTGTGTGTGTGTGTGTGTGTGTGTGTGTAATATTGTGTTATGTAGAAATCTCAACAATGCGGCATCTATACCTGACTTGGTCTGTTTAGCCACAGAAAAAACCCTGGTCATACTGTAACCCTAATGATGAACAGAGAAAATAAAACGCCGCCAATACACGGAATTATGAACGAGCACAGTCATTCCCAAACACATGTATTTTTGCTTCATTTTGCTGTCTCCCTCTTGGTCATTTATCTCATTTTCCTTCTGCCGTCCCCTGTTTCGTCATCAAATTCTTTCACAACAACACTCCTACAAAAATTCCTTTCTTGCCATTTCTTTTCCATCTTACCCTAATTTTTATTTATGCGGCCAGTTCTATGTGACCCGTACGAATCACGAAATTTATCGTTATGTTATGTAATATTCTCCATTACAGACTTAGCTTACTTCATAACTCCTACAAACATATGTCTCAGGAACAAAAAAATGTAACTTTGTGGAGAGAAAACTTCATTCTGTGAGAACACCTTACAGCTTTCACGTACAGCGAGCAAGACTTGAGTCAAAATTAGCGACTCTGAATTTAGGCGGCATTGTTTATGGGTTATATTCCGCAATATCTCTAACAAAGTGAAATTTGTAAGCGAGATGTGGATTTAAATTCCAGTCCTCTAAAATACAACGCCGTTTTGATTGGTATAAGGAAGCACTTGCTGTCTCCCTCTTCAGGTACCTTGCAATATCTAGAACAGAAAGCCAGGAAGACCTTCTGAAACGATAGCCCCTATAGACCAATTCAAAAGGCTTAACACGTAACAGGTCTGGAAGTTTCATCGTCACCGCTACGATAACCCCAAATCTTGCGAAATATGTACTGTTTCCGAGAAAGTACAAATCAGATCCTTTTACTTCATTATTTCAATCAGCTTCTTCTTTTAACGTATATGCCTTTAACTTCATTTGTTGTCGTAAATACCAGTTTCTAATATTCTTGAAGTGTATTTTGCGGTTTTCAAAAGCGAGATCACATTTGAAGTCTGATTACTTTAACACATTTGCCCTTTCGGTCTGCGCATGCCAGCTCTAATGTCGGATTGCGAGAGACAAAGGGGCTCGTGGTTCGTCCTCTTTCTAGTGGGAATTTCTGCTTTTCACGGAGAAGATGCGGAAAATTTCTGAATAATTTTGCAGAGTAAACAGAAGAGGCTTTCCATTTGAATAGATGCTGATTAAAAATGTATACTTTAAACCTGGTTTCTTAAGTTGAAAATCTTTGAATCTCGTTTACACTTCTCGTTAGTCGTTGAATACTTATTATTACAATATTCAAGTAATAACGAATAGAAATATTCGCTAATCAAGTAGCCAATTCTCGGTAAAATATTCTGCTACTCTTATGGTTTGTAGGAAATTGTTTAATACAATATATTTTAAATATCGAAATTGCAATCATAAACTCTATACCCTTGCTTGCTAAAGTATTACGAATAAGTCAGAAGGCGAAACAACCATTGGGTCTGGAAAAGTGATGCTCTCGGTTTACATTAATTTATCGTCACATATTACCGACTTTCATAGACAAGAATTACGAGTATTTAATTGGAAAGTACTTTGAAGGAAGATGTGTTTTAAATACCTGACCAGTCATTCACGCGAACAGAAGGAAAAGTTCATAAATTATCTTAGGATACTGGACAGACAGGCACAATTCGAAACACACGTCTCGGGTGTAGGTATCGAGCATTTCGTTTTTTCATTTTTTCGTTTTTATTGTTAAATCAGTGGTCAATAATATAACCCCTGGGCTTTTAAGGCTTAACGAACTAAATAAACATTTGTTTACTACAAATAAAAACGTTATTCCTAAGGTTAAGTGTGATTACGTAATTAATATTTTCTAAATTCTCTTCATAAGGATAAATTTAACAAGTAAGTGTGACTGCCAGACTACATACTTATAAGAGACTACATCAGTATGCGCTAAGGATCATGAACATTAAGTTATGTACATGTGAGCAAAATGACAGCTGCGCTTTATACGTGGCCAAGCTTCGTTTCAGCACACCGAGATTGTGAAAATACGTGCTATAAAATATCGGATACGCTTTTCTTGTAATATTATTGGTAACTCAAAATCAAATGCTAGACGTACGAGAAATGTCATAAAGATATTACTTATGTATTTCTGTAATTTTATAAATCTAAAACACTCGGATTAATTCAAATTTAACGTCAGGCTGATGACTGTAGGATAAATGATTTTGCGAACGAAAAATCCAAGCTTTCCACTGACACTCACCTTTAGTTTTTATACTTTATTGTTTATATCATGAACTGAGTCCAAAATTTACAAGTCCGGACTTTAACTAAAACGCAACGGACGTGCGTGTAATTATTCCAACCCTAATTCTGAGTTCTGTCACGTAACAACATTAACACCCGTATGTGCGCCGTAACATATTAAAACCTGTTTAAATACACGAATCCTGACTGGTAACGTCACACTGTACTTTTTTGATTGAACAACCATTTCTTCTTTTTGTGGTAAGTGCCTTTCTCTCCGCTGGTAAAATGCGTATGCTGATGCGATTTATTCCGTGAGGTCCAATGTCTCTTGAAATTTTGTGTCACTTAAGGATGTCTACCAAAATTATGCAGTAACTGAAGCGTAGCTTAGAAACTGCTCTCTTTGCCGGAGTGTCAAGCTACAGACTGACAAGAATATGGAAGAGGCAATGGACCAAGAGAATAAATGGCAGCGATTCTCTTCTGCATCCTAACACAAGGCGGACCGTGCGTGAAGTTCAAACCAGGCGACAAAATGAAAGAGTCTGTATCTCAGAGAAACAAGGCTGGGCAACATCAAGGGACTTGTTTAGCTACATTTCACTACGGTCTCCACAAAATAATCATATTAGGTATTATCCTGAGGCGATTAAATGCTGTCAACATCCTCAAATCCCTAAAAGTAGTTGTCTTTCTAAATTTACGAAATAACAGCGCTTTGTTCTGCAATCGAAAGCATCCTTTCCTCGTCGTTAAACTGTGAGCCTAATATCAGACATCATCCTTTGTTACTAATCTAGTAAGCACGTAACTTGGAACTTCTCCTTCCTCCCGCTACTGAAATTGCTTTATATAACAAGTTCACATTTTCCGCTAACACAGCAGGTAGTGATGGATTGTGTGGCCTCGCATTGTCTTGCCGTCGCGACACGTCCCCGGGCAAGAGAGTACCATAACCGAGATGTCCAACGAGCAGTGCCTAATCTATGTGGAAACCACACACACTGCTGCAGTCAGGGTGTCCGTTTTATTGCCGCCTGACGTATTTACGAGTAATCTGACATTGTAGAAAAATCTGTTACTTGTTAAGGAGAAAAATATTCGTTACCAGCTCTCAGATATCCGCTCAACACAGTTCGAAACTTAAAAATAGTAATAATAATAACAATAATAATATTAATGAAAAAAATAATAATATAATTTTAAGTTGTGTTTCAAACACTTTTTTTGATATAATACTTGCAAGTTTAGAAATATATCACAGAATGACAAGGTGCTATTTCCTGCCTCATCCTACAAATTGGCGCCGCTGTAATAAAGGACAGGGGATTCTATCACGAGATAGATAGCTAATTTGTATCATTTCTGACTTATGTGATATATTTAATTAGAATCATTCATTTACGGTTCTTACACGTTTTTAACACAGTGTGTATTTCATAAATTTTTAAGTATTCGATTACGAATTTTCGAGATAAAATAGAGTGGCTGTCAAAATATCATACTTGCACGGACTTAGAAATATTTTTGTTTACACGGCGTAAGATAACCAGCAGTAATGACAAGCGATTTCGTTGTAATAGATGTCAGTTTTGATACATGCAAGCCAATTAAAACAAAGGTTAAAATTTCCATCATGCAATTTATAATTTGATCATTTTTATCAAGTCGTATTTCTTTATGCCCCTCTCACATACGGCGCTACTTGTAATATGATTTTAATACGATGGCACTGCGATGACGATACGAAACATAAGGCAGGAGATGGACCTTGCACACTGGAGAAGATCCAGCACCCCTTCACTAAGAGTACATCATAAATTGTAACAGAGACGATACTGAATACTCATCAAAACCAAGCTTACATTATGTTTTATACCAGTTGCAGTATATTCAGAAATAAATTATCCTACCTGATCCATTAAATCCTTTTCCGATGTTTCCCACGCTAGATAAACGTTGTCCATTGTTTTATAACCAGGATCTTTCCAGTCCTACAAAATGGAGAGCCGGGAACAAGATCAAAGTGGTGAATATTATCTTCCTCACTCATGCTTACATAAGCTAATACAGCACTGTAATGGCCGTGACCATTTCGCCATCAGTGGCACAGTTCATACATCTGTGGCGATAAGTTTACGACTGAGCGACATACGACACGCATGCTGAGTCGTCATCGTATCGTGTCGGCACTTTTTGAACATTTTGTTATCGTGGCTTCTTCAGTAACCAAGTCCCATTTGAACCGAGGGACAGAGTCGTAAGCTAAGTGAATCGCCATCGTATCTTACGTAGTGTCTAGCATGAGAGCTTTCTATAAATTTCAACGATATTAAACATACGAGACTTAAGAAATGCTTCATGTTCCAAAGCTACGTCATTAAATTAATTACCTTTAATGTTAAGTAATACTGAATAACAAAAGCAACGAGTCTAATGAAACACCTCCATCGGGCATCGTCCAATGTCCCACAAGTTCCTGGACCTCGATGTGCGGATACCTTACATACTTCTGGGCCATATGTAAACATATCAAACACAATCCTAGGAAAGGGAACATTCAGTAGGTCAAATATGGACAATAACAAAATTACACTTCACACTTTATTATGTACATCGCGAATCCTTGTTACAGAACATATAACAGTGGTAAACTACAGAAAATACAAATCTGTTTCAACAACCTCAACAATATCTGCCATAATGTATCCACACAAGGTCCAATATGTAAAATCTTCTTCAAAGCACTATCACTACAACCCATTTGAACAGACAAATAACTAAATCCAATCTTGTCAATTGCAGTAACAGACACCGCCCTCTTTCTTTTCAAATATCAAGCCACCTTACGACCTCGACTAAGACTTACATCAACCAGCTTGTATCCCTTATTTATTCCTTTCATAACATTATCACTAACAGTCCAAATTTTTTCATCTCTACCCCATGACGAAAGTAAAACAAATATTTCTCATTACCATCAAACCAATACCTCCTTGTCTTCCAACCCGTACTCTTACTGCCTGAATAACACAAATAACGATAGTCTGAACCTTTTATGTAACAGTTCACCTTGCTCGAAACAAACTTATAACACTTAGAGTAACAAGAAAATATTTCAGACGTGTTATCATACATGTGAAACATACTCAGCTGATGTTCTAAAAATCATATTCAGCCCCCACCCTCAACCCACACTCTGTCTAATTTAATTCTCCTAACACGAACAAAAGCTACAGGAGGCAACACTTCAAGACGAGGACGAGGGACCCGAGTTCGAGCCATAAGATTCATATGTCTTGCACCATCTCTTAGGGTTATCAACCGGCGTCGCCTGCGACCCCGTAAATAATGTAATGCTTTCCTCATCCCCAACCTCCGACCTCTCCAAAGGTGTCGAAAGCGTAACTTTTCCTCCCATATAACCTCTTCGTCAGCACCATCGTTCCATCTTCATATTGCGCATACCGATGTGAGACAGGATACAATGCTAAATGAGAACAACAGTCTTCACAACTTGTACAATGTATTATTAACTTGTTGTAAATTAGGCTACATGTTTCGGTCCGAACGGACCATCATCAGATCAATGTACAAGAACTTGATTTATCCATCCATTCATAAAACAAGTTCTTGTACACAGACCTGATGATGGTCCGTTCGAACCGAAACATGTAGCCTAATTTACAACAAGTTAATAATACATTGTACAAGTTGTGAAGACTTGTTCTCATTTCACATTGTACCATTGTTCCAGTTACTGTGAGCCTCTACTTCATACACCCCATGCACAAAACCATCAGCGTGCACAGGCTTCTCATTACTAACAAACATAACAGAACCCCTAGGACTCCCTACCATACCCTTCCAATCAACAGAAGACCTAGTCCCTGCCATAAATCTCTTCAATTGTGCAAAATTTCGCTTCCACTCATCAAAATAAAAATTTTCAAAAACAATAACCGTAACTGATTCTTCATATAAATGTCCACAAAAGAATTGACCTGGCACGGGCTTGTGTACTTCTGTCATGTGTACAGACCCCAATATTTTACAAATGACAGTTGACTTTCCCACCCCCGCATCACCCCACAAAAACATACACCGCCTTTCCCTTGCTGAAACTCTCCTATTCCACCAGAGCAACACGTCACTATTCCACACACACCACCCTTTCTCGTACAGACAGTGTCCTGTTACATCTCCCTCCAATCTACATAACGTCTCAATAGAAGGCGCTTAGTCACCAGCCTCCCACAGCGGATGCCCGTGTTTGATGGCGGGTCGGTCCATGTGGGATTTGTGGTGGACAACGTGGCACTGGCAGAGGTTTTTTTCGCGAGTACTTCGGTTTTCCCCTGTCAGTTTCATTCCATCGGTGCTCAGTTACTTCGAAAAATAAAAGAATGATCATGTTTCTCTTCATCTTGATCACACGGCTACAGAATAAATCTTAACGCTGCGGTGCGTCCTAGCTTATGCTGCGGGACCCTTCTCCACAAAAAAGTCTCAGTATGCAGGTTATGCAAAAACGCCACTTATTTTGGTGTTTAAGCAAAAATGTTTCGTTAAACCTAAATGTTGGTGCATTTCTAATCCAAAATCTTGCCCTGTAATTGAATGATAACTTCTCACCTTCGCAATTTAAATACGGCCTCTCACATTCTTTAATAATACATCTCACCCAGTTCCTTTCAGACCTACAAGATTGAGTGTTAATACTCACTTAAAAAATACTCACCATTTCATGTAAATCATTCAATTCAAATTATTATAAAGCTTCAAATATGCAGGCAAGTGATATTAATTCTGAACCTTAGACAGCTTAACAGCGACACAATACGTTTCAACACAATCAAAATATGACAAACAATCAGCACGAACTTCAGAATATACATCTACAGATCCAATTTTCACGCAAAAGGAGAGCCCACGTAAAGGCGTTGTCATGAAAAAATTCTATGTGCCATTTCTAGCGTAGGAACTTGCTAGTCTCTTCGGGTGCGCGCTACTCGTAGCAGTTCATCACTTCCGGTGTTGCATCCGTCAAACATCCAGACTTTCCACTCGATATCTCTCATGCAAAAGGATCCAAGTCCGCTTAATAAGTAGGACTTCATTCCCTCAGTGAGAAGCACCATGTACAGGATGTGACACGTCCAACCTCAGACGAATATCATAACACGCAGCAGGTGCAGCATCTCCACGACTGACATCCCACAGAGTACAGCTACCATTGTCAAACATGGAGGCACTTTATTCATTGTCGAATGATACATGTTATGATATGCAATATGACGTCATAAAATATAAAATTATGTTCGACTTTTGCAGCACACTTGAAGAAAATCTTATTATAGCATGTAATGCTCGGCAGAGTTTACTGAATTCTTACATTACCGATTTGTGTAGCGAATCTTATAAAAATAGCAAGGTATGTAGTACATTGGTATTGACATAGTTAATCTTCTCCATCAAGTACTTTTTTTTCTGTGGTGTAAAAGTCGAAATCGAGCCCAGGATGCCTCATTTTGAGGTGTCAGAATCATACACAACTAGACATCCACAGGCGGTAAGACTCCCCTGAACGAGTTTTAACCCCTTCGCAGAGAAGGCTACTTACACAGCACAAAACAAACAGAAAAGACGAACGGCCGTGCCGTCAACGGGATTCGAACCCTTGATCGCAGCAATCAATAGGCTTCAGACATACTCCTTAAACCGCGTGGCCACCGGATCGTCTATTCAGTCATTCCCATAATTAAACGTCTAAATATTCGGCTATAGGAGTGATAACAGCTATCGAACACAACAGCTGATAGGACTTGCTATCTTTGCGTGTCGTGATATGTCCCCTGAAAAATGCTAGGCTCAGAGAAATTAAGGAAAATCAATGACTAATAACGAGTCTTAGGCTTTCCAAAATAAGCAAGATTTCACCAACATTGACACAAAAAGTGGCCAAATAAACGACTCTTTAATGCCGTAGTCATATTAATTTTAGATGAACACATCACGGGCAACACATAATCATCAGATCCGACTAACTGAATCCATTACATTGAATCCTGCACGGAAAATGTGAGTTCCTCAGCCAGTCAATAAATCCCCTCCATTCATAGAGCCACGCGCTACATCAGTGTATTCATCGTACTGAACCCAATCTTAAGCCAGATATACCTAGTGCCTACTTTCACATCCTGTTTCTTTAAGATCTACTTCAACATAATCCTCGCCTTTAGGTTTATGTCTTCCAAAAGACCTTTTTCTCCCGAGTATCTGACCAAATACCCTTTCCTCATTTCACGGTGTTGCACCTAACCCGTTATGCCGGATATAGGTGCCTCAATTAAATCCTTTGGACAGGTTTTCCTCTACAACACCTACCTTCTTTCACTTGGGCAACTCATATTAAAACACTGCTTGTCGTCCAGCTACTAAAGAACAAGACGACTCTACTGAACAATGCCATATTTTATTTATTTATTTACTTATGTATTTTCTATTTATTTAAAATACGTTTTAAATGTATTTGCGATATACAAAATTATCTCCTAAATGATCTCTGTCCTGGTTTTCGTATACTGCTTAACTCTCGCACAGATCCAGCAACCTAATTCTGTCGACAGCCGTAGAGTACTTTTAGAAATAAAGATGGAATTGGCAGCCACGCGGAAAAAATTTTGCTGTCGTATTAACATGCACTTTTTGCAATGAAAATAGACACCATAAAATCTCTCTCCAGATCAACATAGGGGCCGTTTTCAAACCTGCAGTAATAAATACAATAACTCTAATGGCATAACTCTATCCACAACTTTATATGCTGTTTCTATTCCAAGGGAGAGTAGTTGAAGCGTAATTCTGTAGCCAACATTCGTGCGGCTACTGGAATTAGCATGCTCTGTTTATTGCCTTACACGTGTGCCCATTACAGTTGGGTTGTTGGTAGAGTTTTTATGTTTTTTACATGTGTCAAAGTTTTTGCCACATTTCGCAGGACTAAAAGTACAGTTGGAAAAGTTGCTACTCCTTCATGCTGTGGGGGAACTGATCGGTAGCTGGGGTGACGCTTTGTGTCAGGGCTGATGGAGAGAGAACAATGTTATCCAAGGCCCGTGGGAACCAGCAGTGGCTACAGGGATCAATGCGAAAGTCCGCAAAACAACCAGGGGCTCTCAAAACTGCCTATTCTTAAGGGAATACAGTAGAAGCAATTTGGTTTGTGAACCCGATTTTCAAGATTTACAGAGAACTGAAGCATAAATATGTGCCCATATTAGAGCTGATGTGTGTTAGTCACGGGTAGTGACTAGGCCACAGACTGGATGAAAGAGACTCCGGGCTTCATTCCTTGTGAGGGCAGATATCTTCAGTTCACCACCACATCCGGAACGGCTTGAACCCCAAGTTCCTTTCTCAACAGACAAAAAGCCTTTTTCACTGGGAATAATGGGACAGCGGTGGGAAGCTGAACAGTCACAACTAGCGCTGGGGTCAATAATGTGTGAAACTATACTTCTACTTCCCCACAAACCTTCACGGTGTGGTGCTTAATAAACAAAGCGCGAGAATAACGTTACGTCCCTTTATTTTACAAATTAAGTACAATATTTATTGCGACGCTGAATATTACGAAGCAAAGTAATTATTTATGGCTCAAGAAAAATTAAAAAGCGCCCGCACGTTCCTTGCAAATATATTTTGGTGACAGGAGATTCTAAGAGGAGCATGGATGTACTCCTAAATGTAACAGCGCATTACTAGCCAATCCTCTTGCTTAAGGTTGACATACCTCGGCTCATATATGGGCTATACTGATTTCGAAACCTTTTAGTACAGGGATGGCGCTTACTTATTACAAGCAAGTGATACAATATACATCCGCACCCCACAAATTTCACGGTATGTAATCATTCTAAAATGTGGCCCATTTTTTGAAAGGTTGTGGTCTAAAAAGCCAATGAAGAAGGAAATGGCCGAACGACTAATTAAACATGTTGCAATTAAATACCTTCAGTGATATCAAACGACAAATAGGACACAAAATCGGTGAATGAAACAAAAATGTTACTCTAGGAACACGCCTAGTGAAAGATGCAGACCTACAAAAAGTAAAGAGAAATAAAAATAACCGAAAGAAAAAAGTACTTATAATATTTGACACAATATTAGGAAGGAAGCACTAAGACTTTTAACTAATAAATAAGACTGGTAGAATATACAAACTAGCACATCGTAGTGAGAAATTCACACTAATACATACGAGGTAAAAGACTGAAAAAAGAAAGTAGAGAATTGAAAGACTCTTCTCTCACAAGTAAGAATATACCTGGATCCTAAAAGAGGGTAACAATTTCTGTCAAGCTACTGTACTTATTTAAGTTTGTGATATCGACAGCAAAAATTAATGTAGAAAACAATCCATTAATATAAGAAGAAGCCATGAATTGACAGGTGCTGTAGTGCATTTATTAGAAGGGTTAATAAATATGGTTTATAATAATTTACAATTTTAAATTCGTTATACTTATTTTAACAATTAATGAGACAAGTTAAGTATTCATAAAAGGCGATGAAGAGTGAAGTGAAGACACTGATCCACTAAAGGGCGAAAAAGTAATTTTAAAATAGATTTCAGGTGACATTAATTATAAAAAGTAATACAAAACAAGGAAATGTGACAAGAGTCAGAAAGACATGAGCTTCCACTTCTGTAATTTTATGCTTTTTTTGTGAAATATCTATGACTACCAGTAAACACTGGTGTAACCACACAAAAACAAACCTTATGTTACTATTAACACAGTGATGCATTGACTGTGGCGACTTTGACTGATACGCTTATACTACCTGCACACAGGGGTACAGCTAAAGAAAAGACACGGTTGCTAAAGGTATACTCCGTGATGTAGTGTATGCACAGAATTTACCAAGGCTCCTTTAATTTCAAAACATGTATAATGTGAATAATTGTAATTATTTACATTATACATATGAATGTAATTTTATTTAAGTCCACTAAAAGTACGGCTTTCAATGCCCCGATTTTTCGAAACTCACAAATGCCAGATTCTTTTATGTGTAAGCAGATGTATTGTAAAATCGACATGCACGTCAGTTTTTCCCGTGTTTCATCCGTATTTATTAATGTTTTCTCAAGTGCTCATCTGAAGAGTAAACAAAGAGTGGGAATATGCATTCAGTGGCATAGAGCCATATTCCTCCTTGAACCTATAGCTGCCCATACTAGTACGTTCTTTGATTAAACCAGACTACCGTGCAATCATGTGACACGCTTCACCGTCGTATATGTCGTTACAGTTAACTGAATGCCATGACTGGCAGTGGGGTGGGAGACTGCTGTTCGCTTTGCAGCAGGGACAGAGATTTTTCTTTCCAGTTTAATCACTTTGATTAATCAGTGTGGCCTGTGACTAAAATTTGGTTAGAGAGATCTGTTTCATCGTATTCGAAACACTGAAAATAATTACTTTTCGCTCATACAAAAGTGTACCAGCCCCGATTCTGACTTCCTTCCTACGGAATTTTTATTTACAGCGTCATCGCTATACAATCCTGGTTCATATTCTCTATATGTCGATTAAGTTTTGCGAACTTTAGTAATATACACCGTGTGGTTCCATAAACAAAAATCATAACGTCGCATCTGTCTTCAAAATACGACGAACTAACCGGTGCGTGTCTGTGTGTGTGTTTGTTTGCGTGTCTGTCTGTCTGTCCGTGTGTGTGTTTGTGTGTGTCTGTGTGTGTTTGTGTGTGTCTGTGTGTGACTGTGTGTGTATTTGTGTGTCTGTGTGTGTCTGTATGTGTCTGTGTGTGTGTCTGTGTGTGTCTGTATGTGTGTCTGTGTGCGTGTCTGTGTGACTGTATGTGTGTCTGTGTGTGTGTCTGTGTGTGTCCGTGTGTGTGACTGTGTGTGTCTGCCTGTGTGTGTCTGTGTGTGTCTTGGTGTGTGTCTGTGTGTTTGACTTGGTGTGTGTCTCTGTATGTGTGTGTGTGTGTCTGTGTGTGTGACTGTGTGTGTCCGTGTGTGTGACTGTGTGTGTGACTGTGTGTGACTGTGTGTGTCTGTGTGTTTGACTTGGTGTGTGTCTCTGTATGTCCGTGTGTGTGACTGTGTGTGTCTGTGTGTGTGTGTGTGTGCGTGCAAAGCGAGACAGAAAGCCACACATCACCTACTCAAAATGATCCAAGTGTAAATCTGCTAAAGAAGGAGAAGTACATAGATTTTGAAGAACAAAAAGCGGCACGGGCTTTTATTGGTCTTGCGCTGAACATTGAGCAAGCAATTCGAGTGCGTGCGGACGTGCGTTCTTAAAGGCTGGTAAATCGAGTTGATTCTGCGTTCGGCGAGACGCATTGTAAAGTTAACTACGAAATACAAGTAGTCGGACTGATAAAACTTGAATCAGAAGAAGCATTCGCATCATGTTGCTGATTTTAGGATTTACTCACAAAATATCTGTTGAGCTACATCCCATCCTTTCTACTCGTATGATATTCACGATTCCATTAAATGGTGAAGTTGTCCCTGAGCTTAAATTGTGAATGCAAATAGGGAGTGAAGATAAAAGTCCACTCATTCTAGACAGCAGTATCAGATGGAGTTGAGCGGCCAATCTCAGATTGTAACCGGTTATTTTCCAGAGTAATTAGCATTCGGTATTAACTCGATGGGTTCTAAACGCTGTAATGTGGTGGCGCAGTGAATATTTATTTCCAGGAACGTAATTTGAAACACTATCACCAACAGCATATTGAATCACGGCAATAGGACATTTATTCGCAGAGGCAATGCACGAATCTGAGCTGGTACGCGGGTAATTTTTAAAACAGACATTCCGATTTCTGCTCCTTATATTGCCTTTGGTCAATGAGCCAAGGTTAAAACGTCACTGTATTCTGACGATGCAGTTACATCTGTATGTAGCTCAGACTGTTTTCAGAATACTTCAAATTTGGGTTTAGTTCTACTCTATTTGTTTGGAAAATAAACCAATAATATACAATATATTACTTTATTTGTTTTCTATCGGATGTGTTTCGGTTCATTCAACTATTATCAAGGATAAGTTCTGTACGACACAAAGATTACAAAATCGTTACATGCCCGTTTTTAATCAATATATAAAATTATAGTGATAAATAAAATATTAAAAACCTACAATAGCAGCATAATGTTAACCAGTTACTAACTGATAGGGCTGTACGCCAGTGCAGCACAACGACACAAAGACCGTCCCGACGCCGTTAGGAAACACAGTGACTATCAAAGTCACAACAGGCTAAAGTTCAAGTTACACTGCATCTCTAGGAGTTGCGACCCTCTAATCACCAATTTCGACTCTATTCATTCATTTACACGTGTAAATTCCTTAAATTTAAACACATTCCTCTAAAGCATTAATCAGTCCTATTAGATGTAAAATGATTATACATTACACTGCGAGTATATGTTTCTAATATTTGATATACCATTATTATTTTATATTTGAATTTTAATATTGTGCGTGCAATGTTCTTGCAATCTTCATGACCTAGTGAACTGATCGCTGATAATGACCGAATGAACCGTAACATGTCCCGTCGAAAACAATAAATGAAATAAGTGAGTGAATAATGTTGGTTTATTTTCATATTTTACTGGTATACGCGGTGCATGTGTGTGTCAAAAATATCCCCATTTCCTTTACCCTTTACGTTACATTGAAAATAAGAGCCTTATATTCTGGGTGGAGAAACTTCCACGTGAAAGTAAATATGTTATCGAAACCAACATGTGCACATACGTTTTTGAAAGTTTATTATAAACACGTGATAATACCCACATGTTTCGGCAACTCATATGACCATCTTCAGGGAAAGGCATTACAAAGGGTAGATACATCCAAATATTACGGAATGTTTTGAACCAATGCGCAGATATAAAATATTAAATTTTAAAAATAATACATCGTTGAAAATACATATTGAGATATAAAATACAGATAAAAAGTACTGATGACTGATTCTAATGGGTAATGGGTAATATCTATGTAGTAATTCACCAAGCTGGGGTGAGGGTCACGCGCATACTTCTCCCCCGTTTGAAGTTAGAGTTAAATCAAATGTGGTCTGCCGTACCGGTGACGTCGTCGCACCAGTGAATGGTGCGTCTCTTACTGACAGCCATTTCATCTCTATATTACTTTATGTAATTTTTATCTGTCAATTTATTATCAATTAACCCCCACACAAACTTATTCCTTCTTTCAGGAGGGTGATTTACTACATATAGAGTATCCGTTACCCATTAGAATCAATCACAAGTATTTTTACCTGTACTTTAACCCTTAATATGTATTTTAAACGATGTACTGTTTTTAAAATTTAATATTTTGTATCTGTGCATTAGTTCAAAAAATTTGCAATATTTCAATATATCTATCCTTTGTAATGAACCTCACTGAAGATGTCTATACTTTCATACACTTACGTGATTGGATTGTTTTTGATACTGTATCTAATTTCTCAATGAACGATTATGGGTCATTTGAAACTTTTTCACGTGAAAATTTGATTCTTTTTAATGCTTTAAATCGAAGTCTCCCTTAAGCTCTTAATTCCACAAATGGCCAGGGTTTACTTTGTCACAAAATCACACTTCCTGCAGACACACACGTTTTGAGAGATTTGAGGTTCTTACGGCGGCACTGAAATAATATCATCTGGGATTTGACACGTTGTCTGGTAAAGATATACCGACCTTTGGGAAGAACTTGCTCCGTGCAACTTGAATGTGGAATATATAGGCAGCACTTTGTCTACCAGACTATACGATGTCACGGCTCATAGAACAGTTTTATTCAAAGCATGCCATATCTAATATTTTCGAAATTATGAGCTTGCTTCCACAGTTCTTTTTTTCTTTGGAATATGAATTCTATCTGCACTTGCAACGATGAAGTTTTTCATGCTTAAAACACAGCAATAACTGCAAACAAACATCTTCTTCAAAATAAAAGCCTTCTGCATTTTGACAACAAATTGTGTTTTCGTGTTTAGCACAATAATTAGAGCAGGGATAAATATTCCCAAACAGAAATAACCGATTGTTTTCGTAAGGATAAACATAGTGTTCTCTGTGAGGTGCGTATTTAATCTTCAAATATTTTTCAGAAGCTTCGTACTTCAAATGCTTACCAATAATGAAAAGAACTTACGTAACTGCAGTTACTTCCGTTAATAGGGTTATTAATAATCACTGCCGACTACTGTGCTTACGGGATTACGGAAGTGGCGCTAGTATAGTTAAAACCTCACATTTTGTGTGTCAGCCAGAGTTACTACTTTCACTGTAGGGTATCAGCAAGGACAGGAACGGAGTACCTTTCAGTGTCATAATATTTGTACCAAAACCCGTGGAGGTCCATAATAGGCCTATGGCGCAAATATCGAGGAGTGAAGACACGTTAACACACACACATACATACACACACACACACACACACACACACACACACACACACACACAAAGACACACACACAAAGACGCACCCACACACAGAGATTCAGATGCATAGGATGGCGATCTCATTAATTGCCACTTACCATGACGTTATAAATACTGGTTTCAAATTCATTCCTAATTTTAACAAGTTAATTTACGTAAAAAGTACAAGACCGTGTCTCTGCAAAACTTCTAACGAAAAACCAAAGTCTTCTATCATCTCAAAAGCAGAACTGTAGCCACAACCCCTATTCAAATGTCTTCCAACCGTGCACCACGCAGATGGTGATCGGTAACCCTCCTGATATGTATTCTAAAGCTCGCTGTTTTGAATATCGGTCGGGTTATCCGCAACCATGATTGACGTGTGTTGGTTTTCGTTGCAGTCGTCAGGAGAACAAAGGCAGCGGGTTTCAAGTTAAAAATTCTTTCTGGTTCCACACTCATAACCATTTTATATAATCCAATGATATATACTCAGTTTTACAGCGACAACACCGTTATGTGAAATTACTACAGAAAACTTTATCAGAAAAGGGGTGAATTAAAATGATATTTCAAAAAACACCACACAAAAATAAGTGTAGGGCGCATATGTTTTTAAAAAAATCTGTGGACATATTTTTGACTCATTTACAATTTGCTTAAAATCAGAGAATCTAAGTAGGGTTATTTACTGCCGAATGGTAGGAAGAAGACGGATTCATGCGTAGAAAATAGGCTGAGAGAAGGTTTGAGGCATTGTTTGAAGTGTTATCGGGGTTTGTCCTTGGAAAGAGAGAGAAAACCCCGACAAACTTTAGTCAGGAAAGTTTCCGGCAGGAAATTTTAATTCTCGATATCAGTACGAAATAAGAGTTAACAGTCGACCGCAACTTTCGGTCGATGATAAATAAAGAGATTGTTACACAGAAAATGAGACAGAGTATCCCAGATAGAACAGGTAAAGTGACACTGCCGTAGGTAACACAACTGCACGCGTGGGAAAAGAATTGTGAGCGGAATAACAAGCAACGCTGGCAACAGGATTCTGTGGAAGGTGAAGGCAATAATTTACGTAATCTGTGAGGGAAGAGACTAGAGTAAATGTTATGTAAATCCTGCTAATGAAAAGATTAAGTGCTGCTTTACGTTTTGAATCCTCTACCTAAATTTCGAAATTCATTCAATGGGCCCTGTACATTCTTATAAATGCATTAGATGAAAATCCATGGTTATGGGACCATATTGATCACTACAGAAAACTGGGAAAGGGTCTCCAAATCATTGTCAGACCCTAGTTATATGGACCATTATGTTACACGGATCATTTTTCTAACAATTAGGAGTAGGCTTCTGGAAGAATTGACGAGACTTCATCTTCCTTAGTCCTTACCTCTTCTACCTACTTGTTCACAGTAGGCGTCGAGAGTTTTTTGTAATTTCATTTGATCACAATCAAGCACACACCACTGTCGGTAGGACCCCTCTGGACGAGGAATCGGCCCGTTGCAGAGACATCTACCTGACAATACAAACACTGTAAAGACAACCATCCATGCCTCCTGTGGGATTCGAACCCACTATCCCAGCAAGCGTTCGACTGCAGACCTGCGTCTTAGACCGCGCGGCCACTGGAATTGGCGATGAGACTTCATACTTGTGTAAATTATCTAATCTCGGTCAATCTTCCTTAGAAAGAGTTAAATTGGGGGCAACTGAGAATAAAGGGCTGAGGCAAATAATTGAACTTAATAAATGTCTATTAAATATTAAGGAATGAAGAAAATCGTGTACTTTCTTCAAGGCTTGGTGCTAATTAAGCGCAGTGACAGTTACGTTCAAACAAATAAGAGGTAAATGACAGACATTTCAAAAAATTCTGTTACTCTCAGCATTCTTGTAGCTGTATTTCTACACGGGAACTGATATTTACTCCTATGTCCTTTGCATCAAACTGAGCATGGAGCTGAGGAGATGACATCAGCACGTACTTGTGCTAAGATATAAACTTATGCTTCTGATGTGGGATAGTCTTTCAACTTATCCAGTTCTTTGTTGCTGCATGAAATTCGAGTCACGTGTGCATTGCTTTCTGGCCTGCGTCCTGACTCCATGCGAAGCACTGAGACGCCTGCTGAGCATAGTAAATGACGTGCCCACTCTCCCAGGGGCTCATAGTCACATAGAAACGTAAATCGGGGCATCACGTAACGTGAATATGCTGTCGTATTTATAACGAGCTCGGTGCCGTTCCTATCAGTGCAGAGAACATGAAGACCCCTTTCCCTATCCTAATTCGTGTCTCTGGCATTATGAATGTAAATTAGGTAAAAATCTTCTTCATCCTTTCAAGCATATGATTTATTCAAATAGTATGTCAATAGACAGTTCCTACAGTACAGAAATCACAATGCATTTCCACTAAAAAGCGCCGATCTGGTAACGTCGTTTAGGAAAATATTCACGCTTATGACTCACGACGTCATATCAAACATATGACGGTAAATAAACCTGTGCTCAAACAAACAGACTTCATTCACAATTAGCCTCTTGAAGGCTATGTGAAAATTTTGTGTTGAATATTCCTCGATGAATATGCCTTTATATTTTACACAAACATACTTCTCACTATTCCAAAATTATAAATATGTACAAGGTGGGAATTTTTTAAATTTTCTCTCATAACGTCTTACGTCAGATACCACCGTATGTTGGTAGGACTGTTGCAGTTTATTTGATAAAGAACATGGTTTTTCGTAATTTGTCAGCTTGAGAATCATGTCCGATCACTAATGAAGATGTTACAGTTTATGGCAACTCCGGCTAATCAAGTACTAACACAGGGTAAGGCATGTTAGAATAAATGTTTCACAGATTGAGGGCACAAAGAGCGCTTACTATTTCTCCACTGAGCACGCCATGAAAGTATGTGGAGGAGTGACAGGACAGATACACTCACTCCAAATCCCTGCAATAGACGGAAACAACTGGTAACTTTTGTGTCCCGGCCGCTCTAGGTCCGAGGACAAATTCCAAGTTACACATTGCATAGGAGGCTGTGTGGAATCCAGAGTCAGTCTGGACAGTTTGCAGAGGAGAAAAATCTTTTGCCACTGCCGCAAAATGAACGAGAATTGCTTGGTCGCCTGGCCCATAGCCTAGCTGGTGCACCAGTAAGCACGATACCAGAAGCACCTAGTTGCGTTTTACAGTTACAGCTCTACACTAAAGGCGCCAGTTGACCGCTATTCTAAGGAAATTAACATATCAAAGAAACGAAGCTTAACGCATTTCAGAACTGCTTGCTTATTTGTTAATCAGTTCCATGGCCTACGTTCGATCGGGAATTGTGACTGAGACATAAACACTCGGCCGTTACTCTGAATCATGAAACTTACAGCTGCTTTGAAGTGGTTTCCAGAATACACTATCGTCTCCAGTTTCATTTGATATTAAATAATATTCCCACTAAAATTTCAAATTCCGATAACGTAATAAATATTTAATATGAAAACGCTAATCACGAACAGATGCACAAAGCGAGTTATATCATCAATCGTAACACGCTCCTACATGTTTCGACCCTGCTGGGTCGTCTTCAGGGAAAACTTTCTTGTTATCTTTACACTAAGGTTGCACTTTGCAGTTAAGTGAGAATGTGCTGTTGACTGTGTACTGCGTTGTTTTTGGAGGCGTGAACTCGAGTTCACGCCTCCAAGCACAGCACAGCACAGCACAGCAAGTCAACAGCACATTCTTACTCAACAGTAAAGTGCAACCCTAGCGTAACGGTAACGGAAAGGTCTCCCTGAAGATGACCCAGCAGGTTCGAAACATGTAGGAGTGTGTTACGATTGATGATAAAACTCTCTTTGTGCATCTGTTGGTGATTAAGAGTTTTTGTATAATATAGTGCACGGACCTGGAACACATTAAATTCAATATGAAAGCTGATTTTAGAAATAACTCTTAAACAGTCTGAGAAATAATATTCGGGATGCTCTGCAGAATTTAAACACTACGTTTCATGACACAGAAGCATGTTTTCCTCATTGTTGCTGTCCCCTTCTTATTTCATTATGTAGGCCTACTTGCTTAATCTTCTGTCCGCACTTGGTGTTGTACGAATACAAAAAGGTGAGCATTAATGTTGCTTCCTGCGAATTCGCCAAGTAATGTAGTCCCTCAAAGTTTTATTAGTTCACGTACTCACTATGAAAACGCGTTCAATCCTATTAGTTGATGTACTCAGTGGCTAGGAAAACGCATTCATAAGTAAAATCAGAGAACAAATGCACTCTACTCATTACGTGTCGCTGGTAATGCACATCGTTACACATTTCGAGACACATTTATAAATGTGTGGCGTGAAAGGAAACATATGTTGTAGTGGTTGCTAGGTTTCAGCAGTAACACACCCGAATCCCCTCTCTGTATACTTAATGCTCTTAGTAGTACCTAGAACAGGCACAAGTGTACGCCTGTATTTCATGCCTACGTGATCGTATTCCCCAACTGCCACTTGTAACCTATAAATGTTCCTATGAGGTCAGTTATGTTTGACGGCTTATTGAAATTCTAGGCATGGACTATCAGTACACGAAAATTTATTTTATTTGCACTCTCCTCTAAAATGTTGACCGGAACCAGGTTTATCAGTCGGTATGGGATTTCGTATATCATACTGCCTAAACGATATAGTTTTATACGTCTGGGGCTTTGGTATCGCAAAAGTATTCAAGTAAGTTCTGTATTAAACTTTTTTTTCCAGTATATGTATTGCAACTGGTCATGCTTATACGCCTGTACGTGATAGGTCACAAAATAAGTGTACAATGCATATATATCAGGTTCTTTATTTTAAAAACGAATAAGAAGGGTTAATATTATTTGTACTGTTATCCTATTAGTGCTCACATAGTGTCTACAAACGCTGAGGCATTTAAATTACGCCACTGCGAGCTATTTTATTCCTCGACGAGATAAATGTGTGTCCTGTGTTATCAGCTACTATAATCGTCTTTAAATTCTTGTCCGACGAAATTTTGCTTCAGCGCTGGGAAAATAAGGACATAGGTCGGCTATTAATTCCCCTGATAAAACCGCAACCAGCGAAGATTCCTATTTAGGAAATTATTCGACATTTTGTCTTATGTTCTGCCCGATCCTCATATTTCTTTTGAAAGTTTCTACAGGGTCGGATGTCCGGTTTCTTTTACTTCTGAAAATATGCTGTTGAGCTACAAAGAAACCATTATCTATGCCGCTGCATCTCTTCGCTGATAACAAGCAGGCCCACTTTCCCCGATATCATATAATGCTGACATAACAACAGCCATTGCCCCCCCCTTTGTGGAATATGTTACGCTGAGTTCGAACTGTCCGAACACAGATGTATGATTATCGATACATTTTTTTTCGAGATCGGGGCTAATGTTCATGTGAGCTTATCCTGCTGACGTCTTCCTTCAAGTTATTCTTCAGCCTGTGATCCCTCGGTCATTTCTTTTCCACTTCTTTCTTTTTTTCACCATATCCTCTTCAGTAACACGCTAGCACACTCTTCGATGCTGAGAAAATTGGATTTCTTTGCTCGAGCCAAGCACCTATAAACCAAGAAGCAACCCTATTCCCTTCCTCTTCACAAATTCCCTCTTTCTTCCTCTCGCATTTTCTCATTTCTGTTAACCCGTTTCTTCTTACAGCAGTAAATATAAATTTCATGTTGTCCGCCTTTTGGAGTATTAAAGTTGTACACGTGATGACTACGTTCTTTGGTGGCATCGCTTCGAGACACGGACATAGTCCCTTCGCACTACAATTCTTGGGACTCTGTTCCTACTTAAGGTTACAAGGACGCCGGTATGCTATTGCTTCTATACCAAGGAATACAGGAAATGGCAAATCACAGTGTTAAAAAGTAATAACAGCATGAAAAATCTTAGGTAGGCTTGACTGTTAGGACCTTAATGCATCACAACAAAAATGTTAGTATTACAACGGCTACCGACCCAGGATAGCGACTAGACTACAGATTTGACTACCACTGAATCGTGAATCGATTTCTAGAAGGGGGAAGGGATTATCCTCCACTGCACCCCATCCAGCCGTCTATGCAATGGGTACACAGGACTCTTTCACGTAGTTAAAGCGGACGAAGCGTGAAGCTAGAAACTCACCTCCATCTAGTGTCGAGATTTAAGGATGAGTGGAAACATACCTCCATTCCATTATACCTTGTATGCACAAGAATAATTTTACTTACTTCAAAAACATATACTAAAGTCTAAGAACTAAGAGAGCTGTAGTGATTATAACCTAAATGCATATGAAGAGTAAAACGGGTCTCATTTTCAAATGACAGTATTACGCATTGTTTAGAGTGTTGTGTAGACTAGAGTGACACTTATATTAATACAATATCGATGAAGAATACATTTATAAAGAGGCCATAAAATGTAGAAAAAGCTTAGGGAAAACGGATTATTTAAAAAAAAATTCAGAATTTCACTCTGAAAGAAGTCCGTCCGGATAATTTTTTTAAATAGAAATTTGATCTCATTTTAAAATTCTTTTATTTTTTTCAGAACTACAATCATCTTGCGAGAGTCCAGTCAAAGACAAATCTTCAGAAATTTTCCATGGCTTCAGAGCATAAAATTCTACAAATTGCCCTAAATATTGCACTACATTACTAATGAACCACACTGCCTTTTACTATCCCGAGGCCGTGTCACGACCTGTGTTACAGTATACCATACCGCCTGACACGGCACGCATCAGACGCTCTATTAGGAAGACAGCTCTTCATATCATAATAGACTGAGAAAGATGTTTGTGCGAACGTTTCATGAAGAATGTAAACAACTGGAAACTTATTCCTGCAAAATCTAGTTTTAAAAAAAATATTAAATTTAAAATGCTGTGATTTTATGATTGTTAAATTTGTGCATTTTGGAATTTTAATATTTTAATCATTTTAATGAAGGCGACCCAATACCTACATAAGCGCACTGGCCTTGTATTCCTTTGCTCAGATAAATTCCTGATGATGGAACCCCGGTGCCGAAACATGTATGAAATTTATACTTACTTCCGAATTTATTTTATTAACTGCAAGAGTTGCTTAATGTACTAATTGTAAAAGTATGCACGGTATGAATGTCATGATAAGTATCTTGCTATTCAAGGCCATGAGAACCCTGTATCTCACTTTAAATCGGTTAGTAGGTCTATTAGTATTATTGCGCATTGTCACCTTTATTGCTACAAAAAACCACGCTTCCAGAATATACAATGATACAGCTGTTCTGTGGTTGCGGCAGGCCTATATGTTGCACGTAACGTTACTTCCCATCGTAGGCGTAACTTGCTTAATAACGGGGGGGGGGGGGGGGGCA
This sequence comes from Coptotermes formosanus, assembly GCA_013340265.1. Classification (NCBI taxonomy): domain Eukaryota; kingdom Metazoa; phylum Arthropoda; class Insecta; order Blattodea; family Rhinotermitidae; genus Coptotermes; species Coptotermes formosanus. The sequence goes on along the minus strand of BLKM01001619.1, from coordinate 4,925,648 downwards.
AACTCAATCGTGGGTGTTAGGAACTTCAACTCAGTAGTCAAAATAAAAAGTTTCATAAGTGGAAACACATTGGAGCGGCATTACCTCTCTTGCCCCTCCCCACGTTTCGCTTATATTTCTCATTATAAACGTTCCTTTGCGTTGACATTAGTCCCTTCCGAGGTGTTTGGGCCGGAATAGCGTACAGGTGATAGGAAACTGACAAAAGCTGATGGTCCGGAGATCGAATCCCGGTGTGGGCGAGATTTTCCGTACCTGCCCAGTGTGGCTCTGGTGCCCACCCACCCTCCTGTACAGTGGGTACTGGGTCTCTTTCCCCGGGGGTACAGCCTGTGACACGTGGTCTTCACCACCGACCCCATTTAGCGCCGAGTTTTAAGAGAGAGTAGAGCTATAAACCTACTTCCCCTGTGGACCTTCATCACCTGTTATAGGGTAAAATTTACCTTTTACTGTCCGAAGTACGTGTGCAGTGCCCAGTATGTTTTCTGTATTTATTTGATGTCGTACTTTTCAAGTATGTTACTGAGGTATTTTCTGAATGATTTCCGGATGGTTCTGTTTGCCTCTATTACTACTAGTACCACTTTTTTTACACTCCATGTGTGCTGTATTTCTATTGTATGGTCTTCATATTATTATTATTATTATTATTATTATTATATTTATTGGGACGATGAGTCAGAACTCACACTTACCCATGTACCTGTGCTCTACCTGTGTTTGGTGTATTTTTCTCTTCCTACTGACTTCATAACTGACATTCCTCAGCTGACGATGCATTTCAGTAAATTGAATTCAGTTCAGCTTCACTATTCATGTACTGCATTCATGAACAAATCATCCCAAGTAATCGCCTTCTAAGTTACATGTCTAACATTATTCATGATATTTGTTACCTGATGTGATTTCTTCATATTTTGTCTTTTGCATGTATTTTAGTTTGTAGGGTTGTATACGGTGTATTTTCTTCTATGCTCCTGTCCTGTCGCTGTAATTGGCCTGAAGACTTTTCTACCAGAATTTTAAAGATAAAGACATTTATTACTATTACATAAGAGGAATTTGACCCTGCCCAAGCCATGCAGACATGTAAGTGGATGAGAGGTTTACTTCTACTGATTCTTGACCTCGGCATTAGATGGAGCTGAGTTGTCATCTTCTGGCTCCGTTCGTTTTACTCCACGGAATAAAGGTTGAAGCCTATCACACAGGAGAATATGTGGATCCTAGAGCGAGTCTGGATATTTTGGAGAAAAGAAGACCCTTTCCCTTCCCTGGATTGGAACCCCCCACCGTTCAACTCGTAGCATAGGCCCTATACCGAATGTTAAGCACCATGAAAGGAGTCCCCTGTGGAGAGAACATTTCTGAGGCTATCAATGCAAGCGTACTCCAGTAACGTTGCTATGCGTTCGACATTCATAATGTTACCACAAACCAGTGAATGCTCGTGTAATGGACATAGAGCAAGCAGCTGCCTACGTATGTACACACTTACTCAGCGACATAGAAGGGTATCTGTCAGTTCACAAAGGTCATTAATTTCTTAAAAACCTGTTGTACATGAAAATTCGTAAAATAGAAGCCCATTCTCAATTAATTAAAATAGGAAAAATAATGACTGGCACCTGAGCCCAAAAAGTTACAGATTTCCCCCCAAAATACGATAAAATATAAACAGTAACTCGAAACAAGATCCTACAAGAGCAGTGTGAGATATTTGTCACAAACAACAGAAGATGTGCAGCATTATTTGCAAATCATTTTACACCACCTAACGACGTAGAGGGACTGCTTCGTAAGCTTTTCATTATTTCAAAATGTTTCTTAGCATTATTTTTTAAACGCTGATAGGAAAGGGTTTTCTGTTCCTTCCGGTTTTCACTCTGTCACTTCACATTTGCGTCAGGTTTTTTTTAAATCTAGGGACCATGATGATCTAGATATAAAGCGATGAAAATAACGAAAATTAACACACAGACGACACCGCAGCACTTAAAAGGGATGAAGACTGAAGCGACTCGCTTCTGAGTTGTTGTTCTGCAGTTTGGTGCTGCTTATTCCACTGCCTGAAGAAACAAAGTCTAACGAATGTTCTACATATTGCGCTCTCTTCCTTCTTGAAATTTTCTGTCGTTGCACGTCTTTGGACTTTGAAACTTTTAATTGGCAAGAGAGAAAATAAGTTCATTGTTGGAATAAACTTATAATTAATGTCTTCGTAAAATCGGCCTTGCGTAAAAAGAATGTACATATATGGAAGGACTTCGGCAGGTAGCCTTCAGAATCTAGTCCTTCTTGCAGGTCTTTAAAAATGCCCCGTTGTTATGAAACCCGGCAGGTAGCCTTCAGAAACTAGTCCTCCTTGCAGCTCTTTAAAAATGCCCCGCTGTTACGAAACCCGGCAGGTAGCCTTCAGAAACTAGTCCTCGTTGCAGCTCTTTAAAAATGCCCCGCTGTTATGAAACCCGAAGTTGCGTCGCCGGATTTAAAACAGCCACCTATAAGATATGCCAGATAAAACTAATCCATATCCGCGCGAGCGCGCGCGCGCGCGCGCGCGCACACACACACACACACACACACACACACACACACACACAATGTCTTTAAATTGCTTTCATTGTTATTAACCCTTATAGAAAGGTTTAAGAAGCGCTGTCTCCGTTTCAGGATCTCTTTTCTTATGCTCACGTAACATTTGCAGTGTTAGCCATTCTGTCTTTACCACAATTCATTCCTCGGTTATGATTACGTGTATGTGGTGCAGGGTACCAGGCTGAACACTGTAGAACCTTGGAAATGACGATAAAATTTTTGTCGCCGTGCAAAATAGGAACTGCCGCAGTCATTACATCAGTTCTGCGAAGTATGGTAATTTTACTTCTTTGATGACCAGAAGAAGACAACTCCACATGTGTTACGCTTTAATGCTACGTCTTTCTAAAAATTCTCAGGTTCCCTTAAGGACCGTATCTAAAATAATCTCCATTAGAATAATTATGTCTTATCTCTAAAGTAGCTGTGAAGAAATCGCGTTTTCAAAAATAATTTCCAGTAATTAATGAACCAATCCTTGTTACATGCATTTCAGTAATTAAAAGATAAAGACATTTGAGGAATGATATCCATTTCATTTAAACAACAAATAAATTTATAAAACTGAGACAACATAAAACGTTGCATGACATTAAAACTACAGCATATAATGATGGGACAAAGGCACTATCCCCACTCGACATAGAGGTACTGAAATAATAAGGAACAATCTTTCTGTGATGAATAATAGAGTTGTAGTTGTTTCGTAACCTCATTAATAATTTGTCTTTCTGTAGTATCCTTTGAAACTAACTCATTAAAACTGAACGCCAGACGTATAGAATTTAGAGTATTTCTACTTTACTTCCTTATAAATTCGGTATTCAGTACAATGAGACGAAATATGCAGTATGCATTTACCAGACATTGTCTTTTTTTGTCTGTTGTTACGTAAGGTTTGTCTTCTTTATTCTACGATTAGTTACGGAACTAGAGATTCTTTTCTGCAAGCTAGGTACTTAGTGAGCTCAATCTTCCAGAAAAGAATTAATATTATAAGTGCGTTTATTTCTACAAGATTTAAACACATATTTTTATCAGTTACCCAGACAGTTTCTGAGATAAATATTGCAATATGCAATTGTTTAATTAAGTACTAATTCATGGCATTACGGCAGCTAAGGTAAAGTTACAACTGTCTTGTGAAAGACTGTAAAACTGAAGAAATATAAAAGAATCTCCTGGGACGCTTTTTCCAGTGCACGTAATAGACTATGGATGTCCACCTGTAAAATAACAAGAGGTCAAATTATGTTTTAGATACCTATCTGAAGGACACATAAAAGTATACTTTTGCAGTCGTAGTGGAGAAGGAACATGACAATGCTGAGTGCCTGATGTGACCGCCATATCAGTGCTGGTTACAGAACAAACAAGTTCATAATAATTCCACACTTTTCGAAGTTATTTATTACGTGTTTTTTAAAGTCGATTACATCCATACGCTAAATAATAAGTAACGTCCTCCAAAAGCCTTTGAAAATTTGCCACCTTTTTAAAGAAGAATATAAATGTAAAGGCAGATGTCCGGGTACGGACAGCTAATGTCGTGGGATGCAAAAAGCCACGTGTTAGGATCCAAGTAGTTTTGTACAAGATCCTGCATTCGATAAGAATACAGACATGACCAGAATAATATTTTGCTTTAGACTCTAAAGCAAAATGTTTAGAGAGTTATTACTCCGTAGTATCAACGTGTGTATTGTAAAATTTAAGATGAATGATATTTGAATAATTTAAGCAGGCTGCTAAGGAGGAGAATATTGACCATTTACGGTTTAAAAAAATTCTGTTTCTAAATCTTTTTATAAGCTAAGTTCATCTATTCTTCCGCGCTTAAATAAACTACGCAGATCCATATGAGAGACAACGTACATTTGGACTAGTGTGATAACCCTCGCATCGAAAGCCACTCTATTATATTACATCTCAATCGTCATCATTTCGACGACACTCTCATTAACAATACAAACACGGAACCTGCAGTAAAGAGAACGCGTCGTTTAATAAAGCAACTTTCAATTCTGTGTGGTGAAAAGTTCGAATAAAATACACTACTAGCAGAAATTTGTAGAAATTAAAAAATAAACTCCGGGATATAAATGACACACTGTGCACAGAGGCACAAGTGAATACACGTTGAAACATTTTACCACAACTTGTATGGGGGTGTAAGACCCGTTACTAAGTAAAATATCAATTCGGTAGGATGGGTAATAATCAACAAACAAAATGCATACACTTTGTCTTTTACGCTTTTATAATTATACTACAACAGTGGAACTCTTATATATTTCGAACATAATAGGTTCATAATGAGGTTGTCATGATCCGTGGTAAACTCCATCATATGCACTTGCTGCTTCCTGTACGCTGTGTAATAATCTTCTGTTCTGCCTTGTACACTTGATCATTACACACGGAAACTTTCAGCGTGCTTGTACGTTCTTCTACACGTTACAAAAAAAATCAAGTTTGCACCACCTCAAAAAATAATTAGATGTGCTTTATGCAGAATTAAATGATGTATCCCTGGTGATAAACCTATGAATTTCGAAACATGTAGGAGTGTAATTGTTTTAATATAATAGTGAACGCGTAAATGATAAATTGTGTGCATTTTGTTGAATGTGGATTGCTGATTATAATGCACGGAAAGAACAACATAATGTCCATAACGTTTATTATCACGTAGCTGGTTTCTTCCTAAGTATGCTATGGCAATTCATTTTTTGCCTCGGTTAGCGATCTTTTTTGTCTCTTCTTCTCATTTCTATTTAATTTGGGCAGTTTTATGGGATTTTATTTTGTATCTGAAATATTCATGTTGTTATAAAAGCTTTTGTATAGATTTTTCTATATTTTAAAGTTTTAAAGCTTTCCAATTTAGAAATTCTTGTACACTTATATGTTGTCTAGTTGTACAATTTCTACGCGGACAAATTATATAGGATTTATGTAATGACTATTTTGTGGGTAAAAATGCTGCATTTTATCACCAAAAACATGCCTATACGACTGAAGTGGACATGGTCATGACAAAACGGGTAGAATTTATATAACAAAGATGTTGCGATAAATAAATACGCGCCTTAAATTGAGACAAGGATTTGGCACATGCAATCATACCTCTACCCTGATACAGCGCAGTGTGCAAAAGAGAGAATATGACCACACTTAATTACGGAAGTGCAATACAAGTACACCAAGAAACGTAATATTCCGTTGCCCCTGAAGCTTTGTATTTTAGACTCTCCTTACACGGTAGTAGTATTTAAAACCAATTTGGGTACACACTTTGGTATTTTTCGAAACTGCACATGTATTATGGAAAATATTACTGTATTATTATTATTATTATTATTATATGTCTCTATATTCCTTTGAAAACCCTTAGTAATTTTAAGAGTATTAATTTTTTTGTGTTAAATTTATCGGTCACACAAAACTTTAAATATTCTTCACGTAGATGCATCTTTTACTTATGACTTATAAAAGATAATGCCTGCAAAATTTATAAGTATATTCGTAATCTATCTACATACCAAATTTCATATTCCGAGACAAAATCAATAAATATCAAACACTATGGGTGCAGGTTTTTATTTTCCTTAACTATGCATCGTACAAAAAGCAAGAAGAAAAATCTATAACTACATAGGAACGTAAAGTAAAACAGGAATATTATGTCATTAGATTATTGCATTACACCACAACCCTTTTATCTGGGCTACGTTATGTAAAAGATGTTATTATAATGAAGTATAAAACAATAAGTGTTAAATATCGTAAATGCATGCTTATTTCTGCCTTAATTATTCGTCACGCAAAATGAATTTTAGCCTGAAAGATTTAGCCTGTCGAAAGACATGTTTCACATAATGTTGCTGTAATTTATATTTTCGGTGCTACGTAAATTTCAATATTCTTACTGTTTTGGATCGCCTATGGCCTGTTGATTATGCCGAATTTCTTTTAAATAATCCCCAAAGGGCAAAATTTTCAAAAAACTTAAATATTTGTTTTTATTCTCTCGACAAACATTATCTGTAACTTTTATGAATTATACAAGAATTCAGCGACACCTTCTCATAAATTTCTGTAGGTACTCATGCAAACTGCGTGTTTTTTTTTGTCTGACACTAACCAAACTACGATCCTTTCAACTGATTCTCTAGAAATCGTCCGTAGAAATTTCATTGAAACTTCTGTAGTGGGTACCAAGTTGTTTCATGCGGACGGAGAGGTGGACAGATGAGCAGACGGGCATACACCCCTATGCTAATAGTCGCTTTTCACAGCTTTGCGAGAGAGCGTAAAATTTTAGAGGTATTTTATGGATACTTTTTACATCCATACGAAATTTATCTGGTATTTAATGGAACGCAACTTCTGGTGGTGATTGACTACACTACGGTATTCGCGGTTTTCATCATTCTCGCCAAGTGAAATTGTAATACACGTAGTTCCTTAAAAAAATTCATGATTCTCTTAATCTTACTTTCAGTACTGCTCATATTTTAGACGCTTATTAAAGAATATAAGGCCATAAATTACAACACTGTTGTGTACATAAACCCCGTGAACAAAATCTTTAATGCCCCCAACATTTTTATACTATCAAAGTGGTCATAAAGAGGGGAGTCCCTTATCAAATCGTTGTACAATGGCATAATTTAAAATGCTTCGTGTGTAGATAAAATAAAATTAACACTTTTTATATACCTTCAAATACAACACATATCCTGTGTATAACATATAAAAAGTATTATGTATCATAACCATTACCTCTCAGAAACCATAAGGTCACGTTAGATATCGTGAAAGTCTGAAGGTAGTCGTGTGTAGTCGTGATGGTCCCTGATACAGGCCTATAGTTTATTGTAGTTTGGTGGATATTTCATGGCTGCAAACAAGTCCCTTTCCTATATGTCACTCGACGTTTTATTTACTCGACATTTGAAACGCGTAGTGAAATGGCATTGGATTAATCTCATACTTTCTAAAATACTGTGCACTTCTCACCACAACTTTTAAATGCAACGTCTTCCCACTTTGCTCATGTAACTTCAAACTACATGACTGCCATTTACAAGAAGTACATGCGGTTTAAGTGGTTCTAGACTTTATATTTACATACATTGGTGGATAAAGTGGGATACTTTTACATGCTCTGCGATACTAGATTAAAAATAACAGAATACTGAGTTTTCAAGGCGTTATCATCTGCTGTCAGTAAACCGAAAGTGACTTGAATGATCTATCGAATACGGGAAGAAATGTTCTAAGGTCTAAATTGTCTGAAATATGAAGAACTGCTGGAAATATAGAGAATAATAAGAGAGAATTTATTTTTGGAATTGACGTAGCTAAGTACACTTGAACCAGCAGCCATTTCGGTGATTTTCCTTGTCTAAAACTGCCCATATATCAACTGCCCCCTATCCTTTTCCGCTTTGCCAGTCTTCAGAGGAATATTGATAACCACCATTACGTCAGCGAAGGAAGCGAGTTCAGGATGCAACACACGAAATGAAACTGTAATCTACAGACAACAAAGGTGTGCATGAGATTTGTAAGCAAAATAGCACAACTTGTTGTGTGAGGGTTTTGAATTGGGCATATACATCAAACGAAAGGAGGGACAGGCACACGTAGTTTCTATATCGGCCCGTACTTTGATCCCGTATAGTGCGTACGTGACAGGAATATCTTACAAAATGTTAGCATAAAGGGACAGACACTCATATGTATTTGCAGAAATCGATACTCAATCACACAAATTTCTTCTTACTCCTACCTATTGAATGCTTCTTGCATGTCCACCATAAATCGAAAGGAAGTAGTGCATTGATGTTACAGGACTATATATTGCCAGTTTACTCTTCAAGTGACATCCTGAAATTTAATCAGGTGGCTTTGCATGCATCCTTCGGTTTCAAAAGAAAAAGTAATCCTCTGGCAGCACACTTCGGTTTTTATATTCGGAATACGTGACCGACTTTCCAGTAGCCTTACATGTAAGACACACGTGCGAATATGCATGTACACACATATATGAGGATACATAAAATACATATTTATTTATTTACACATAAGCCTATCTTATACATAAGGACAAATAATTTTATGTCCATCAAAACACCACGTTTGCAACACGGGGCTTTTATGAATGGAAGAGCACTTCCTTAAGGTGCAGCTACTGTAACGTTTTTGAAAAAACTGCTTAACATATGAAATGCAAGAAAGAAATCAAGTAACAGCGATCCATATTCCGTGTGAGAGGTGTCATAACTACTGCAATTTAGGAAAGAAAAACTATAAAGTTTTGCGATACCTAACTGTGGCAGCTAGAGCAAAATTTACATATGGATGGAAACATTACAAAGAGAAGACCAAACACTAATCACCAACAAATGCACAAAGAGAGTTATATCCTCAATCGTAACACACGCCTCCAAAAACAACGCAGTACACAGTCAACAGCACATTCTCACTCAACCATAACGTGCAACCCTAGTGTAACGGTAACGGAAAGTTCTCCCTGAAGATGACCCAGCAGGGCCGAAACATGTAGGAGTGTGTTACGATTGACGATATAACTCTCTTTGTGCATTTGTTGGTGATTAGTGTTTTGTTTGGTATAGTGCACGGACATGGAACACATTAAAAGAGAAGACCACTTGATGGGATAAGAAGGTAACTACGGATGTACTAGATTTCTTGCATGAGAATATACGTCAATAATACAAGTCCCCATAGAAGGTACAATTTTGTTATATTTAGCAGTTTTATTACATACGCGCTGCTAGTGTCCATGCAGTCGAAGGCGTAGGTTTGTGTCCGCTGGCTTGTTGGGATTGCGGGTTAGAATGCCGCCGGGGGCATGGATGTCTGTCTGTTGTGAGTGTTGTTTGTTTTCAAGTCGTGGTCTCTGTGTCGGGCTGATCACTTGTCAACAGGAGTTATACCGAGTAATTTATGGTGTGTCTGCATGTGATTGTGAAGCCTTGACAGTGAGGAGGCCTTGGCCTATTAGGGGCTGCCGCGCCATGGAAAAAATACGTAAACGCTACGCGTTTAAACATGATAAATTTTTTCACGCTCGCTGTGATATTATTGATTACGTTCTACGTGTTTGTCTAAAATGTATATAATTTAAATTGAAAAGAGCAGACAGAATTCTGTATTAACTTGTAACGCACGTGTGCTGCGAGTGAACGACGCGGTAGTGTTATTTACGTAAGTAAGTTGCAGTACAATATGCAGAGAAAATGTTTTCTTTTATAGGGGGGTTAATGATTTTTTTCCAATGGCGGTAAAAGTGTACAGTAGGAAAGCACTGAAAGATGAACGACAAATAGGATAAAGAAAAGCAATCTGAACCGCCGAGTTACACAAGAGGGGCGAAAATATCTGGTTAAATTTTAAACACCACTAAATAAATACAAGACAGAATAGAATATTTATTAGATTTGATTAATTATTTTTGTCAGACTGAATGATTGGAACTTAATCATTAGACAGGTTTAGTTTACATAAAGAATCAAAAGAATGAGATCCCCAGGTAAGCCTCCAGAATTAAACATGACAGGCCTGCGTTATACTGTTCCTAATGTGTCGTTTCTTTTTACATTTAAGGACATATTTCTTGCTATACACGTTGCATTACAGCTCAGTGAATGGTAACGTGAATGAATTTTACGACATGTCTGGAGGCATTGACTGAAATAATAAAGATCCTGAGAAAAGAACCGACAGTCACGCCCAGAGTCGAAAATGTTCCATCAATAATACCAATCGGGATGATAAACTCTCAACCACTTTTTCCGTTGAACTAACAGTTGGCCTATAGGTGAAGAGACTACCATATACGGTATAGGAAGAAGTAAATTTAATATTAAGGTATAATGGTTGACTACAGATGGCCGAAAATTGCATGGGATAAACCTAGAAGGCGAAGAGTATGAAGGCTAACAAGAAGGCACCGTGAACTGGATCACGACGCTCGCACCAGCATTACATTGCCGAAGCCATTGCAGTAAGAAACATAAGACAACACGTTACTCTGTGGTTAGAACTAATCTACTGCTGGCCAGACATCCGTTGTGTTTTGTGCGTACTAATAAGGTACACAGAACACAGAGCAGAATCGCAAATTCTTATAGAACACACGCAGATATAACGTGTTCTGGATGCAAATGATAATAGCTATATATCTATTTTATAAAACGTCACTGAGCAGTAAATAAATAAACGTGAAAATGCACTAAACACTCTGCATTAGAGTATGTATTATGTAAGTGTTTTATAATCACAAGGGATGATTGCAGCTTGCAAAGTGTCAAGACCATTTGGAGATAAAAATGTAAAAGCGGAAGTACATGTTACAGTGTAAAATTACTCGAAAAATGTAACATGATATTATTTATTACATAACTCAGGAAAAATAAATCAATGAATAGTCAAACGTAGTTACTGTCATCAATGAGGTATGTAAGGTAATATCACAACTACAACTCAATAAATTTAGTTCTTCACAGGGACAGACTGTGAAACGGCACATGTCAGGTTGAATCCGAATTCACACAGGATATTGCACATTAGTCTGACCTCCAGCATTCAAAGCAGCATCAAATCCACTGACGTGTATACAATTTTCTTTGAACTAGCACATACAGGAAGCTGGTGACCTGTTCGTGTGTGACATGACATGAAATAAACCTAGGATGCAGAAGGAAAGCCATGGCCACATTCAAAGCCCCATACCTACCTGCAACTTCCGATAATATTATTGGAGCCAACATAAAAAGAGGTCATGTGTAAGTATATTGAGACGGATCCTCGTAATCTAATGTTCAATTAATTCTGTTAAATTATAAAAAGTATAGGCTCCAAAGTTAGAAGAAAAATTCCAAAATACCCATTTCGAAAAAATAAGACATCTAAATGTTCTCAAGCGCCATACTTTCTTACGTTTAGACCTAAACGTTACTTTCACTTTCCAGAAGCATCAAAGTGTGTATATAACAGAGCTGCGTCTTAGAAGTAATGCACCAAAACAGGATAATTATTACTTGATACTAAATGCCAGGACTTGAAGCAACCAAGAATTATCTCTAGAATTTTCGTTGTCATTTCAGCTGTGAGACCTGAATAAAGGGGAAATAAGTCGGGTAAGGAGAAGATGGTTTCGATGCATTGCATCACATGTTCTGTATTTAAGAACTGACAGCTGGACAGAGACGAGGGCGAAAAGGTTAGGTTGCTACCAGAGATTTTTCAGAGTGAGCAACGGGTGTGACCGACAGCTAAGCGTTCTCTCAGACGCGAGTTAACCTACGTCTCTAGTGACAGACAGCTTTATATATAGCAGTATTGAAGGATGAGAAGTTTGCGCGGCTGAATTCCGCTTTTCATGAAACTTTCTAAGGGATACCTGCACTTCAAGTATGCTGATTCTTTCCTTTTAGTTCCAGGCTTATGAAATCCCCACCTGTTCTTGTTTCTGAATAACACGCAAACCAGCGGCAGATTTTTTGGCGCTTTCGTTAATTGCGAAAAGCGACTATGAGCTTCGTCATATGTGTGTGTGTGTGTGTGTGTGTGTATGTGTGTGTATGTATGTATGTATGTATGTATGTATGTATGTATGTATGTATGTATGTATGTATGTGTGTGTGTATGTATGTATGTATGTATGTATGTATGTATGTATGTATGTATGTATCTTTGTACGTCTTACTGTCTGTCCGTCTGTCCGTGGAATAAAATAGGTTCCCACTGGACGTGTTTTCACGAAACTTGATATTTGAGTATTTTTCGAATATCTGTCGAGAAAATTCAAGTCTGATTAAAATTTCACAAAAACGTCGGGTACTTTACATGAGGACTCATGTTCGCGTATGATAATATGTGGCTGAATTCTTCTTAAAATTGGAAACGTTTTAGACAAAATTGTAAAGAAAATCAAAGCACATCTTTTGTCAAATAATATTTTTCCGAAAATTGTACCTTTAATGAGATACTGCGGAAAATTATAATACAGCCACACATGCTACAGATGAAAATATGGTACAGCAATGGGCAAGGCATGCTGGATAACTAAGGCTACAGGCACACATTCAAAATACTGAATACGTAAATTCTGCTTTTCCACTGCAACAGTTCTTACACGAGCGCGCCTCAAGATCAAGTTTGTGCTTACGCAGCCTCTCTTGTGACACACCAGTCAAGTAGTTATTCTACGTGACTGGTGTGTCACAAGATTACGTTTGTACTTACACGGCCTCTCTTGTGACACACCAGTCCGTAGTTATTCTACGTGACTGGTGTGTCACAAGATTACGTTTGCACTTACACAGCCTCTCTTGTGACACATCACGTAGTTATTCTACGTGACTGGTTACGTTTATACTTACACAGCCTCTCTTGTGACACATCACGTAGTTATTCTACGTGACTGGTTACGTTTATACTTACACAGCCTCTCTTGTTACACACCAGTCCGTAGTTATTCCACGTGACTGGTGTGTCACAAGATTACGTTTGTACTTACACAGCATCTCTTGTGACACATCACGTAGTTATTCTACGTGACTGGTTACGTTTATACTTACACAGCTTCTCTTGTTACACACCAGTCACGTAGTTATCCTACGTGACTGGTTACGTTTATACTTACACAGTCTGTCTTGTGACACACCAGTCACGTAGTTATTCTACGTGACTTGTTACGTTTATACTTACACAGCCTCTCTTGTGACACACCATTCACGTAGTTATTCTACGTGACTGGTAACGTTTATACTTACACAGCCTCTCTTGTTACACACCAGTCACGTAGTTCTTCTAAGTGACTGGTGTGTAACAAGATTACGTTTATACTTACACAGCCTCTCATGTTACACACGTCACGTAATTATTCTACGTGACTGGTTACGTTTATACTTACACAGCCTCTCTTGTTACACACCAGTCACGTAGTTATTCTACGTGACTGGTGTGCTGTGGTCATAGCATTCACCTAGTCCATAAATATTTTAAGATAGGAACCAAACCAAAGTATTCCGGTTGGATGGGATTTTATATATTTCTGTACGACTTGGAGGTCTTCAGTCTGGTAGATCTGTTAAAGTCAATTACTTTTACGTCGTTTTAAGCTACTGAACTGCACACACTTACCTCCAAAGAATTGGGCCATTAAATTTTAAAATTATAAATTTGAATATTTAGGTACCATGGTACTGGTTGAAATTTTTTATTAAAAATAAACATTGTACATTACTTAGAGAATTTCTCTGCATAATTTCACGTTAGGGAGAGAATAAAAGAGAAACTATAGCTTCAGTTCAGTTCAGTTCAAAACATCACATCCTGTACAAAGATGATGCGCGTAGGACGTTGGTAATGATGCTGATACTTGAAATTCAAAGAATGTTCAGATAAACCTGCCAGAAGTCGTCTTCAGCGATACTCCTGCAAACGCATGAAGTGCTGTTTCTCTAACAGTTACTGACACGTAATACGTAAGCACGTCCTCCGGCGGCACTAAGGAACCTTCTCTGTTTATACGTCAACAGATTTCAGAAGGCTTACTGCAAGCAGAGTCGACGATGGGCCTACATAAACAACCCCAATTCATTAACATGCAGAATACTGGTTGGACTCGCAAAGTAACGCTTCTGTATTGTGCTTCATCCCTACCAGCCTTCAAGGTAATACCATCAATCTATCCTGCTATTCAGTGCACGTAATTTATACTAAAAAATAATGAACATTTTCCAAAACCGTAGTTTCAGATTTGGGGTTCGAGAACCTGTTGAGCCAAATTTGTACTTCATTTCTTGTAGTTAATGGAAACAACATGACGGTCGTACAAAATTTTAAAATGGGCTCGACATTGGTGCTCATAAAAACAAGCTAAAATTTGACTTTTAATGGTAGCGTAGTATTTTTTGTAGAATGTACAAAGTAGGCTGTTGGTCACGCGTCAGTATGCTATTTTAGCTGTGTGTTGGAAATGATTAATTAACCATTGGGAAAATGACATGTAGAATTAGAAATGTGTAAGGTTATAAACCCTACAGAAAGCAACAAAAGCTGTAAAATCCGTTTCTAATATGTCACAAAATGCAAACATGGCGACCGTGGGAAAACACAAAGTCACCCCTGAAAAATTTTAATTCTTAGAATTTGTATTAGTGAGAAAACTTTGCGCAAAAGCATCCCACAATAAACAAACTGCACGTATATTCTTTGTTAGCCTCGGTATGTTCACTGAAGGCTGTACATTGTAACGTGATTCATCCATTCTTCCTACGGATTTTTCTTGTCTTTCACACATCAAGACTGCTAGTCATCATAACAGGGCCGAAGAAACTTTTGGGGTGATATCCCACTTTACCGATTTTAGTACTCTTCTGGCCTTACAGTTCATCTGCCATTACTAATGTCAGTCTCATGACTGAGAACTGCCTTATCCCATGCCTAATCACCTGATAAACACCTCGTCATTAGAGTTTGTTTTAAACACCAGGCCCATATTTTACATGAGATTTACAGGCTAAACCAATGTTAAATAAAATCGGCTTCTAAAATCTTTTCTTAAAGTAATTAAATTAATGAGGAAAAAAACATCGGGGCCTGTAGTATGCATGGAGAATGCAAGATATTAATGCTATTCTCCATTCAGGAAGCCAGAAGGAAAGGAAATACCTCGAGGCTTAAAAGAAAATAGGAGGGTAAAGTTGAAATCGATCTGCAAGAAATTGAGTTTTAAAGCCATTGGATTATCTTACGACTGGAAGACATTACTGATGGCTGTTTTGTTTGTATGGACAAGGCAATTAAAATTGTGGTTCAACAAAGGTAGGAAAAATCTCAACCAGCTAAGCTATTATAAGCGTGTTAAAATCCCTACTCCATGATATTCCTCAGTACCTGCATTTTTGTCTGAAGATAAGCGCCACAACTGCCTGGCACAGGGGACAAATCGAGGTAAGGGTGCCGGATACCCTAGCCTCGGGTCTAGGTTGAACTGAGCAACTGCTTCACGCTTTGGTCCCTTAATCCACCTGGAAAGTGGTATTTTCCCTGTACCTAAGCACCGCATCACGAAAGGCTCCAAGTGGAGTGTAAATGCAGTTACCCTCAAACAGAAGTGAGAAGTCCAGCCACCAGCTCCAACCGCATATCCCCGGGGAAGATAGCTGACCTGGCTGCGGTTAAAAGACAACAAAGTACCGCGGCCAGATATCGAGCACTGGTCATCCAGGCCGTTAATTACTATACTGTTCCAGTATCGGATGCTGAAGAAGTTCGTTTATTACAGTGTGCTTGGCGGAGGAGTACTTATTAAATGAGAACTCACGTTAAGGACAACAGCATACTGTGTGGGCGAAATCAATACTTAAGTACTCCGGCTCGCTAAATCGGTCAAGGTGTGCGAGATTAAACATTATCCTTTAATGGGAAATGGTGTTTATAGCTACCTACGGTTTAACGTTACGGAATTCAAACTTTCTGCCAAACAGAGTATCTGTCAGTTTCAAGACTTCTCAGGATAAATAATAATAATTGTCCCGATACATCACTACCTTAATTCAGCGCACAGAAGACGCTCTAAGATGTGTTTAATGTCAAGTGCGAACCCTGATATTAACCAACGTATTTTTCAGATTACATACACCTGTCAAAATGCACAACTGATGTTTTAATATTAATGAATTGTTTAATTGATTCAAGGAAATTAAACGCAACTGAAAAAAATCTGTCAGTGGTGACCAGTAAGTATGGACCCATTTAAAATTTCGTAACACTAAAATATAATTACGTGTTTGTCAACTTAACGTGTTTCAACCGAACACTCTTCCGTTTACTTCATCTCAGTGCAATATAATCAGAACTGGTATATTTTCTTTACGTTACTCATCCATTGAATTAATATGCAAGAAAGGAATAAATGTAACGGTCCAACAAAACATGTATTTTTAACCAAAAGCAACATGTAGCATCTGTACAAACAAGCTGTAATCAGGTTGTAAAACAAGATAAATAATTAATGTTGTATAACGCGCACACAGAAAAGTTCAGTTTTGAGAGCTGCATCTTACATATTAATCTTTACCTTTGTACCGGCTAATGACACATTCAGTTTTCAATTGTTACATTTTTTTGGTTTCTTACTGGTGCTCTTTCTTTCAGCAAACCAGTTCCGTCAGTTCCCCCCAGTAACAGCAGTGCGTAAATCAGCTTCTAGTGCAGGCCTATGAGTAAAAATTTTCACCTTTGTATGTACATCAGATGCAGATTTTTGCAATTTTCACATCTAAAATATGACACTTCAAAAGATTATATGTCATATACTCTTCGTCCAAAAAGTTCTACGAGATCTGTAATGTAGAATATTTGAGGTTCTCAGAGTGCTTTTCCTGAGGATTCACACACACAACTACACAGCCCAGGAGACCTCCAGAGCTGTGGAGCTCTGTTGTTTGTTGACTTGTTCACAGGGTTACAAATCCAGCTTTATTATCTATTTCGGTTTCGTCTCACAACTCGCATACGCATCAGTCAGTTTTGTCAAATTATTAACTGTATCCTACTTACATATTCTCTTGATTTTATAGTGTGTTGATTACGTTAACTTACGGTATTTTTATCTACACTTCTACCTGTGATTCTTCACTAAACATTCACAAGCGGCTTACTACTACATGAGGTAAAGCGTTGGAGCAGTTGGCTGAGGCACTGCGCTACAAGCAGGAATGAGGGGGGTTCGATTTCCGATAGAGCCATTGAAATTTTTCATTGACATAATCCTTCCGGCCGCACTATGGCGCTTTGGTCGACTCAGCCTCTAACAGAAATGAGTACCAGAGAGGTATCCTGGGGGGTGAAGGCGGTCGGTGCCTCTGGCTGACAACATTGCCACATTCATATGCCGACTGTGGAAGCCTCAACCTCCTCTAGCAATAAGAGTCTCTCCATACCAGTAACGGGGCAGCTTTTGACCTGACTTATTAATATCCAATTTTGATTTTGATTGTAAAAATAATGATATGATATATATAAGAATATTCTTATTTGATCAGAATTTTGGGCATTATCTAAATACAAACTGAAAATCATTGCCTGCAGGAATGCTTTCTTACAGATATGCCGCAGGATACAGAATGACGGATCACAAAAAGAAGATGCCAGATAATACGCAGACAGTAAATGGTATATGGAGGTGACTGTGTCCCTGTACACGACGTAAAGGCGTAGACAGCATGTGGAGTTGTAGCTCCACTTATTCTTAAACTTGGCACTATATGGACAGCAGTGATCAGCCTCATGTCCAGGCCACTTTCCTCCCGGAGAAAAAGCCCTTTCATTACGAACCTGGGTGGGTCCTATTTACGGTCCACACGTTTTGGAAAAGGAAATATTCCTTTGCCCCAGCCTGAATTCTAAACCTGGAGCCCTTAACCTTGTCACGATAGTGACTGGGCTGTCCAGGATTCTTGAATAACGTACAAGAGCACCAAAAATGTACCAAAGCCAATGACTAGAGTGTTTTGAATGACTGCTTAAAGCAGAAGTTGTAGAAGTCCATGAAAGCAAATCGAAGGTAGAAGATGCCAGTTGTATCAGAAACGAGAAACAGAAGACCTTCAATTTCCACAAGCATAAAGACGAAAAACTTAGGCCTTGAAACTGATGGTGGAGAAAAGGCTTTATTACATAGACGTTGATTAAATGAGAGTTTATTTGTGTTCAGCTTTTCACTTTAAAGCAATGTTCTTTCATCCATGTACACTTCACACACAGCGAGATTCGCTGACGGACTCAGTGTAACTTGGAGCGGAGTTTGTTTTAACATGTAATTACTCCGTTGTTGGCTCTTAGAGAGCTGCTTGAAAAAGCCCTGAAATTATTTCTAGGAACAAGCCAAGACAAAAAATAAATAAAAAGCAGCTAACACGAAGACCACCTAGAAAGAAATTTAATTCACTGTGTAAAACATATGACAGATGCCGGCAGCATATAAGACGACAAGAGAAAAATAATATTTCTCAATTTCTACACATTGGCCTAACCCTGCAGAAAAGATTTATTCTCAATTTTTAATTTATTACAATCCTGGTACACTTTAGACGGGCAAAATAAACTTAAAAACCGTCTTAAGAGATGGAAGGAATAGAAAAGTAAATTTTAGTGACGCAAACTATGAAAAACCTTTTAAAAGCAGAATAAACATTTTAAGGGCTGACGTTAATAAAAATCATACGATACAAGACCTGGGGTGTACGTCACAGCGAACAAAATCCATGTCCCTTTAAAGACAAAACTATTAAAGTTGTTTAGGCAAATCTTGATATCTGTTGCGACAATCACACGAACCACATAAATAGTTACCTGCTGAAAATGTAAGGTTTCTTGAAGTTATAGCGGGTGATATGTTTGCACCTACATTTAACGCTGAAATTTAAAGTGTTAACTGAGGTACATTTGGAGAGATAGCCTAAGAATTGGGTAGTAACCTACCAGCAGCAGGGGTGAGAATAAGAATAATAATAATAGGCCTAATAATAGTAATAAATCGATTCAAGAAGTAACATTTGTGTTTGACTATAGACTGAATATATTTTGCGTCATTATTTTTGTGAAAGTGAAAGGTATACCAGGTAAAGCTGAAAATCTACCAACACACATTTTCTGAGAAATTATTTTTTGGAAACTTATGTACATTCACTAATTATTACCGGGAACCCTGGGTAAACTAAAGAAGTATAACTGAATTAAACCATGGCATAGGTCTACAATCACATTTTACAGAATTGCCTTCTTATGCTGTTTTATCTACGCTGCTTACTAATCTTATGTATTAATATATCTGTGGCCTTTAGTGCGTTTATTGCTACACTTTAATGTCTGCGTGAGTCATGGCCTAAGACGTATAGGATTCATAAAGGAGGCGTGAGGAATCTACGCACTGTCTCTTTATAGTGAGAGTTGCTGATAAATGGAGTTACATAGGTGGCCACACTTTTGGAATCAGTGATCTACTCTAAAGACAAAAAAATCTTCCTCGATCTACCACAGTATATAACGTATTAATATTAGGTCAAATACACAGAGAATTGTAAAATAGCATAAGCACATCAAACTTATAGAAGTACAATTTTTTCATTTACTAAAAATTGATCTCTTAAAACTAAACCAATTTCCCATAATTAAAAGGTGTTTTCCATTAACCTTCCTATTGCACAGTTGTTGCACGTCACGGCATACCATGCCATAAACTGCTAAAATACAGTGCGTAATTACTTAGGGAAAAGTAAAAGTAGTGTTTCAAATGTTCATCGGTCACACGGTTTCTGTAAATGAATTTAATTACCTTCAGCTGCTAACAAACAAAGAGCTATTAATCGTACTGAGGCGGCGAGTAAATTTTGATACAGACTAACACGCGACCGCGATCGATGAAACAACTGGTCACGACCGACTGGTAGATCGCGATCAACTGTTTGGCCACCTGTGACATAGGCGTATTAGCTACCTTGCCTCTATCATGAGCCTCTGGCAAGAAGCGTTTGTCTTAGTCACAACATTTTGCACTTTAAATTCCTATAATGCCTCCGCATCTCTTACTGGGTACGTTTTTAAAGATACTGCTCTGAAGTTACTGCGTCTGTAAAGAGTTTGTAGTTTGACAAATTCTTGTTTTGTTCTAGGATGTATGTTATTTCTTGAACAGAAAGTCATGTCTGTGTTGTAACACCCAGCAAATTAGGCGTCTTCTACCTGCCTAAAGTTCTGGGTCGGCTGGATGAATTAGAGTTTAGATGTAAAGGCAGTAGGGTGTATGGTGTTAACTGGTCTGCATGTCGTAAACCCTAGGAAGTTTACTGCAGACCAGAGAGCTCGCTGGTGATGCAGGAAGGTGCTTGTTACATGCAGATTATAGCATAACTTACAACAGTTTCACCAACTGTACTTCATGCTTCAGAATTAAACTTTGGCTATTTGTCACACTGCTTGAGCCCTGGTCCTACTTCAGGTCGGCATTTTCTGAAATCCCTTCCTTCCTTCCTTCCTTCCTTCCTTCCTACCTTCCTTCCTTCCTTCCTTCCTTCCTTCCTCCCTCCCTCCCTCCCTCCCTCCCTCCCTTCCTTCCTGCCTTCCTTCCTTCTCTCCTTCCTTCTTTCCTTCCTTATTTCCTTCTTTCTTTCCTTTCTGCTTTCCTTCCTCACCTCCCACGTAATAAACGTCTATAAAATTTTTATGCATTCTATACAAAGGAAAATAATAAAGAATTATTGTAATCCCCATACTTCCAATTTTCTTGACTAGTTATATAAATAAGCACACGTATGAATGAAATATTAAGCTCATATAATTACACTTACCTAATTAGTAAGCAAGCGCAAATGTAGATAAATTTATCTGTTCCTGGATATAAGGCCTTGTTGCTACACACAAGAAAGCTTAGCATGCTGTAGCCTTCCTCGCAAATTAGGACGGGCAAAGGACAGGCTTAAATATATATGTCTATAAATGACTCTGTATATGTGTCAGTATGCGGTATGCCATAATTCTCCAGAAAATAAAGAAAAGTGCTTCAAATAATGGCAGTAGTTTCAGGGCCAGTATTGATTTGCCGTGTCCAAAAATCAAAAATGTTTCAAGGGATTGGTTTCGGGCTACGGACTTTCTGTCTCACGGACTGATTGGGTTAAAATTGAGTTAAGCAAAATTATATGTAGGCCTACCTCGTTTGAAAGGTCTCGGTGTAATCAATACAACAAGGCATTCCGGAACAAGCTGTTTTAAGTCAAGGACGAAAAGGACAAAAATATGTAAAATAATTTGTTCCATTTGAGTATCTTTCCAATTGACTCGCTGTAAAAGAAATTTTAAGGCGTGATATAATTAATTGAAAAGGAACATTTACATTGCTTGAAGAGGCTATATTTGACAAAAATCAAGCTATATCTCTATGCCTGCATATTATGCATTTCCATCTAGCAGTATTTTTCACACAGGTGACAGCTCAGTCTTCAAATATATGCTCTCTGAAGAAAAAACATGTAACATAATTGGCTATTTTAAGACAGAAGGGAGGAAAAGAGTTGAATTTGTGATAGGAATGAAGGAATTGAAGAAAAATGTAGAAGATTTAGATTTAAAAAATAAATTGTTTCCCTTTGGACTTCAACGGTAATTTGGCTTGTTTCAAATAAAATGTGCAATATTATTTAGTGTGTAATAGACCTACAAATATCGCAAAAATTGTTTAGTGGAACTGCCGATGGCTCTAAGAGGCAGGAGTAACATTTGGATGGTGAAAACTGCTTAACTTACCAATCATGTTTAGGGATATCAAATTATCAGACGAAAGTTTGTTAGAGAGGAGAGGCATATAGCATTCAGGGGACGAATCTGAAATACATACATTACTTTGTTGACAGGCTTTCAAATTTCACAGCTGGTAGTGTTCAGTTGATGGTATTCTGTAACTCTGACACGGAGCGGATATGTAGGTTTTCGTCGACGTTTCGGAGAAAGGTGCTGCCTCTAACCATTTCACAGTTCTTATTTGTCTTCAGCATCTTCATCTGTCACTCGTTTTCATTGTTCTGATTGGTCGTGATCGTTGCACCTACATTTTTCATCAACGCACTTTCTCCGCTAATCACTTCAAATTCTACATCGACCTAAATCCTTGAAAACACGGAGTTAGCTTACGAAACCGCACGGGATATAGGAAAACGTCACGTCTCACATAGAGTAAAACCCGTCTATGTTGGCCACCTATGGTTCCATTCAAAGCCGCCCAACTTACACAGGTGGCCAACTTATAGAAACTCACAGGTAACAAGTGTTTCTGTGTTGGTATGGTACACATACATTAACTGCATGAAACAGAAACATTAATCTGTGTATTAAACACATTATGTACAAGATTATGTTACCTGAAATTCAGCAACAGTAGTTTCATTCATTTGGTGAAAAATATTCATTGAATTTTGATTGTCTTGTCGACATCTTAGCTGTCATCCACCGCCACTCAATACTGTCATACAGACGAAAAAGCTCACCTATGAACTGAGGTTGGTGGGCTGAGGAATATGTGATTGAGACACACACTGGAGAACTTCCTTATGGCTAGGCAATGGTCTGCTCTGATTTGTGTTCACTACGTCACTGTGATCGTCACTGTCACTACTTTCACAATGTGAGTCTTGGTTCTGTTCTTCCAGTTCCTTGAAAAGATCCACCAGAACTTCGTCTGTGGTGGAGGGTACTTCTTCACGTACAGTGAGGTCGGTATCATCGCTTTCGATCTCACTGGCTGAAGCTGTGTCCTTCTCAACATCCAACGGAAGACAGCATGTCCCTTGGTTTATCCCCGTACCTTTCTCACAGTCTTCAGTCTTTCCCTGGTGGTTATTAAATCCCACTCGGAAGCTCTTCACAATCATTTCCCTTGAAATCTGTTCCCAAGCACTACTTAACCATCGAACTGCGTGTAACACTGATACTGATTTTTTAATATCAGACTTTGTGTTATTAATTTCTGCGATTGTGACAATGTACTGTAACAGTTGCTGGTGATATCGCGATTTTAATGCTCGTCTGATTCCCTGGTCTAAAGGTGGAACTTCAGATGTTAGATTTGGTGGAACGAATCTCACCTTTATTTTGTTCATCACTTTTGTCACACAGTGCCTGGTTGCGTTGGCAAGCAGCAGCAAGATTTCTCGATTTTGTTGTCTCATCACACGATTTAGATCTTCAAGCCATTCATCAAAAATTGCCTGGGTCAGCCATAACTTTTTATTCTAACGCCAATCAACTGGAAGATGCTTGGTGTCTAACTGTTGTTCTTTGAATGCACGAGGACGTGCAGCATTACCGATGACTAGAGGCTTTAACGTTTCACCAGTGGCACTACAGCGGAAAAGAACACTTAATCTGTCCTTGGATAGTTCCCCACCTTTACATTTTTCCCCTTTCTGGACGAAGCTTTATCTTGGCAGTTGTCGATAAAATAATCCTGTCTGTCCGCATTAAATTGATTTAACGGTGGGTATTCGTTTATTACCTGATGCAGTTTCGATTTCCAGGCTTCAACTGCTGCCGTGTCTACTGCTGCCAATTCACGAGATAGGAATTTAAAGTTAATGTTTTTCGTGTCCTGAACGATTCAAGCCATCCATTGCGTGCCTGCAAATTTTCAACATGAAGCCTCTGTGCAGTTTCCCTGGCTTTTGCTTGAAGCATTGGTCCAGTAACAGGAATATTCATTCCACGATATTTTAGAAAAAATTGTAGTGTTACAGCATTAACATTCTCATTATCAGTTCTTTGTAATTTTCATTTCCTTTCATTACTGCAATTTTCTTCCCAAGCCTTCAGTATTTTTCCCTGTTTTTATGTTCCCAACAGTAGACTTCGCAACAGTAAACTGCACAGCAATTTTTCGCTGACTAACACCTTTGTCAATTATGTCTAGCACTTCTTTTTCCTTCTCCATATTCAACTCGTTTAACCTTTTTCGCTCAGAGCCCATGTTACGTTCTCACAAGTTCTTTTAAACGTTACACACTATCAACGGCCTGACACCACCAAGATCAAACCGTGCATTATCACTCGCGAAAATGTACGGCTCCGTCTTAGCGGGCACTCAGAGCACTCACTGCCCACAGCTCACATCAGAACCTCGCATCAGGAAAAAACGCCCCGCCGGAAGACCAACAATGACCCACATTAGAGCTGCACAATATAGCACGCCTCTGTTGCGATGCGATACAATCCCTGGCTGTAAGTTTGGGTAGACCGAAGCAATGCTTTCCCCACAGAACAAGAGTAAAGCGGTCTCTCTATCCGTCTTAAATTTATAAGAGGGTTCTATGATATATTACAGCACACATACTTTATTGGTCTTAACTTAAGTTTTCTAATCCAATCTAGAAGCGAGTGACAAACGACCTTACGCAGCTTGAATGATTTTCAATGGTAACAGTAGAAAGCAGGCACAGTACATAACCCTGTCAATGATTGGGGATTGGAAGTACAATTATGGGTTAGCTCCACCAGGAAATTCCAAACTGTTGTCAACACTTGTGGAGAAAGGATGGAGGTTGGGCGGGCTAAAGGTACTTCTGCTTACACAGTAAATGAGGATTCGGCCTGTGTACAGTATGACATAAAAAGTGCAAAATCTTTAAGTTGGGCAACACAGGGAGGTTGAACTTGTACATAAAGCATAGCACTAAAGGAGAAAACTGTGGCCAACATTCAAGATATGCACGTGGCCAAGTTTCGGAGTAACAACCATGTATAATTTCATAGGAATTTGTCGGTTCCATAAAAATGTGGCCAAGTATGACAGGTGGCCGACTTATAAGGGTGGCCAACTTCACAGATTTTACTGTGTGTGTGTGTGTGTGTGTGTGTGTGTGTGTGTGTGTGTGTGCGTGTGAGTGTGTGTATACATATGGGACTTCTTTATAGACTGTAGAGTGATAATTGGCTTTGCTATTAGTTTACTCTGTAACACGAGTGAGATCTCACTTGGTATAAGAGATACTGTAATAAGACCTGTGTAGTGGCGTGGCCGGCGATGATCCGGTCACTGCCACTAGCTTAGGTAGTGCCTCCCCCTTCAAAGGCGCTACCGGTAACGTAGCGTTGCAAGGCTCCTGCTGGGTCTGTCTTTACTCTTCACATTAGTAGCGCTGCCACCAGTCTGTTTTCCTATTGAAGCAGATTGTAGACAACTGCAATCCCATACATGATTCCCCCATCATGACTTACTCAATGCTCCGTATTTAATGATAACTTAACACTTCACGGTTACCACCTGTGGGAATGATGATCAAAATTTATACAATACCTTTTTCGGTTTCCCCCTTAACATTCTACCTGTATCTCCATCTAAATGACCCACAGGATATTACTAAAATGGTAATCACACAATCTTTACCCTAGAGATTACTAAATCTCTCAAAGTTACCGAACAAAGTTACCAACTTTCTGTAACTCGTCAGTCTACTGGTGAAGGTACTTAGGTCACAAAATATCTCCACAGCTCGCACACTTACGTCTCAGAGGATCACAAAGCGAGTACTGGTTACATCTACGCAAAATAAAAGCAATATATTCTCAACTGAAATTCTACACAGAACACATAAAGAAAACACAAACACATAAGCAGATTCTCTACTTCCTACCTATCTAGGGTGTTCCCTAACAACACGTAGGTTGGATCATTCTGTCTACTCTTCATTCAGCTTCACTAATCTTCGGAATTTGGAAAAACACTAACAAAACATCCTCATACTTATTTAACACTGTGGATGCAACACACACCACTCACCTGGTATGAACAGGAAGATGAGCACAATGTGGCTCATCTTGGTAAATCTTTCCGGAGCACAAAATTTTACAGCTTGCCTAAATGAAAGTTGGCAACCAAAAGGTATTGCGCGTCGGTGCGAACAGTCCACACGCGCTTGCAACCTTACTCAATCAGCGCTTTTCATCTCGCTTAGAAACGGCGTAACGCAAACTCAACAAGTACTTTCCATGCTAACCGGATATAATATGATACAGCCTTCCTGTTGCTTGCACGTGTAACCACTCCCTAACTTCTATCGAAACGAAATTTCAAAATGTAACATTAACATTCCATTAATAAATTTAGGAAGAATTTTATCCCTCGTGGTTACACTATAATTCATTACACCTGTATGAAAAGGTACTGTAGCAGTCACACCTGAAGATCGAACAGAAAACGTGCCGAAACATGTACTGTGTAATTTTAATATTTATATATACCTTGAAAAATTAACGTTGTGCTGTACGGCCTTTTGAAATTCCTATAATGTTATTGTCAACGCATAAACGGATGGCCCACTTTAAAATTATTGAAGTGATCAGTTCAACGCCCTTCTGTTTACCGCCGCTGAATGAATTATCAGTAGTCCAGTAACGTGTCTGGACATCATGACCAACAGCAAGACAGCCTGTTACTGTCGCCAAGAGCATTCCGACCGTTGAACCATCAGCCAGTTGCTTTAGTGACGCACCATTCGGCACAACAAAGGAAACTTGTAACTAAACTTGGAAATTTTGAAGCAGAAGTTTTTAGGGCAGAAATGTTTTCGAAAAAGCTACTGCGGAAAACTGTAGTCTGTCAATTATGGCACCTGAACTTTCCAACATTTGTCAGAGATTTTACTCACATTATACGTCTACATAAAATGTGACATTTACATGAATATTAATAAGTCGAAGTTTAGAAATTTTACACAGTGTACATATCACATTATTGCAGTTTTCACAAATATTAACCTCTTATGTATAGTACTCGTTTAGAATGTGTAAGAATTCCTCTTAGTAATGTACATTTGCCATATATTCCACATGTAATATCATAGCATCCACTACCTCTTACTGTCCTTGCAAGTCGAAAGTAAGTCTGTGAATATTTTAATTTATAAAGACAGGAATTAACAGCCTATTGCAGCAATAAGGAACAACGGTTGTAGGGTTAATGGTCATTAATTTCTCTCGCGGTGCGCAGAAAATGCATAACAAAGGACATTTCCTTCTCTTATATTCCTTTTGTTATATTCTACGTAATGAATATTCTTACATTCAGTTACTTACGCAATCAATATAATAAGCATATGGCGCAGCTGCAATGTTTTTTACGTTGTAAAAATTATGACCTGAACAAACGTAAGGATTTTTCGAAAATCTATTACCATAAGAAATTTCATAGTTCTGCTTTGAGTGGCAATAATATTCCTCCCAAATCAAAAGTTTGCACTGCGGCCATGTGGATGTTGTTAATCGATAGCAGTTGATAATTATGCCCAAAAAGGAGAATGAAGTATAGTGCCTATTACAACCAAACTTAAATAGTATCCCTCAACTACTTAAAAATCTTTAAGCGGGACAGCACAGAGATACGGTAGCAACATAAGCTTGTCTTTTGTTACAAAACAAATTTAAAATACGTTAAGATAGCATGTATGTACAGACAGCGTAGGCATATGGGTATTATTCAGCAGAGGCTGGAAAAGTCTGAAACGATGGCTTATGGAGAGCGACACACATCTGTTAAACTACTGTGAAAGGAAGCTGTGTCTCCTTTGACTGCTAACTCAAGCAACGCTTGCTTGATAAGGTTCCATAGATATCGTCTAGTGGTGCGAATGTAAAAGGAAATCTCCCTTTTAGACTGAAAGGATGGAGAGAAAGCCGCAAAGGGAAGTTTAAGCCGTATGGTGCAGAACCTTCTTCTTGATATACAGACAGAAAACGGGAATGGAAGTAAAATGTATGTATGATATGTCAAAGGAAAAAATATTCGTCAACTTACCAACAAGAAGAGCAGTAGGCTCGCTCCTGAAGGTACTATAACAGGAAACACTTGCAAACTTAAAATTTCATTTACGAGTCGCAAAGTGTGCGAGATTTCAGGCTTCCGCCATGCTGTATTTCAGGCCTTCCCTCCTCTGGCATGTTGCGTAGTTCGTGTATTTGTTTACCACCATCAAGGGCCAAGCAGTCGTCTGAGACTATTGGACACTTGCACAGGGTAACGCTATGTTGTCCCACAACTTCCGTAACAAACGCACGCTTGTACAAACACACGCCACGCGACATCCCAGCAAACCGAAGGCTTCAAATTTAAAAGCTATTACTACTAGCGAAAGAAAACCACTTCTAATTACACATTTGAAGTTATAACCCTTACATATAGCTCTGTTCTTTGAGTTAAAATATATTCGAATAATAACATTCAAAGAGTAGGCCATTATGTTTTTTCGGGGGTCGGTTACAGACGTGGAATTTAAGTGTGGCGAAAAAATTCTATCCTTTATATTTATCAAAGAATTTGCTCTAATAGCAAACGTACTTCATAGGCATCATACCGAGAGTCATAAATATAACAGTATAAGTAATTAATTTGGAAGAGATGTCCTAAAGTCTACTTTATCGTCTGATGTATTACTGGGATACACTAAAGTGAATACGCTTCATGCCACATCAGAAAACATGAAAAACGAATCACATGTAACAAAAAGAAAAATTCATTGACAGCAAAAATCAAATAATTTATTAAATAAGTAATTTATTCCCTTATAACACTTCGCCTGTACTTTGCACACTGGCATGAAGGTCTTGGATATTTTAAACGAAATCGTTGCGGCCATCACCATCACACTGCACTTATTCTGATGTTTTTTTTTTCCATTATTATTTAGGTCCCTTAAGAGACACTTCGAAATCACAAAATTACGGAATTTATATTTCTTACAGACTTGAGAAGTTCTGAAAAGACAACTGCATTTACACTTAGGTAAAATAAAAACACAAAACAAGTTATGCTGCTTGCTACTAGCTTCTTCGGCCAGGGTGAATACTGCAGTACCGATTCAAGCGTACCTCTCCCAACCTTACTTACTGCTGTGACAGGGAACATGCCTAACAACAGGGTATCCTTATATTCTCCATGAGCCACACTGAATTCTTCGTGGGCTTTTCTGGAACAACTCAATCTACTTGACGCATTTCTTGTCAGGAATATTGTGTCGTAATTGCAACAAGAGTTTTATGTACAAACGCACTGTATAACCTGCAACAAAATTCACGTTTTACCTTATCATGCTTCGTTATCTAATTTGTCTGTAGCAAGATCTGATTGCCGAGATTGTGGAGCAACAAATGTGAGGTTGTGAATGCTGACAGAATTAGATGGTCGGAGGATACTTCCCTGAAGTAAGAGAGGATGAATTCAAATCATTTAACCACAAAGCGACGGCCGAATAAAAAAAGACAAACGTACTTTGCCACTGAACTAACATTGTCCATAACTTAATCTGCATTCCTGACCTACTAACAGCACGACGCACAAGTTTCAGGTGTTGCTATTCCTGCTGTGGTAAATGACCTCAATTACTCTATGACTAATACATCTATTACTACGTACAACGTTGATTGTATTCTATTGAGGAAGAAATTTTCCAAAACTTTCACAACTTAAAATGACAATAAAATAACCCGTCATTACTTCTCCTATATCTCATTTACATCACTACTCGTGATTATGTCTAATCCAGCATGCATACACTTACAGTGTCAATCATTTTACTTTTGCAGTTCATGGCATCGACCAGTGTCTAATAACGTGGAATAATATACGAACATGTGCATGATAACCACCAATAATATAACGTTTGGCAACACTACCTGATAACTGGATTAAAGTCAGTAATATTCAAATGATCATTAGTCTTCAGATGAAATTACATCTTGCAAAACTTCACGTTGAAGAGGTTCGTTATGCATGCATGTACGAAACTATTGCGCTAACTCCTAACTCATAGTCTTCCTTCCTTTTCTGTAGAAGAAAAACATAATTGTCTGCTCGTTCATTTCTTCCCTTGTCCAGTCTAGCCTCCAGTACTTCCACTAAATCTGTCTACACTCCGCTAATATTCTGGCCACTGCCTTAAGTGTCTGTCACTTAGACAGGCTCATCACATTGTAATTACGGCATTAACAACCAAATTCTACTATCTGTGCTCTTGAATTTGTGTGACGTTCTTAACAAAGAGGTTATTAAGAGAATTTACTCTGCTACGTATACTAACGGACTCAAGGTCATTTATTTGTGATGGATAAGACACAGTGTTTTAATGTGTCAAAAGCTGCATATTACACAGACATCCAAGAATCAACAACATAAATTTGAAAGACAATACATAAATCAACTTGGAAACAGAAATGTAGAAGGGTACATTCGTTCCGGAAGAGGATGTTGTGAAGAAGAGAATTTATGCAGGGGAAATTGTAATACGGAACGATTTATGTATGAGCTAGGAGTAGTAGCTGGGAAAAGTGAACTATGTGCTATGCACGCAGTTGTCTTTCAAGTTTAAACCGCAGAATAACAGATAAGGAACCAGTAGCGACTCTCTCTAAATCTCGCGTAAGCCGATTTCCCTTGCGCACGCTTAAGTCTCCTGCGTATTTTACATCATGATTGCCGTCTTTCAGGGTAGTGTGGATTGACTGCCAGCAAATGCAAGGAACGGATAGTGTCGCCTCTATTCAGGGCTGTAAAGTAGCTTGTCGCCTGCAGCTGACAAAATGGGCAGCTTCTTCATAAATGAAAGGACCGAAAGCGTTTCAGCTTTTAAGTATGCGAATACTGCGACTATTTTAATATACCGCAAGTGTTAAAAGCAATTCCGATTACACAAATAAAATTTACACTTTCTTTAATTTCAATAGTGAAGCACTTAATAAATCTTATTAAATGCTGCTGGCCTTGTAAAAATGCTGACCACAATAACTGCCATTACATTCAACCAGGCTCAAAGATGTCACTGGTAGAAATGAAAGACCAAAATGGGGGAAATTCAAAATGACGTGGATAATAACGCATTGTAGTAACAAAACAAAATATATCCTTACCTATATCGAACACGGTACAAGAATATCGGACATGATAACGACGGCCTATGTGACAAATTAAATTAGATTTCTTTGGGTTGTTAAAATTTGTAACAACATTTACACTATTTCGAACCTTCTTCACAGTCACCGGTGACTGCAAATTTTGTGGAGGCACTGAGGTAATGGTATCTTGAACCTATATTCGTAGTTATCGCGAATTTTGCTTTTGGTAATACGAAAACTTCCTTTCACCACTTTTCGGTCCCAGAAACCAGATCCTGTTAGATCAGGCGCACACGTGAACCGTCATAGCGATTTTTCTACCCATCCACTGCCGGGAAAACCTGCATATACATATATACCCCATATGATATTTACGATATTTTTAAACATCCTGTAGGCCTATAACTGACACAGAACACTGATACCACTGGCAGTCCCAGAACATGGAAGTTTTATTCCAAACCTTATTACACGTATGTGTGTGTCCCTAATAAACACCTACAGAGGTCTTCGAATTTAGGGCAATATCCTGGTCTGTGTCTCATTCTAGTCTTAACACTCTTGCAGTAAAATCGCAGGACTCAACGCAATGAATGTCACAGCCTGTAGATGAGTGAACAAGAGGGGAATGCACAGCTTACCGACATATATTTTGAAAACATAGTAATGTACTCACCAACTGCAGCAGCTTCTGTGATTCCTGAATACATATGATAAAATGTAAGTTAAATACGTATCCGTGTACAACTCTCACAGAGTGAAACGTTAGAAGTCAAAACTATTTTTCTTGCAAGTAAAGGAAGGGGCGTAAATAACGTCACAATTTCGACGCACTGAATAACAAGATTTGATATGACGCGTATATCACGGTCAGATATTATGTGGTTTCACTCAACAGAAACACCTCAGCCTTTGTGCCAATCAGAGACCCTTTTAGGCAGATGAAATAGTTTAAAAGAATAACTTACAGGTTCCAATTAACGCACTCATAAACTAGCAAGGGTAGAATTATACGAAGGATTTAAAATGGCTTCCAGAGTTGTGAGGCACCTATTTATTTTACAGCTTCCTCTCCCTTCGTAATGTCAACTGCTACACATAGAAGGTATGTTCCCGTCCACGTCACCAGAGGCACAGCCCTCCAGACATGGTTTCGTCCTGTGTGCGTACACTGTGCATTGCGTGGAACGTTGCCACAGGCTGGTATTCATACACTGTGCACTGCGTGGAACATTGCCACAGGCTGGTATTCATACATTTTGGACTTTATTCTGCAAGGCTCTCGATGTGTATCTAGGACCGACTGTACAGCCTCGAGGGTAGATGACCTAATATGGATCTGATTCATTGATGTTGCACAAGCAGGCAAGATACTAATATAAAGAGCAATTTTTATGCATATTTTATAGTTGACAAACTGACCAATTTGGACAGGGGAGAGACACTTGTTTCTAACACCGCAGACTTAGAATATTCTGTACAGCGCGGGTAATAAAATGCATTAACTCTCAGCACAAAATACTGGGTATAATACTGATATGTTCCTTAACCCTTCATTTACATTCCGTTAAGGAAATAGAAATAGTGCACATTTTCTTCAAAAATCAATCAATCATGTTAGGAATAACGCTGACCCACTACGGAACAAAAATATATTCGAACTTCTCTTTTAGTGCAGTCTCAAATGTTAAATTTAGTCCCGGTTCAATTATTTCCACCCCGAAATTAATAAGTTGTATGGAACCTAACATGCCACTGCACATCACATTTACCCAGTATTTAGGCACTGATTTTATACTTCATGATGCGTTAAAAGATTTGAGTCCACGAAAAACTGGCTTAAAATCTGTTAAAGTTTCAACTACAATTGTCGCGGTTATGCCGGCCATATATGCTCATGCTACGCTAATCTCTCTTTGTTCTACATTTAACCTCAATAAACGTACTGAGGTCAAGGTTTTACTGCCTATCGACGGTACAATTTGAAAATGTTAGTTACTAAAAGATCCTTGAAAGAATAACACTTTTAGTGTGCTGTTTCTGAAAACATACGCAAACGTTTAAAAAATACCAACTACAACATATTAGGGACTAAATTTTAAAGAACTATTGATCTTGAAACCAACCATTAAAAGGCTATTTGTGAAAATGTTGATACAGTTTATATCGTGAGGATGTAATAAATTTCGGCAAAGAAACCGACTCGTCTTTCCGACTGTGCATCTTACCATCAAGGTGCACAAAAGTGTGCAGGTAAAGCCCCAAAGAGTCTTAGAGATACATTAGATGGAGGCGAGTAGAACGCAGCGCTGCCATTTCGTACTGGGGAACCACAGATTCCGAGTTATGACCGACAAATCAGAGGCTCAGATTTTACTTCCTTGTTCAAAAACGAGAATACGGAAAAAATTTCGAAAACTTATACATGAAAGCCACCCTTGCTTCGACCTTTATCACTCATATTTAACAGCACTGATTCTAAATACACTCACCCCTCGCACTTCGCGAACGTTAGTTTCCAAGACCCCCGCTAAAGGAGAAAATCAGCAAATAATTACCCCCCCTCCCCATTAAATAATGTTTTAGTATTTGTTGTTACTGTTTCGGTTTTCTTTGTAGAAACATTGTCATGGGATAGGCATGTTTTTTCCTTGAACCCCTTAAACATCAGGCGAGTTGTGGAACAATTTTCATGTTTCTAGCCATTGAAAGTGCAAGTGATGTGTATTTATTCTTGAGGCAAGCCTGCAAATTTGGAAAACCGCGAAGTACGAACCCTCCCCCCCCCCCCCAAAAAAAAACTAGCGGTGGGTGTAGCCTTAAAGGAGACAGAGCGCCATCAAATGACTAAGAACAGAGACAGAGTTAGGTACGGTACTACATACAAACAAAAATACAGGCCGTAAATATGCTCCACGATCTTCATATCAGCCATTTAAAGCCTGAAAGTGAAGACATGTAATAATATTGCACCCTCAGATCATTTGTATATTGCGTAGTATTCTAGAAACAAAAAAGTGATTTTTTCCTCAAAAGTATTAATCATCTGCTTTCTGAAACTGAGTCGGGGTGCGCTTTCTGCGAAATAGGAATTGAACTTTTAATATACGTAATTTTAAAAATGTGAAGATTAAACCAACGTGTTAAAAGTTTCCATATCTTGTGGAACAAGGAAAGAGTTTAAGTTTAAGTATATAAATTGAAGTTCTCATCAACTACATGTTTGCAGGCAATACGCCGGGACCTTACAAATTAAGTAATACTGTATTCTGAAATTAGG
The DNA here is from genome assembly GCA_013340265.1 of Coptotermes formosanus. NCBI lineage: Eukaryota > Metazoa > Arthropoda > Insecta > Blattodea > Rhinotermitidae > Coptotermes > Coptotermes formosanus. The sequence continues at coordinate 4,891,291 of BLKM01001619.1, read as the reverse complement.
AATCATGATTATAAGCCACTCATTTCGAAAGCATCTGGGAAGAATTGGTGTAAAACCAGGTTACCCCTTATGAGATAAAATAATGCCAAACAAAGGACTGGAAATGTTACCTGTTTAAAGGCGACTGGTAAGTACGAGTATAGGAATCACCTGCTGTAACAAAGAGTGTCCCGTATAGAAAGCAAATCGATACTGGAAACCATTTATTTTACGTTAACTTTTATTTCTTCAAGGGTACTAATCGTGTGATAAAGTCCTGAACAAGTTGAAATGTTTTATTACACGAGATGCTAAAAACGTCCTTCACCTTCTTGAAGAAACGGATTCACCCTTTTTACAGAGCATCTTGAAAATTTTCGAAGAGTTTGTTGATCAGTGCCAGCAACACCCTGTTCAGTGTTAAGTAAAAGTCCATACAGGATTCTTAGGTTTTTACCATAGACTCTTCTTTTAAGAAATCCCCACAGACATACGTCACGTAGCGTGACGTCTGGGGATCGTGGTCACCAAAGGCCACGTTCGACAGTGCCATCACCCGAGCAGTCATGCAAGAAAACCTTTTCTGTTTTTGCAGTACGCCCATCCTGCCGAAACCAGCAAACCCGTACTTTCTCTTCCAGCAGAGAAATGAGTTAAGTGAAAAGATCTTGTTAATATTCCGCAGTAATTTTCTGTTCAAGGAATAATGGTCTTACAATTCGTTTTCGAGAAAGTGAGGAATCTTTGATGAAGGCAGAGGAATTTCAAGCTGCGTATGTGGGAGTTCAGCACTCCAAAATCTACTGTTTTGACTAATACTCTACCCACTCAAGTGGAAATATGCTTTGTCTGAAAAATCAATTTTTTTCCAGCACATTAAATGCTTCGCGCACAAAATCAGGAAACCAATGGAAATACTAAACCCTTGCACGTGTATTACGGGTTCGAACCCGATTCGATCTGCAATATAAACGGCCGTAATTTCATCTGTTTTGTTCCTCGTTGACAACTTGTCTTCGGCCTGTTAGTTACTCTTGACAATTTTCTCAATGGTTTGTGTGGCGATCAGGTTAGCCTTTCCTAAAAGACGTGCACTCCATCGTGTGTTAAAAACGTCACAGGTCTAGCACGTTTCTGTCGCAAACATTCCCTTTTTCCCTACATTTTTGAACTAGCCTGAATACTGTAGTCTCCTTTAAAACTTGTATGTTATCATGTACCAGCGACACGCTTCATGAACTACAGAAAAAACACTAGTCGGCAAAATGCTTTTTCTTTCGCTCCCTGTTAAAATTCAGGGTGGTTCTTATAGTTGCTGAATCCGAATATGACAGCCAAATTGCTCCATCACCCACCAATTTTGAGGGAGGAGGGACTATATTCAAAAAGTACGTTTTTAATAAAAAAGTAATATGTTGGTTTTTAATTACAATATTCAATCTCAAATAATGAAAACTGCCTCTGTACGGTATCCTAACTACAAAAAGATTCGTCATGTAACACTCACTTCGTCTCCTTTGCCTCTTATATTTGCCAGTTTGTGTCTCCCTTACAAGACTCCAAGAGCAGTGAGCCAACATTTTTGGACTACATTTTACACTGAACTTCTTTTCCATTTCGGAAATGTCCTAATGGCATTTCTCCATGTTCATCGGAGACGACTCCCATGTTTAGAGGGAAAAAAATCCAAATCGGAATGCAGAAAATGAAGTTTCAGTGACATGATACACTCCATAGCACTCTCTGATGAAATTGGCTCCTGCAAAATGTCACTGTAATTTCCCGCTTTTTCATTGTCTAGAAAGGTCTTTCAAACGTTTTCAAACACCTCCCAGACTCTTCTATCTGTAGCATTTAATTTTGTACTAAAGTCGCGGTCTTCGAATAGTTGTTTAATTTGAAGACCAATGAAAATTCCTTCTTTCGTCTTGGCCTCACTTATTTTGGCAATTTTTTCCTGAAATAGGAAAAATCTTCGCGTTCTTTACCCTCGATCGAACAAATATTTTTTATAAAAGCGAGCTTCATATGTAGTGGAGGGCATAAACTTTTAACTTACTCACTAATGCCGGATGTGCCACATCCTTCTGACTTGGTGTTGTTTCTGAACGCAGTGGCCACTTTTTATTCTCCCCCGATTCTGCACGTGAGTGAAGAGTTTAAGACTTAGGTAGCTTGGGCAGTGGCATTGAACCATCATGAGGAACAGGTCTTAACATAAAGGGTATATTAGGATACTTTATTTTATGCATGGCAAATTGGAAGAAACCAATGATCTTGGTCATGCAAAAACAGCAGCCTTTAGGCTCACGCCAAACCATCGGGACAGCAAAAATAGAGTTCATACGCTGTTGTCACGTGTTGTGACAATGACTTCCTTTGCGATTTTAATACCACTTCGCCGCAAATATTTCCAAAGCTATTCTGGCAAGAAAGTGACATGCTGGACACAAGAAAAATACTTTTAAATCACCCAGGGAAAGTGTTACTTTTGCGCTAGTCCAACCCTCAAGATAGAGGGTGGTATCAGACAGGTTTTGAGAGAAGGGGGTCGCGACATATTATCACGTGACAATTTACCACGGACATTTTATCACGCCGGCAAATTATCACGCCGACATTTTATCGCGGCGAATATTTATCGGCGTAATTTGATCACACCGTCATTTGATCACAGCGACAACTTTTCACAGTGACATTTGATCACACCAACATTACGTCACAACGAAAATTTTCCACACTGCAAATTAAAGGGAGGCTAAACAACTTAAAGTAAGCCTTTCCAGTTTGAGAGACAGTTGAGGCAGCATTATTCTAGGGGTTTAGGTGAGTTAAATAAGTAAATATAAATGAACAACATAAGAAACATTTCGGTCAGCCGTAAATGTCGTTTTTTGGCCATTCAACTCAGGTATCAGTTGGTATCACCCAAACGTAGCGCGATGTACACATTTTATTCACACATTCCAGTTTGTGAACCTATTCCCAATGAAAATTTATAAAAATTATTTCAGGGAGGCAATTGATGCCGACCAGTGTAATTAGTTGTGAAATAATGTTCCAGAATGAAAAAAAAAGTTCTTCTTGCTACACAATCCCATTGTCTAATAAAGAACTACCGCACAACCGCTAGCTGTCGAAACTGACGCACGACAGTGAACCCGCGCTGCAGAATGGCTCAGCAAATCTTGCAAAACTTGGGTAACTTGGGTTATTTGTTTGGTTGTGATGTAATTTCTTATGTTCTTGTTCTTTTAAGTTTGTGGATTTGTGCTCTTACGGTTTTAGCCAGAGAGTCTCTTTTCCTCTCGGGTCCCTTTTCCGGTCTTTTTCTTTTTTTTGTTTTTCTTGCTGTTGTGTTGTATTGTACTTTTAGAAAAATTAGTTTGCTTTCATTTTACGTTTTCTTTGACTTAATACAATTTGTAAATTGAGATCTCAATAATCTGACCGTTTTCCTGTTACATTTTTACTATGGTCCGATGATGACCACTTAGTTGGTCGAAACATGTTGCCAATTAATTTTTAATAACTTAAGAATAAGTTATGAAGACTGCATTAATTACATTTATATTGGAAAGTCCATTAGAGCGCGAGGGTGGGGGGGAATTTCAGAAGTTTCTTATCTTTTTTTCTACGGCATAGCAGCCCCTAGTGGGCCAGGGCCGTCTCATTATCGAGGATTCACCATCACATTCAGACACACCACACTCGGTACGACTCCTCTGGAAGAGTGATCAGCCCGACGCAGGGACCTCCACCTGACAACACACAACACTCGCAAGAGACAGACAGTCATGCCGCCGGCGATATTCGAACCCACAATTTCAGTAAGCGAGAGGCCGCAGACCCATGCCTTAGAATGCGCGGCCACTGCGACAGGCGCCAGCTTCGTAGAAGAATGTTTTATTATTTATACACGTCTATTCTTTAGGTTGCTTCTCACATGGGACATTCTGCATTAAGAAATTCTGCACATTGTCACAAAATATGCACTTACTGTTCTTGTACTTGTCACAGGCTGTGTTCTTACCGAGGCAGGAAATTACACATTTAAATAAACTTCAGTTTTCAGAAGGGATATTCCATCCAGTCGATGTAGGTTGAGCCCCGACCCGTCTCTTTCCACAGGAGAAATACGTAGTCTGAATGTTATCCCCTTTCCTTATTTGCGTGCGGCATCCAAAATTCCTTACATGCAGGATTTAATCACAAATTCGGCAGGTAGAAATAAAGTCATATAAAATCATAAAAATAGTCGCAACACTGGAAAAGCGAAGGCCAACACACAAAACACAAGTGGCGTAAACTGGGCGGCTGTCAGTCTTACGGGACATTCAACCGTATAAACTGCCGTTATATGCAGTATCAGGTAATGAGCACAGCATTATCCGCTTTGCAAAGCCTGCGCTTACTGGTGCTTTGTATATATTACATACAAGAATGGGGCAAAGACCAAATGACCGTAACTTGAACGTATTATAAACACATTTCCTTTGTATTAAGACAAATTCTTACGCGTGACAGGTACGTACAATAGCAGTCCGGTATGAGCATCATTACTGCTTCTTCACATTTGGCAGCTACAGGCAACAGTCTTTCAAATACCGTTATGCAATTCGGGACTGCTGTTCAGTTGGTCAAACTCGCTCTGTTTTACTTGCTTACTTGATCCTTATTTTTAGATGTATGGCTAAACTGAATTATGAATTATTTCCAACAAAGAAAAACCACACGGTTTAATATTTGGAGATCTGGGAGGCCAATCCACTATACCACGACGCTCAATCCATTCCGGAAAATACACCGTCAAAATTTATGTCCATTTAATCTGCGAGTATAATGCAACGGTGGACTTCGTTGCTGCCAAATAACTTATGCTCCAGGTCACCTACAATGACGGTTACTTTCTACTCTGCAGCAGTAACAGTGCCCTCAAAAATAAGGCAATATTACGCTGCAAGAGCATATCCCTGCCAAAGTGAAAATAGCAGGAATATTCAATTATTGTGGAATTATGTGGATTCTATTTGGACCAGTGAACACAGATTCTCGGTTGACACGGAAGCCAAGCTTAAAGGCAGCTTCATCCGTCCATGCAATGATTAAAATTCGCAGTCTCTTGCTGCACGAATTACACAATATTCGCAGTAACCCAGTCGTTTGTTGGGAGAGCTTTCATGCAACACCTGCAACAATTCAGGTCGGCATGGTTTATAACGTAAAAGTTTCTAATATTCTTCTCAAACACGCAGCAGGCCTTTCAAGTTCTCGTGTAGCTTGCCTTGCAGACTTTTCGGAGATGCTATGAACGCTTGGGAAGTGTCGGTAAAAATTCTTCTCTTACTGAGCTTAAAAGTTTCTTGCCAGAATCAAGACACTATTGCGGGAAATCCTGCAGACAAACCCCAGTTAACTACGGCACTGTGCACACTTCGGTGACAAAAACTTGCATTGCTCTGCGGTCAACTGTCGCCTCTTAATATTATTACGGTAAGAGATATTACACAGTGACCGGTCTACGGCCGCTCGCTTGCTGGGACTGCGGGTTCGAATCTCGCTGAAGGCCTGAATGTCTGTCTTTTATGACTGTTGTGTGTTGTCAGATGGAGGTTTCTGCGACGGGCCGATCACCCGTCCAGAGCAGTCCTACCGAATGTGGTATGTCTGAGAGTGATGGTGAAGCCTCGATAATGAGGTCCTGTGCCACTAGAGGCTGTTGTGCCATGAAAAAAAAACAGTTATTAAACATTAATGACTCGTACCTCGGTTACAAGTGAACCAGTATCGTCCTCTCAAAATGTACATATTTAAATATGCATACTTCAGAAAGACTACGGAACTATATAAAAGACAGACCCGGGAAGCCCGAGTGCGATTGTTTCTTCAGTGGCCAGACTCACTCGTGGTCACTGGTCATGATCCTCTCGCGCGAGGGGGGTCGGCGCCGAAAGGTTAGACTGAAAGTAAATTGCAACGCGACGTGGAACTGACCAGTCTTCTAAGTATGTATCCGGAAGGTCCTGCGACCGGCCTTTCGACACGGTATTTCTTATTATTTCTCCATATTATACAAACGCTGAAATGGTTCTCAAGATCCAAAATACTACTACATTAGTCTCATGCAGGCGTCAGGATTTAAAATCCTTAAAAACCCGCTTGCTCCAGATACTGTAACGCCAAATGATATTTATGAAACACACCCTTCATTATTAACCATTAAATAAAATTTCGCCGCCCCTTATTAGAATCACTATTCTTTACCGCCCTAACATCTTCACTTTCATGCTACTCTTATCAAAAGAACGAGAAGGGCGAAGTCTGGCAGCCTTCCTACAAAGTGATTCCTTTCTCTACCCCACCTCCAACTCCCACGAAACAAACAGTATTAGACTAGTCAGACCTACAAGCCCGACGAGTTCGGCTCGTTGAATACATTGCGGCTGCTGCCTTTACTTCTACATAACTATCTAAATAACTAATCAACTCCATGGAGTGAATTACTTCCCGGGGACTAATAAGTTCTCAACTAGTCAAGAAACTCCCCGCATTTTATGGAACTCGGCAGTTCATTATCGCATTCACAATAAATAGCCACTCGTCCCTGTTGTGAGCTGGATCAGTCCAGTCCACGCCCTATCTCACTTCTTGAAGATCCATTTTAACACTATCCTCCCATCAATGCCTATGTCTTTCAAGTGGTCTCTTTCCCTCAGGATTCCCCACCGAAACCCTGTATGCAACTATCCTCTTCACCATACATGCCATATGCCCAGCCCATCTCATTCTTCTTTATTTGATCACCCGAATAATATTTGGTGAGGAGTACAGATCATATAGCCCGTCATTATACTACTATTACTACTACCACTACTATAATCACCACCATCAGCACCGCCACCACCATACCAGAACTCTTATTGCTGTAAAAGCAAAATATATACTCTACTAGGATACTGTTGTCATCTATGAAAAATTTCTGTAATACACATAGGTGTAGATTCAACTCATCAGCATCCTCGGCAGTAGAAAGGGGGTTGGCGGTCAGCACCACGGCCCGCCAATTCACCGGCGGTAAAGACCGGGTAACCATTATAATACAGGAGGCTGGGTGGGCATTGGGGCCACAATGGACGGATAAGGAAAACTCGCCCCCACCAGAATTTGATTGCTCTATTGACTACTCTCTCCCGGTCGCTTATTGGAATACGGAGCATATAAAAATTGCATCAAGTGACAACCCTTCCAACTAAATAACTATACAACGTTCCGTAAGTTAGAGAGAAACTTAGTGTATTTCAAGTATGAAAAATAAACAGCTTAGTATGAAAATAAATGTAACTAGAAACATGCTGTATTTCTATGGAAGATCTAAACGATTTCCTGTATATCAGGTGTTTTTAACCACTAGTTAAACCGTAATATAAAAAATTACTTTTATTAAATAACTCCAGCAGGATGTGTCTTACAGCTGAGGACTGCCACACGGGCAGATGTCAATATTTACTCACATTGTGGCTCAAGCCAGTCACTACTGTAGAAATAAGATACAATTAATACTCTTTGCTTAAGACATTTTACTGTGTTTATTACAAATTTCATGAAAGTCCTTCCTATAGTGTCACTGAAATGGATCAAAGTATAAAATAAAATCACACATATACAAATATCTCGCTTCATATGAAGTGTGGAGACAGACATTAGCTGAGAGTTTGTCATCGAAACAAATGTAGGCCTATTTAGCAAATATCAATTACAATTTTTGTAATTAAATCACAAAGTACAAAACCTGTGTGAAAATCAAATTAATCAACGTGAAAACTGCCACTGATTAATATATAGGCCTACATATCTTTAAAGCCTAACGGTTACTTCATGTTCCATCAAGTTTAATATGCGACAATTGTCTATTTTGCACACAGAGTGAATTTATGCGTTTTGCATGGTTCTCTGCAAATAAAATGCGATTACTTCCATATAGAGAATTAACTGACTGCTTTTTATAACCGAGACGCAATGTGATTACTGCGCGGTACGAGCTGAGCCTTTAAATAAAATTAAAGTATTAAAAGAACAAATTTTATTTGCTTCTTTGAGATGTACGGCTTGAGCTGAACATGTTCAAGAATAATTCTGTTCTATTTGCGGGTACAAATAACGATTAGTTCATACCAAAACATAATATTTGCATGTAACCACAGGCAGTGACAGCTTTGTGTTAGTAATACACCGATAAAACAAACAATTTTCATATAACGATACACAGTATGACGTCGAAATCGTTTCGTTAAAAGGGAACATTGAAGTTTGATGGAGCATAGACCAATAAATGTTTCCTTTCGTCATAATTCACACACCGAGATCAATACAGTGCGGGACTCTTTGTGGACTCATCCCTTGCACAATGGATTTGGCACTTTATGGGGGACTGGAATTGTGGTTTAAATTTAGGACAGTCGTTCTCCTTTGTTTCCTATGAACAGGATTCACACACGTGCAATAAACCACTATACAAGCAAGATGATGAAACACAGTTCGTAACACTTTAATGCAAACTGGCATTATATACTCATGAACAATAAAAACACTTATTGTAAAAGTTTAAAGTGCAATTTTCTTTTAAAGAGTCTGATTTTAAAATCGGGAAGAAAGTCAATATACTTTTCATGGAATATTCATTCTTAATTCAACTGGGGTTTTGACAGATTTCTCACTAGAACCACAGTCAGGGTGTGCTGTGGACCACGGAACCCGATGGAATTACGAAACGCCTTGGCCATCCTCTCTCTTCTTCTCCAACACAGAAAATCCGTGTCATACAGCAGCCACAGAACAAGTGGTAACATTATGAACTTCCAGTAACATAATACAGCTCTGTCTCCAGGTATGTGGAAAACAACGTTCAGATTCCTCTTAACTATGTGTTCTGTCTGCAAAATGCTAATTCCTGGAAGCCATGATTGATAAACAATGTTTCAGAACCAAACACTTCGGGTCTGTTTAATATCATCCAATGTGTACATGATAGCGCGCGCGCGCGCACGCACACACACACACCGTAATTTTTTCAATATACATAAAACGTGTTCTTACAGGAAATCAAAGCTTACAACAAGGGCGTAAGCTCAAAATCACTGAAATTCCTCAAGATATTTCAAACATGTTACAAAACTGGAAACTCAAGATACATGATTTTAAATTTTACAGAGGCATAATAGGCTGGTACACCTTTGCAAGTCACATATAAATTCGACGTAGGATTTTATATTATTGGACGTTCCTTACAAAGTACGCAAGAGGTTATGTCTGCCTGTCTGCCTGTCTGTGGACTACTCATATCATCAGTAACCTCATTTCACGGGTCTTTATTTCAATATAAGCGACTTTCTTTAAATATTTTGGACAATTTAAATTTTTTCTAAGGTCGGAAAAATGCAATGTGAGCTTGCATGCAGAGGCTCATTGTCTCTGCGCGTGTTACTCTCTAAGTGTTTATGGTATAGAGAGAAGTTTTAGACTAAACTTATGGGCAGAAATTAATCACACATTTTGCACTCTACACACTTGCGGCTTGAGCATTATATATTTTAGATAATTAAACGAATGGTACAATTTTACTTTTTCGTTTAAGAATTCGAGGACGCTTCAATTTAATTTGAATAGAAATATTCAGTCGTCTTTTCACAAGTTTGCCGAGGCAATATTCTTTCGCCCTTGCATCAGTATGTGATGTAGTATCAGCGCCTAAACGGTTGGACAGAGCTCGTTTTTAATCCAATACGGGAAGCATTCCCTAACCTCTGTCCAGCATTTAGATTTCTGACTCATAATGGACTCCACTTTAGTTAAAGAAATATTATACACACCGTATAGCCTTCTATATACAGAGTAAATTATGTTAATAAATTACCCATTTTGATCTACATTGCGAAGCAAACTCTTTGTACGCTTGCGTATTTGAGGGCCAGCACTGAAAAAGTTGAATTAGCGTATTTTAATGCACGTTAAAATTTATGTTTCAATATGAGACTACATTTCGGGACTAAAACACTCTTTGTATTGACCGATATTAGCTTAGAGTCTACGCTTAATGGAAACTGAACTCTTCAAAGCTTCCAACTTTCTTATACATTTAATAGAAATAAATGCTTTGTTATAACAGATAGCGCTATTGAATAACGAGACAGTGCGCGCAATTTTACCGACAATCAACGAAGTAAATACATACTAATTACCTCTGAGCCTCTCTGCAGTCGCGTGCCAAACCACGCTCCGTTTCGATGGAGTAGTGTTGAACAATATTTTTATAAATGCTTTTAAATCGTTGCGATTATGCTTGACAAAGAACCAAGCAACGAGTAAACTAGATACGGCTTGTGAAATTGAATAAAATTTCCACCGAAACCTTCGTTTTTTTATGTGCGGCATACGGAGAAGACAACACAATTACACAAACAACTCTCAAAAATAAACTCAGGGATCGTTTAAGGCCTGGAAGTCTCGTACGGAGTGATATGTAGCTTCTGATGGAAATCATTTTGAAGGGGACTGCATGTAGATAAAATCATTTTAGTGATAACATATTTTTGAAATTAGCCTTTTTAGGTAATACCCTCTAGTAGAAATAAGTACATTTCATGCTACATCAGAACTTTTATTTCTAATATAAATTTTAAATGACTAAGACCAGAATTAAAAATTTTTGGAGAGAATTTCAATACTACGACTCATGCAGAATAAGGCAGGTTTTTTTCCACATTCATCTTCTTGAATTAATCATACAACATTTCATGCTGACAGTCACACTGGAGGAAGGATGTCTGTAGTGAACGAACACTGGTTTGCATCACACGAATGTTGTAGCAGAACTTTCACAACTCCGAGATAACTTTCACGACTTGAAAAAAATTTCAGATTGGCAATTTTGCACCTCACACAATTTGCAATGCATTTTATGAAACTTACATATAGAACAAATTCAAGAGAATTCTAGCCACGTAATTTTAGGTTTGCACACCTTTGTTGTTGAAAACAGAACACTTCTGAGAAAAGCTTTGTGCCTCCTCCTCAGTGCAGCCCATGAAGAGTCACTCATCTTCGACTACCCTTAAGATGGAAGCAGCAAGCTCCTCCAAAACATTTGTACGTAATTTTCACTATCACAGCGTCATACTCCGGTAAAAAGCAAATCTTAAGAATTAAATCCATTACCTACACAAACTACTGTTTTAGCAGTGCATGGAGAGTATAAAAATCTTTGCCTGTTATAGCTGCCCAATGTACAGTTTGTACGCACAGGTACTCGCATTTCCAGTCTGTACCGACAAGTTCAACATAATGTTTCGTTTCCAAGCTCTTTATTACTAATACTGCTATATGTTTCGGGCGCACAGAATCATAGTATGACGTTGCCTTGGTAGCCAGTATATGGTGTTTCTTTAATTTACCTAATTTTCCTTCTACAAATTATTTACTTATAAAAAAATTCTTTTAAATATAATACAGTAATACAAAATATTAGGTTAGCCTCGGTATCAAATACGAAGCCCACTGAAATTTCAGTTTTTTACACGATTATTCAAATATAATTTTTCGTTACTGATGCAAAAATATGCAAACTGTTATTGCAGATGGCATAGTTTAACAACTGTTTGATGAATCGGATTTAATTGTGTTGAACTCGCACAATGGAAGTCATGTTTAATACAGATTCTTTTACTTTATGCTTGCAGCTGGTTTTTACTTGTAGCCCACTATGTCATAATTTCTCTTCTTCCGAGACTCTCAATTTTGACTCCTTATAAACGAGGACCAGTTCTTGCTATTTTATCCCAGACGTGTCCGGTTGTCACTTCCTTCATGGGTCAATACTAATGCTAATATTGTTCGGTGGCATTAGCAACGTGTAACAAGGAAATTTGACCTTGTGTAGGCCATGAAGTAAAATAGGGGAGCGCAGTCATAGGTCTAATAATTTCTAAACTCGTCGCTACATGAAGATGAGTGGTCAGCTTCACGCCCCGACCCTTTCACCCCCGAGGAAAGAGCTGCCGGTACCCTTTGCATAGGGGGCTGGACGGGCCCCAGACACCCAAGTTATAACGTGTAACAGAGATACTATTAACAAGACGAAATTTCCGTGACGTAACTTCAGAAACATATCTGATTGGCTGTATTAATGAAATAAAAATTAATTCAAAAACTACTCTTAGTGCTTATTAATATTTTCATAAGCAGGGTTTCGGTACAAATGTGTCTTGTGGTGCTACGGTCTTTAATATAGCACACAATAACAACAGCTGTGAGACTACACGAGAGGTTTCTTTACCATCCTTCTCTGACAAAAGCCCTTGCTCACATTGTGTTACTTCAACAGAGTATGAAGCTATGTTTCATTACTTCATACACGTTACTTAAAAATCATTCCTGCTCACCGAAAGTCGCAAAAAAGTGGATAGCAGTCCTGAAGCTTACTAGGGAGGCCCTCAGTTCCAAGTTTGGTCCGGTGACCGGCTAAAATAATTTAGGTTTTCGTAGTATTCCTCAGTGCCATAATGAAGATATCAAGATAATCTCCTAATTAGATCACTGCCCGCCTTCCTACTACCTTATTATGCATTAATTAATAACTGCCTTACCATTATATTCCACGTAGCTGTGCCATTAATTACCACAAAGAAATAACATCCATTCCCGCCAGCACTCCCCGTAATGTGAAATGTCCACTTAGACCGAATGATTCAAAATTTTAAAAGAATTTACAATGCCTAGACTTCGACAAAAATTTAAGTTTGATTATATAGTAAGTATAAATTGCGTCACCTGAAATACATAGGGTAATGAAACTGATCACATAAAATTCAGCAGAATACAGCTCACAAGATGCGAGGTTTGAATTTCTTGCAAAGGTGTTGACGTCATTTCAGGTCTTCTGGGATGTGACACCGTATCACTGGATTAGAGGTTCTTAAAGTTTCGAAGAAAATTAATGCCTTCGAAATGTCGGGACCACTCACCCAAAGACACAGTGCCCTGTCCCAAAAGACCCTGACCCTCGACTGGTATGATGTCAGTATCTGAAGTGTTGTAGTATTGGTAAACAGATTTCGTTATTTGTTTTAGTACCTCAAAAATAAACAACGAAGAGACAGATTTGCACTAAATTTTGCACACAGAATAAGACATTTATTTTCAATCCTTCGGAAGATCGTATTTATATTATAATTAAAGAAAGGAGAATCACCAGCAATTAGCTAAGTAACAGAAGTATCCGCACCCAAATCTATTACACTGACAGCCAGTTTAAATGTTTTTTCACATCATTTGCACAAAAATCATTATGTAGTATTGAATAATATGTAATTCACAAAAAATTACAATAAAGTAAGCCTTTTTCTATTAGTAACTATCTGTAACGTAGTTAAGTAAAGCCAGTATTTGCTGATGAGTTATCAACTGCTGTGTCAATGCTTCCGGAGTTTTTGCACTAAAGGCAATACACGTTATAAGCCGAAAGTACGTTACATGTCCGACTGCTGGACAGACCTCGTTACGCTCCGCAAGCCATCAATCAAGAAACCCTACCCATTTCCATATATCAACCCCAAAGAGGTATTACATATTTCTAGACAGAAAACCTGAAATATTTTCCAGCACTTCTGTGGACGACGTCATATCAGGGTTATTCCTATCCACGGATTAAAATTCCACATAAAATTATACGAAAACTACCCACAGCAAAACAACACTCGCATTGCCCTATTTTCAAGCTTAAGTGCACTGATTCCCGGTGTTCTGGCGTCTGGTGTGTTCCTGGAAGTATGTTCACCTATTGCCTCTTTTGTTCAGATGTATGGAGCTCCCGGACAATCAATTTCCTTATAATGAATTTATATGGATTAGAATAGAGCAATGCTAAATCGGGACGATGAAGTTCGATCACAGCAGCACCTTATTCGTGCCACACCTATCTTTCGTAAGATTTGTCTTTGTCATAAGGTAAATCTTTGTTAAAGCACGCCTATAATGTTGTACCAGTGTTTTAGTATGCTTCTATAATCCTCTAGCAAGCGTACCTGTCATGTGCAATGTAAGTATTCCCCTTAACTGCAAAGGGTTCTTCCTTCAGTATTCTGGTGAGTATGAGGTTTCCTCTTCTTGATTTTAGGCCCCGTAATATTTGTGCGGGCCTCAAAGTCATTTTTCAATCCTTTTCTTTGTTTCACTCTTACCTGTAGATTCATAATTCAATGCTGTCTTTGGCCACATGTCTTCAACCACCTATCTACTCTGTTCCGCCACCTCTTCCTGTACGTATTAATCCCTTCAACTATTCTATCGACCGGGATTTCATATCGTGCATTAGTTCTCCTACTTTTCTTGTCCAACCACGAATAGAGTCCATCCAGCTGAGGATCTTGAATTTCCCATCTCTCCCACATGTATTTTTCTATTTCTCGCATAAAACACTCAATTACAATAATATTAAAAATAGTTTACTCTTCTTTATGAATACGTAATAAGAAACAACGTAAAGAAAACGACTCCTTCGTCTGGAATTTATATTCGATACAAGGATACCGTTGGCAGCTGCTCCAAGAAGCTGTGTCTAGTGATATGGTATCGACTAAAATCCTTACATGTCACATTTTAGCCTTGATATGCATCTCTTCGAAATATCTGCACACGTGTCCTATTAGCAATAACGTACACTGAGCTGAGCCATACTAGCGTCATCTGTCGTCGCGACGCCAACGGTATGTCGAGACTGACAGCAAGAACAGGCAAAGCGTCCCCAGACAGCTGTAGCTCCAGGAGGCAAGCGTTCGCACAGACCCGCTCTTGCTACCATGCTGCATCGCGGCTGGCTCCTCTCCTGTAAATAACATGCGATTCCTTTTAAACTTTCATCTTTCCTAGGCACAAACATTCCGTTGTGTTACATTTCCATCACTTGCAATTACCTTGATATACGTGTATCACCCACACAATATTAGATTAAGAATAAGAAGTCTACCGATATCAAATTTTGTTGAATTCGTTGAATAGCTTCAGAATGTAACATGTGGACTAGGCCGTGCTATTACTCAGGCGGTTAGTTGCCGGTCTGTCATAGCAGGGGCCCGAGTTCGATCCCGGGTCATTCCATGTGGGATTTGTGGTGGACAAAGTGGCAATGGGAGAGGTTTTTCCCCGAGTACTTCGGTTTTCCCCTCTCAGTTACATTCCACCGGTGCTCCATTAGACGGAAGAACGAGAAAAAAACTAAACATCTATACCATAGGGTTGCACAATAAGCCTTAAGGCTGTGGTGTGTCCGTAGCACCTGCTGCGGGGCCCTTAATCATTAAAAAAACATATGGACGAAGGGATAAACACGACGATTTCGAGCTAAATGGGTAAAGGAAGTACGGTCGACATTGAAATAAAGTCGAGGGCCTCAATATAGGACAACTAACTGGAAGAAACCATACGGCCAGATGTGTTTTTAATTTTGTACTGAGCGGATTGTGTTATCAAAGAAAACGCCCAACTGTTTTAAAGCTAGCGGTGCTTATTTGGCATCATGAACGCATTCTTTCTCTGATGCGATTCTTAAGGGAATTTACCGACTTTTGCTGATAATTTAGGAATCCAAGGCTCGTAAGAGTCAGTGCTTAATTAATTTTTTAATCATTTGTTTTAATCCAGGTGTATACCGTGAATGCACTCAGAAACGAACTGGTATTTTACGTGACAAATATTCAACTTTCTTACATATTATGTACCACCCACAACATAACTTACTGAAAAGCGAAAGCAATAAACACCATACACATGTTTTAATTCAGAAATGTATGAACTGAAAGTTTCGGAACACAGAGTCCACCATACAAGACTGTCTTCTGAGGAATCACTGTCCTGAACATACGCCGTAGGCCTTCCCGTATTTATTCTTTTCCAATACTAGATTAAGTTTCTCAGAAGCAACCAAAGCGTAAAATCTATTTAAATGAAACAAATTAAAGGCAATATTCTATTCATCCAATCGCCATCATTTGAGGTGCTTATCATTTTCCCACTTTTAAGTAGTTTATAGTTAAATTACAAGTTTAAATATAAATTTTACACAGAAATTCCTATGTATCAATTTTCTTAACCAGGTAAGGAACTGTACGTCTAATAGTAAGCAGACAAACTCTGGACATTGAGCCCAGTCACACTGTGACGACCGTAACTGTGTGATGCCTGACATGCATCCGCATAACACTTAGTTCCTAATTCCTGTATGACATAACACACAACAATTATCCCTTAAGAGGACGAATAATTTAATCCTGTTTAGGGAAATATTTATTACTTATTGTGAGAATCTCGCGATACGAATGATTACACTCAGTGGGCGAAAGGGAGACTGTTAGTACAAAGCAAGTGTTGAAATACGTGACTTACAGAGCAAAAATGTGTTACTGCATATTGTCCAGTTTTTACAGCAAAATACTTCGCAACATTTACAAAAATATATTACACTAAATCAGATAGTAAGCGAATGTAAGAATATTTTATTACAGTACAATTCGAATATGATGGCCGGAAGACAATGAGCTGCTTTTTATAAATATATTCGGAAACGATAATTTTTTACAGTGGTACCCAAACGGTACATGAAAGGAGGCAAAGATAAGGATTATAATTATTTTAAAGTAAAATATATATGGCGATAAGTTTAGCTTATTTTTTATGGTGAAGTGAATCGACCATAAAAGTAACACGTGCCGGGACTGATTGACATCTGGCGGATTCATGTTGATATATGCAGATGCAAATGGAAATGAAGAGTGAAAGATGGAGAATGAATTTAATGCTTAAACTTTTAACAGGAAATACAATTCAGATATGCCACTTTTTTCAAGTTAAAGAACTCAAAATTTCGCACGGAGACTTTCAGTTGGCTCCCAGAAGAAGTCAAGATATTTTTCTGAACTATCTATATAAGTGGTGTTTTGTGCTTTCTGTGAAATATGAACAAAACTTCTGCATGTAGTTCAAATGAGCCTCACATTATAAAGGGTTACGAATAACGGTTAATTCTACTATGACGATATTACTAGCGAAATAATTAATTGAAATGGGCCTCCTTGCTTAAAGACAGGCGGCAATGTTTGATCCGTTGCTGTGAACGGGGGGATATGACAACCAAACAGGGAGAGAGCGAGACTGTAAAAATGTGTGTGACGTGAATGATGTGGACCAGTAAGAGAAATGTACTTATTTTAAAATTTATTATTGCAACTTAAAACTCACAAAAAGAAGATTCTGTATTCGACAAAAATCCTGGTGTCACTTGGTTGTTTCCTACTGCAATACATACACAATACGTAAAGTATCGAACAGGTCAAATTCTAAAACATAATTTCTACAAAACTGCGTTTTTTAATATGAAGAAATAATTTTATCTATTTTTACACCGACAAATATTACATATTACCCCAGAGAGGTTTAATCCCCGCTCTGATGAACAGTTTTTATAGGAGCCCTCTACCACTTCACTGGACTGAGCCAATACACAAAATATATTTTATACAAATCCCCGTTTGTGTTTACCTTTAAGATTTTAGACGGATTCCCATTGACTGAAACCATCCCGAAATATGCTGTGAATTAATAACTGCCGTGGTTTTTTTCGACAAAAAACAATTACTAGTAGTATGCGTTAATAGTTATGCGATGTTACATTAAATAAAACTTTTATGGTCATTTAATCAATTTTGAGAATGCTACTCAATACACAGGCGCACTTGATATAATATATACTACAGTTTTCCATTCAATTTCTTTATTGAATGTGACTGACTGTGCTGTGAACGTGTGTGTGTAAGTGTATGTGAGCTGGTACTTTACGATCATCCTTAGATGGGTTTTATTTTCTATGTATCGAAAACCTGTCATGCTTTTACGGAATCCGAAAATTTATCGTTATAGTCATGAATCCGTCATCGTACACTTTACTGAACAAGTTCATTCCCGTTAAAACATCAGAATAGCAGGGTCCATTTCTGCAGCACAAGAGTGCACCTAATTTTGTTTCACTACCTCGAACTACTACTATAATAATAGTCATTACAACTATAGAATGCATTATAATAATATAGTCCTAGGTTAATTTTCCTATTCGGGAGCCTGCAGTGAACCCATTATAGTTGGTAATATCTGCAACAGTGAAGTGATGTGAGTGGAAGCATAAATAAAATGTCTTTAATGTGAAATATTATAACAAATTTTCTTCTTCTGGGAGGAGTTCTTGTGACGACGGTAGTGAACATGCGGGTTCCACAAAATGACGGCGATTTCCTGACTAACTGAGGTTCTTTCAGCTTTCCAAGAAGGACCATTCCCCATCGAGTTAGATTTTTTGCCCGTTTTTCTGGCCAGCAGTCACTGCGAAATAGATTCTTCCGGCCCTCAAGTGATATATGATTGCCCACCCTTGGTCTCAGCAACCAATACCACTGTCACGAATTAGGGACAATACCGTTTAATATATGGACACTGATGCTGGCAGGATGCGCATTGGATGGCACGCAGGAGTAGTTGCCAGAATCGTGCTTGTGCGCTTCGGCCACCACCAGTTCGCTTGAATAGCGACCATGTCGGACCCGAACACCACGAGCCATGTCGTAGTTGATCATTCGGTCCTCGTGGTACCAGAACACGTACACAGGAGGTTCCGTACTCTTCTTCAGCAGACATGTGAGTCGCAGCGAGCTACCGGACTTGACAAACTTGTCTGGCCCGCCCAGAATCTCTGCCCTCGCCTCTGAAAAGAAAACATACAATTCAGGAACGGAAAATATTTCAGACCTCTAAGATGAGCAGCTGATGAATAGCATTTTAGTGGCTAGCAGTACTAAGTTGTAACGCGGAAGAATGCTGGTTTCATTGTATTTCAGGTGCTGTGTATCCTGAATAGACTTCCTCTGCTCTTTTAAACAAGGGGTATAATGATAAGTTTACAATAAAGACATTACCCGACATATGCCGTAGTTAGTTTCCGGAAGCTTCGGTACGAATCGAAATTGGTGAAAATCGGAATTGAGTATACATATGATCAAATATACATATATCAACGAAAGTCTAGTTGGAATCCGAAATACAACACACAGGAATACGGTCGGCCGCAGCATGACCGCCCAGTCGTCTGTCATTGCCCAGCAGAATTCTTCTGCCATCTTCGTTTCATTGCGCTTTCATTCCTGCAAGGCAATATTCGGCGCTTATCAAAAATGCAATTTTTTACTTGTTTATCGCCTTAAATTTTAAATTGCGTATTTTTAAATTTAATAAGTGGGGGAAAGTCTCTAAAACAGCCCACAATAGCTTCCTTCCAAATTATTCTGGACTTATCACCCACAAAAATTGTTCCCTGTCGCGTTATGAACTCTTTACTTTATTAGGTATCATTAAACACGCCAAAGTGGGACATGTAAATTGCTTCGGTATGTTACTCATAGTCTAGGTTCATAAAGCATCCAACATGTTTCGTATTCCAAAAATAATTTTATAAGTTGAAGATTATTTATTATACAAAAACAAAAATCAGCAACTGATGCACAAAAAGTATATTTTCTTCATTCGTGGAAAACCTCCTACATGTTTCGACCCCGTTGGATCATCTTCAGGGAGAACAGTTTCGTTACACTAGGGCTGCACTTATAGTGCAACCCTAGTGTAACGAAACGAAAACGAGGTTTTCTACGAATGAAGATTATATACTTTTTGTGCATTAGTTGGTGATTTTTGTTTTTGTATGATATACTGCACGGATATGGAACATATTAAATTATTTATTATATTCTTCAATGTCACTTCAGAGATTATCTATCAAAATATTGTGGGAATGACTGTGAATTATTCCTTTAGCGACAATTCATAAAATAAATAGGTATATCTATGTCTCAATGAATGGAAAAGTTATGGAAACGTTATGGAAAGGTTATTATGAATTATTAATCAAACAGGATTTCAAAGTAAGCGGCTGTGATTTCTTCTGAAGCACAGCACAGGAATTTTAGAAGCCGGAGTAGCTCAGACGGTGTGGCGAGTAGGGTATGAGATGGACGACCGACAACTCGGGTTTAGATTCCCGGCAGGTAAGAGAATTTTTCTTTCCCAAAGCGTTTAGCCCGTGTCTGGGACCCACCCTGCCTCTTATTCAATTGGTAATGGAGATTCTTCAACTGGGCAGAAACCGGCGGGTGTACGAAAGTGACTTCAGCTCCATTTATTGTCGAGCTTGTGGGTCTGAACTTCCACCCCCATACGCCTTCACAAAGTGACACTATACAGATATCTTATTGCAGGAACTGGGGGCACGAATGAAATCCCTCAGTCGGGACAATCTGTAACAAGGCTCTGAGTCGAGATGGGTTCCCCTAGAATAAAAGTCTCGAAGTTTACAATTGCAAATATCCGACACATAATGTGACTGTTTTTGTTTTATTTTAGGTTATTGCTTGAGTTTTCTTAGTTTTATGGAGGCCTTCTTAAAACGCAATTATTTTATATGCCCGGACATGTATCTCAGAGCAGACACCCTACTTTATGGGGTTTCAGATCAGGAGCCGGACAATAGATAACAGATGAACAGCAAGAACTTTTCCTAAGATTGCACTCGTTAGTATTTTCTATACTAATTTAACGTAAAAATGCATACTGTTAGTATGTTCGAAATACAAGATATAGTTTCAAAACCACAAACGAGCAATCTAAGTACTAACAGAAGAGAGGGCAAGGCCGTTTCACTGATCTTTACAATTAAAAAACGAACCCACACCAGGAGAAACAATTCTTTTAGGCGAGAGTGCTACTGCCTCCAGATCTAACGTTCATCCGCTAAGCCTCCTCTGCAGTGGGTACTGACACTCATTTCCAGGACGAAATTCTAATTTACTTGTGTAATTATAAGATTATGGGCATATTTGTTTTTAATACGACGCTGGGTTTAGCCAAGCTGCGTTCGACAAAGTATCTCAGGAATAAAAATTACCAACCACTTTCGCAAATATAGGTAAGACGAGTTTAATTTGCTATTATGCTCTTATTTCATTGGATACTCTTCAGTATCTGAGGTATATTTAATATGCACTACGTTTAGGGAGTTGACTCTAAATTCGACTTGAGATCGGCAAGATATAGCTCATCAACGTCGTGTATATTAAATATAGTTCACAGCGGATGATATCAAACGAAACAGCACTATGATGAATCAGCCATTGTTAGAAACGCTTAGAGAAAAGTGATTGTTGTACGCCTTGTAAATACTACGTTTCCCGGTCACGAATCCGTCACCTCGATAAGAAAATGCCACGAAGATCCTAAAGTACATAAATCATGTTTTCACGTCACTCTAGACTTACTGAAAAAGAAATCGCATAACCTTGTCTTTAATCACTACATAACCGTAACATTTAACACAGCATTGGAAAATGAAGGTACGTCTAAACAGTACTACAATAATGAAACTTTGTTTCATAAAATTGTTTCCGTATGTCACACTGAATAAATAACGCAGACTGCGGGCACGGATCCACAGGATCCTCACGAAGATATATCATACTTGCTATTATTCACTTTTGGACGCTGTCCATGTTGCATGTTTAAAACAAAACTGAAAAAGTCTTTAAGTGCAAATTCTTTCCCTTTCTTCAAACAGCTACTCAGCGATGACCTACTCAGTCGGGTCCAATAAGCATAGCTATTCTAAAGTTTTGGACAACCCCTGTCACCTATCATCATCTCGTAAAAGAAAGAGGACAGGACGGGACCGATTGTGCCCCTTGATCTTCGTATTTTTACTTTTTATTTTAGCCACTCAAAGTTGGCCGCTATTCAAATGGTTACAGAGTGCAAGTCTTGCAGAAGAGTGTATGCAGGCCCTGTGTCTAAGCGGGTGAAGGTGAGAGAAGGACTGAAAAAACTTGGTAACAGGAGCTTCCTTATTAGCGCAGTTAAATCAAGGAGTATATGATGGGTGAGGCATGCAGCACGCCGATTATGCATACCACACGAATACAAAATTTCTGTCACAAAATGGAAACGAAGATTTTAGAAGGCATAAAAATTAAAAATATAAAATTGTGGAGGTTATAAACTTACAAAAACACAGTTTTTATTATGACATGTAATGAAACAAACCCCTACAGTTTATGTATAAAAACCAGAGGTTTCTGGTTTGGCACTTTCTTCTTTTATATTGAATGTGTTTTTGCCAGATGACGGTCGCACGGCGACTGAAACATGTAGCATTACAGCAATAAAGACCAACGAGAAGAGGTACTTTTGTTGTGCTTGTCTGCAAGTAGGAACTAGAAAGAGTATTGTACCTCCACAACTGGATGGGCAGTTTGAAAGGCAATAAACATTGTCAGGAAGGATAAATTGTTACATCTATATGAGAAGAACTGCCATTACACAATTCAACAAGACGAGACGTTTTGGAATAGTTATTAAAAACAAGTGTGGGTGACTAGATCGAAATACTTGACCTGTAGTTAAGGTCAGTATTTAAATAAGATATCTCCGGCGCGGCACGGGAAGAATTAAATACGAATATCTGACACACATATGACATATTTAGTTTCACAACAATGCATTACCACCAATAGCATGACGATAAGCCACGTCTTTTGTTTCAATAAATTAATGCACAAGAGCCTCTAAACCCTCTTACTTTAAAGATGACTATCGAAGTTGTCCACACGAAATCCTTCCGTACAGCATTCAGTGTAACTTGAATGAGGGAGCAGTCTGTCAAGGGTAAAAGCATGATGGATTGTTTCAGCCTCGCAGAATTATAGGCTACATGGAAGATTAATTTGTCTTTAATACGTGTTTCTATAAGGGCATTGTGTTTCCCAAAACAGTTTGCGTCTGTGGCAATAATTTTATCAAAACGGCAGCTTTATAACACATGAAGAGATTGAGTATCACACCATATGGTGTCCGTTACTGGGAACGTACGGTGAATTGAAAATCACATCTAGATAAAACCCGTGTAGAGTCGTTCGGCAGTTCACATGACGCTGACAGGAATGGAAATTCGTTCATGGAGATTTCCGCTACATCGGTAATCTCTGATATTTACTTACTGACAGGCAAAACACCCGTCCTTTGCCCAGGATGTGCTGCCTGCGTTATGAACAACACAAAACAGAACAAATAACACCGAAATTAAGAAACAGAATGTAGTCATGTAATAAGGAAACTGATAAGGAACAGGGATTCTTCATCGAATTCACAAATTCTACTGCAATAATTTCACATCGCTTTAAAAGCCATGGCTGCCGTACATATTGACAAAAATCAGATATCGTAATAGTTTACCTGGCTCTCTATTATAACACACGTACACACACACACACACACACACACACACACATACACACATACACACACACACACACATGCCTCGAAGTACCTCACAATTTGATTTCTCCATGAGTGGTCAAATCAAGGAGCTAAGTTAAGGAGGGGCAAGTGGAACTCGTAAAAAAGATGACAATTTCGTACAATTTCGTAATCGGAAAGCCTAAATGGAAGACACCGTCTTGGGATATGTAGGCCATAGGAAAATAATTTTTAAACGGTTCTCGAATAAATAGGGTGAAGGCGGCTTAGATAATCTCGCTCAGAGTTGGGACTAGTGGCGGTCTATTTTTGACACTGCGCTAAACCTTCAGCCGTTCCCAGTGGCAGCGCGGTTTACGGCGTAGGTCTGCGGCTGCTCGCTGGTTGGGACTGCCAGTTCGAATACCGCCGGGGGCATGGAAATCTGTCACTTGTGAATGTTGTGTGTTTTCAGGTAAAGGACTCTGCGACGGGCCGATTCCTCGTCCATAGGAGCCCTACCGACTGTGGTGTGTGTCTGATTGTGATCTAGAAAACTCAACAATGAGGCGGCCTAGGCCCCAGTACGGCTGTTGCAGCGCAGGGGAAAAAAGAAACCTGAACCTTCAGCTTCCACAAAAGACGTGGCATTTCTTGAACAGCTAGGCGCGTAACTCCACCTCAAGTATTCATTTCGGTGGAGTTAGGTCATTCATTTCACTTCAGATACATTCAGTCTCCTAAACCACATACACGTGGGCATATTACATGATCGGGTTCTTGGAATAGAGGATTACGCCGCCTATCCAGTGACTTCGTTAGTTATTCCCTTTAGACGGAACGTGTATTTCTGCCACCGGATTTCATAACGTGTTGTTCTCACAATTCCCGCCAGTAGCAAGCATACAATCAGCAGCTACAGAGCGTAAGCGCAGCGCACACACATGTCTGAATCTCCCATGGAGATAATGGCGCACATACTGGCTTGGCACATTTAATTCCCTTCTGAATCTTCGATAGGACGGTTGGTGTTAGACGCAACCGGAGTTTCTGCTGCTGTAAATCTTAACGCGGGCAGACCTCGGTTCCGCTTGGCACTGACAGCCACTCCCCACCCCTCAAACACGTCATCGGATCCAGCAATAAATCTGATAGTGAACCGCCATTGCTACTATTGGGTTGGAGTGTTAACGGCACCCTTTCCTCTACGGCTCTGGAGTCAGGCAAGGTATCTGGTGACAAGACCTACACTTCATCAAAATTGACAAGGGTATAAAAAGCTGGTACCGTGATACTCTTAAAGTCTGCTATCATCTACAGTCATCGACATAAAATCGATAGGCTTCCTAGAAGAAATGTAGATATCGGCATTGAAAAAAGGAACACAAATATTCAATCGCCAAATCTTATCACAAAACTTTACCTACCGTTAATATAAATCATTATTTCAGCAGTGATTCTTTGCTTGGAGCACGAAGTTTCCTCATAGAACAAAGTGTTAATTTTTCGAAACATCTGGGCATCTTTACAATATACTTTCAAATTTGGGAACATTTACTCCAAATATTACTCTGTCAGTAGGTACATAATTAACTTGATACATAAATGTGGTATTGCTTTGTGCCTGTTTTCTACGAATAACATATAATCAATAATTAAGTTGACCGACCAACTGCTTTTCCATATGAATCTGTAAATTATTCCGACGCTGTAGAAATTCTATAGCAGGGAACTAAAGAAGGAATTACCTTAATGGCACAAGCAGGTCCTTGGACTTCACGCCTGAGCTGGTTCATTCCCAACCACATGTTGAAACTCATAAATTCCAGATTCTTCTTTTTTTCTCCTACACGGATTAGGATCATAACTGTTCCCGTTACATAGCCATCACAACACTTCTATTGCTACATAAATTAATTTTTGTAATGAAATTTTGAAAACGTCTTGTTGTCCCTTCTGTTACTGCGAGCTTGCCATATATACCTCGTAGTCATCTGTTCTTCCATTTTCTGAATGAATATTTAGCTTCTTCAATTAGTCTCTGTTCCAAATGTTGTTCAATGCAGTAGCCTGTATTGCAGACATTTTAAAAATTCCATAACCACTGTCTCAGTTTCTATTTTTTCCCCACATTGCAGCCCCTTACAAACGTGCGAGAACTACCATAACTTTTATGTCAAATTTATATTTTTTCTTTGACATTTTGACGCTCTTTGCCATATACCAGAATTAAGTAGTTTACTTGCTACTTAAGTATTTTACTGCTCAAAAAAGAGCACAACGAACACAAAACACTCTAAGACATGTATTATCATTAGAGCTCAGCTACAGGTTAGGTCTTCTAAACGTTATTCTTCCTCGATATTTTCGAAAAAAAACAAAAGGAATCTGAAGGCTGAAAAACTAAAATTTCTCTGACTCAGGTTGCAGGGTTGTTGACCTTATACATTAAAAGACAATAGCCTACGCCTATTTTAGACTTTCATTCCGTAGTTACCAGACACATGCACAAGTTTTGTTCAGGATAGTTAATATCCTAACATGCATTACTCTTTATGATCATGTCTTCTCAAGCAATTGAAACGATAGAATCTTTATGTGGTTCACATGTCGTCCTTCCAAAACCTCCCTATATATACCCAACGTTATTTGTAATTTACACGTGAAGCAGTCGTGAAATTCAATTAGAATAAATAAAGTAGGTAAATAATAAATAAACAAATAAATAAATACCCAAATATTTGTGTATCTGTGTAGACCTATTATGTGCTTATTCGGTAAATTGAACACAAAACTTTCGAAAGGGTGTAACTGAATAATTAAGTTAGAGCAATTCAAGCTTATTTTAAAATGGCATGAAAACCACTTTTGCGAGCACTTGCAAACACGTTCCACAACGTGATCCATAAGTAATACGGAATCTAACACAGTGACCTACTTCTAACAGTACTGCGAACTGTGGTGCCGACTACCGTTATAATTTTGCTCTGCTCTGCTTCATTAATTCCGGTACGGAAGGTCAACTGCTAATAGCCAAGGCATCTGTCAATTTTTGGTTACAGGATCATATCCAGTAAATCGCAATTACAATCATCTATATTTATGAAAGAAATATTGGATATGTATTAATCTATGCAGATGTCTAATACGTTAAGTCAGACAAATGTAACCAGAACTATCTTCTGGCTCTAAGCAGCTGCTTGATATACCTTTATTCTACACTCTCGTAAAATATCAAACACGAAAGTAAAACTCTCTTTCGAAACACGGAAATGGCAGTTACTTCCGCATTCGTCACTTTTTAAGAAGAATATGTGTCATGTGAGGTTATTACAGAAGTGCTGAGTAAGAACCTGGTTCTCATATGGGCCCATGCCATTGTGTAGTTTGTTACACACATATCAACGTTTTGGAGAAGCTTGTCGTCTCCATTAGCGGAGTAGTCCAGAAGTCAATAATATCCTCCGAAACGCTGGTGGCTATGCAGGATACATATGTACCAGGGGACCGGAATCTTCAAACGCATGTTTGCCTTCCTTAGTCTCAGAACTCCCAACTGATCTCAAAATCTTTAAATTTATCTCCTACTTTGCATCTGTGTGTCATCATATTTTCCTATATGAGTAATCATACAATTACATTACGTTTCTATAATCATGACAGAAATTGCGAACACAAATTTGCAAAACCGCGGTACACAAAAATAACCTAAATAAACCTACCATAAATTTTCTGTAAGTTCTTTAACACTACAGGGCCATGCAATGGTTCAGGCTATTTCGACTGCCTTTCAACGCTTGTGTTCGATCCCAGGATAGGCAGTTGGGGATTGTGGTAGACGAAGGGACAATGGTACAAATATTTCTCCGATTACTTCAGTTTTCCCCCGCAAGTATCATCCCACTAAAACTCAAATATTTTTATTACGCACCTTATAAATCTCAGCAAACTGACAGCGTCACTAAATACAAACTCAACAAATCAATATTGTACACATTTCGAATTCCTGGCAAAGTTTTTAAATAAACCATACACACATACGAAATATGAATGCATTCAAATTGGGTTAACGGTTTTTATTGTACCGCCAAATTTAAACTTCCTATAGCAGACGTAGGCTATACGGGAATTCAACTCGTAAAGCAAGCTTTGAACATGCGCACATAAACTGGTAGGTTACTCGCTACTTCTATTCTAATAAATGTGTTTCGTACGTAGTAAGAACATGTTTGTGTTTAACAGAACTAATATATATCGAATACGGAATGTTTTAAAATAAAAGAATTCAGTGACCATGGGCGCGGTATGGGCAATAACTAAAACGGGAAAAGATGACTGCCATCACAGCCTGAACGTAAGTTCGAAGTGTGCGAAAGTAGCTAAAATTCCGATATTTTCCTCCCTTACACCCAGCGTTTGCTCGTGTTCTGTGCAGTTTTTACACCTTTAGCTGCCCGATATCGGTTTACTCTCTCATCTCCTGCTCATCCGCAAGAAGTGTCACGAACCGGTATTTTGAAATGTGATCCGACATAGTGCGCGTGGTCATTATTTTTCGTAGTAAAAGCTTTGTAAGTTCAGCGTGCCCTTAAGTGCGTATCAATAAGCTGTTTTCTAGGTTTGGTTACACAATAATAGGTTTGTTTCAACGTTTCAAATGGCTGTTCTCCCGTCCTCTCCCGATTTTCAGAGTTACTGAATTAATTTCAGCTTGATCCATCACCTTCCATAGGATGGATGCAGCACATTCCTCTGAAACGTCGAAACACGCTCATTATCCTGGACGGTGAAATATCCGGAAGACTAATATTTCAGGTCCTTCGATGATATCTCCGTAATTTTTCGTGCATTTCACTTGACCCACAATCACTGTCTTCTTAGCATAACGAGCAGCGTTTATCAAAGACACCGTCGCTAATTTAGGCTATACACAGTTTCACAAGATGATAAATTCAAGGCGAAATTATCCAAGTTCACATCATGACGGCATATGAGGTAACAGAAGTAGAGGTCCATACAATTCTAACTTCGGCCGCTGTGTCTTCTGGAATAAGTCCAAGGTATCCCAGTCACTAGCAGGATGGGTGTGCCCCAGAGCCCGCGTGGCAGCTTAGGCGAAGAGGGAAACCTCTTGTTGGAAAGGTGATTAACGCTTAGGAAGTCGGAAAATGTATGGAGAAAACCATCGTAGCCTAATTTCATATATCCTGGCATTTCGCTACAGACTTTGAGGAAAATGCAAGAAACCTCAATTAGGACACCAGGTACCCTTGGCGAGATTTGAACCCGCATCTTCGACGATACGAAGTGGGAGTGTTAAGAACTCGACACAGACGTTTTGCCACACCAATTTGAAAGCAAAAAGAAAAATGGCTCTGTGTATAACAGACCCCGTCATGAAGACGGAAAGAGCAGGGGACATTAAACTTTACCTATTTTTAATTTCAACGTCAGACACAAGAGTGACCGCTTAACTCGCGGTATAATATTTAGTCCTTTATGTGTCGCCGGGTGGTATGGACCAACAAAGGGAAAATACCCCAATCCTTGCTCTCAATAGAACTGCATCTCAATGACTGCACTATCGGTACATTAAATAGCCTTCACTCATCCCTTTAAAACGTAGTAGATACTCTATACAACGTCATGATTAACTTTAAAAAATTATATATTCGGCCAGTGTAGTGTATTTCTGTGTTTTGTGTGGGTCTAAAATACACAACGGTTATTTTCCTATAAACAAGTATCATGACAGATTGGTTTTTATAATCGAGAGGAGTGTGTGGGTTTGGTGTAAGGATTCACTTGTTACGGGATATGATGCTGTCTCCCAAAGCAATCGGAACCCTAGCCTTCGAACGAAGGCACTGCTTCCATCGTCAAGGTTAAACCAGTTCTGGAAGAGTCTGTTACCACATTAACCCTTACAGATGAAGACACTGTTTTCCTTCGAAACGTCGGGGTCCGATTAACGCGTGACTCAGAGTCATATTTCAGGGGAACGGGAACTTTAGAAATGGCGATGTGTTTCCTCTGCGGTACGGACTGAACATTTAAATTCACGGAATTCATGTTAAGCTTAGTCTTGACTGCGCTAATGTAACTCTATTAGGTATATATTTGTTACAAAATAATTCCACCCAATCAGTGACACTGATCACACAGGTACATCTCTTTGTCCCTGCTTCTCGCAGTGCAAGCCATAACTGCCAGAAGCATAAACTGAAGTGCGAAAGTCATGTGAAGCTGCTGTGGTTTTGCTACTGTAAATTTTCTCTTTCGTTGAGAATAGAATTTTATTCTCTCAGCAGCCGTTTTTGCCAAACGTTTTCTTTTATACTCTTCCTGAAGGAATAGATTCAGTACCAATCAGGAGTTACGATCAGTAACTATGCTCGGAGCAGAAACTTTCTAGTGTGGAAAATATATGGATAGACAGACCTTTTTAACCTTTTAAAGCCTAGCGGTAACTTTACGTACCACCAGGTTTAACGTTAAAAAATTCTACGTGGTGCCCACATTGCCTTTATGTGTTTTGTACGGATCTCAGAACAAACAGCAACTTTTGCCTTATAAAACATTAAGAGACTGGTTTTTATAACCGAAGTGGAGAGTGTTTACAGCGCGGTACGCACTGAGTCCTTATATAAAACAGATACGCTTCGTCTTTAAAGGGTTAATATATGTTATAGTGTTGATTACAGAGGTGAAATTTACACGCATAGTAAGGGACTGCTGAAAAGTAAACACGTTTTGCGTATTTTTTCTGTAACATTTTATTTCAGTGAAATACGGCTTAATTTAGACACACGCCTCATAGGAGAAAATTACCTACGGTATGAAAAACAAACTCAAAGTAACAGCGTGTTTGTAGTTACCCCTTATTTTTAACATGTTCATTTATTTCCATTTAAAAAGGATAAAGTTTTCGTTTCCTCTTTGCCATATATGACTGAAATCCCAATAACTGAAAAAACTGTGCCTTGAGATTGGTCGAAATAAATAATAAGGTGTGGCTGCTGAAGCAACTTAATCAATTCATCAATTTTCTTTAAGTAAGTAGGGTTCCTCGCTTTCCCAGAAAAAAGAGTTAAAGGGTTTTGATGTAAATTATTGATACAGAAAAAAATTTCATCGTCACATATGTACATTTGTCGTAACTTTAAAAAATTAAGAGTTTAATACAGCATACAGCAAATATAGACAGGGAGTTTCTAGCTGGAAATGCCATGTACTGCAGAGAATTCTTTGAACTAGCTGACAGTGAACTATGCCAGGTGACGTTTCTTTCTCCGTGACTTCAGCACGGTCTTACAGGGCCGATAGCGCTACCAAAGCAACACCCCAGCGACCACTTACCTAAAGCTATAGACACATAACTCCTTTTAAAAGAGTCCCTTACTCTCCTACGCCAACACAACAGGATGAATATTATAATTTGTGCTATCCATCCCAAATAATTTAATTAACTACTAACTTAAATACATTACTGTGGGGTGATGGGTTTACGGACTTCATCTATCGTCCGAAGAGTAAAATATTAAAATTGAAATTCGCAAGGTTTCGGAAGCTGGCTCTGTTCCGTCCTCAGGTGTGGGGAGAAGAGCTAGCTTCCATCACTGGACCGCCGGTCTGTCTAAGGGACCCCACAGAGTAGGTTCCTCTCTTCTCCCCACACCTGAGGACGGAAACAGAACCAGCTTCCGAAAGGTTGTGAATTTCAGTCTTAATATTTTAATAGTTTACTCTTCGGACGATGGATAGAGTCCATAAACCCATCACCTCACAATATTATACACCATCGTCAAAACCTTTTAGAATTTATCTAAATATATTACTCTTCTATACACTGGTAATGTTTCGCCTGCAGGTGTGGTTTGATACATGTGTAAATTTTCGTAATATAACGGTTCTGTGCTTCACCACCAATGTCCTTTTTGTAATAGGTTGAGCAGTTTATTGAGAACTGTGCATCAGATAAACTAGGTTACGGTAATTTTATTACCAAATCAAAATAAACTAAAAGCGCAACTTAAAATATCTCTGAGCCTCAGCTGTTCAGAAATCTGACAAACTAATAAACGGTTTCAAACAAATATTTCTAATTATTCCACTATCCGAAAGTATACATTATTAAAATGTTTAGAATTCTGAATATAAATATGAGTATATAAATAGCTTAAAATTTAAGCCAAATTAAAGCGTTCTTCTTTACTTCGCGCAGCCAAAGTCTACGGCTGAAAAATTTCAGGAAATTAAAAAATATCCACTCTCTGGAGCTCCTGCGTAAATTTTACATCTCTTACCTCTGATTTCTTCAGAGATTACAGTTGCATTTACAGAATTAAATGAAACTTCGAGAAATCAGGCGACTAACAGGGATTTGCAATGTGCATTCGGGATATCACCTAAGCTCTTTTTCAGTCAATTTTTCAAGAGAGACTGCTAAGACAAGCAGCATGCAACTGCGCATGCAAAATTAATGTCCCCCCCCCCTTCAGGCCATTGACAGGGCCAGAGACAGACCTTACGAGATCACGTGTTAGAGTGTGGTTTGTGTACAGAGACAGAGAGCTCTCCTATCAGTATATTTCACATTACTATAAGTTCTGGGAATTTCAATGGCCTGACTGCTTTCAAGCAAATCTGACGGTACTGTACCTAAACCAAATAATCGCATCATTATGTTAGCACGCCGATAGGCACGGCCTGCAGCGACAGGTTTTTCACTTTTACACGCTGTGTGCAATTAAGTGTAACTTGCCGGTCGCAACAATTCTACGAACCCTTGCGGGGCAAACGTAGGCCTTCACAGATGGCAGTAATATTACTTTTTAAATATACATAAAGTAATGTCACGCACTGACATAAAAAGTACGCTTTCCCCAAAGGGATGCATGTTCTGAAAGTATTTTGCTAACATAAAACAATTTCCTCGGTAATTTAACACTTTAAATGGAGGCAACGTTATGTCCTACTTTGATGAAAAAATGAGGTGACAGATCAATCCTTTTCATTTCATGTCTCATAAAAATCTTTAGACAAGACGCGTGTCGATGATACATGATCGATAAATAATTAATCAGTGACAAAGGATATGTGTAACACTCGTAAAACAAAGTTATAAATACAAACTGAAATCTTATTGTCTACAAAGATAGCGACAAAAGTCAATAACTTACGTAAACAGCAATTTGTACGATTTGTTCTTCAGTTGTTCAACAATGCTGTTTCAGTTTCAGAGGATGTACAGCGTCGAAAGAATGAAGAAGGTAATAACTAGTACCAGCAAAGCAATACTGGGAAGAAGCCCAATATGGGCCTTTTGTGTTTCCAGCATGCACCTGGAAGAAGGCCTCCCGCTAGACATTCAAACTCATCAGTCAAGACAGCCGAACAAGCAACCGAAATTGCAACCTCTGCCGTCCAAGTGTGCCTCAAGTACACAAATTTGCATACGTTCCCACCACCGGGTATGGTGTTTGCCTGCATTACTGTAATCTCATTGTGTGAGTGTGTGTGTGTGTGTGTGTGTGTGTGTGTGTATGTATGTGTATACATGTCAGGCTGCTTTTACCCTTAAATATGGAGGATTAGTTGCTGATATCCACTGTCATTAAAAATGTCGTTGGTTTCTGGCAAATAGGGATTTATGAAGCCTTACTCTTTGATAGGTTCCGCTGCAGACAAATAGGTGCATGGTCTCTTGAATATTTAGCGTGTACTAAGACCACTTTAAATCCGCTTTCATTCTGCCTGCAGGGCGCCACGCGAGCCTGCCATTAAATTTCCCGTTACTGCCAAGAACCAACCACAGCTCTGCTCTTAGTCATTCCTGCATTTTGTGCCTACCGCAAAGAAGTCGTCAGAAAAGAGCGGCATGTTCAGGCAGCTGTAAAATTACTTACACATCTCGGGTCACATCGGCCCTAAAAGGCAGCGCTTAAAGAGACTTTCTATAACGGGCGATTATTTATTTTCTGTCCATCTCTCTTGTTCATTTCACTTTTCCTACTTACAGAGGTTTGAAGCACATGGCTAATTAATGTACGGGGAAGAAAGCCATTTCTGATTAAGCTGGGAATTTCGTGTGTTATGATTTCCGATACAGATATCCGCCAGCTGCATGTGACCGGCAGCTTATGTGACGCGGCACTCTCACCGACACAGATATCCGCCAGCTGCATGTGACCGGCAGCTTATGTGACGCGGCACTCTCACCGATACAGATATCCGCCAGCTGCATGTGACCGGCAGCTTATGTGACGCGGCACTCTCACCGATGCTATTCTAACTGCAGAATGTGGCCTGGCTCTGTGTTGAACAGGCTTTTAATATACATAATTAAAGTGTTTTTAATCACGGGTCAAAGAAGTCAGCATACGTCAACAAGGAGATGAAAATACAATAACATTTGAGTTTAATAACTATAACACACCAGTTTCTTGTTACTGAAATTGTGAAGAATTCTATATGATGAGCGCAATTTTAAACAAACAAATTACCTCTTTATTACTTAGATTCAAATATTATTCGCTTGGCCCGTATGTTTTCTCTTTGAGAACCAAGTGACACAGAATTCATAAAGCGTCTAGCTACTATTAAGAAACATTCTTCTTCTTCTTCAACTCTACGTGAGTTTTGGCCTGTTAAATTATCCCTTTCCATTTATTTCTATCTTGTGCGAGTTTCTTCCCGTTTTGGACCTTCATCGCTTTTAAGTCGTTCCTGACGTCTTCCTCCCACCTTAGTTTTGGTCTTCCGATGTGTCTTGGAGCTACAGGTTTCCACTTTGTTATTTTTGTCACCGTCCTGTCATCAGGCATTCTTTTAATATGGCCTAGCCAACTGATTCTTTGGGCTTTGACGTATCTCACTATATTAGCATGGTTAATAAGAGTATCCAATTCATTATTTGTTCTAATTCTCCATCTATTTTCGCTCACTTTAATTGGTCCAAATATTTTCCTTAATATTTTCCTTTCGAACACCATCAGTTTTTTTCAATTTTGTCTTTTAGTGTCCAAGTTTCACATGCATATGTAACTACTGGTCTGATTATTGTTCTATAGAGCTTTAATCTGACCTTTCTTGAAATTAAGAAACATTAGGTAATACAATTTAAAAAGTAAAATCATTGTCCCTCCAAAAGAAGTAAGTAGCGAAAGGACGAATAAAAGCTGTTCAAATTTAGAAAGAGAACTACAATGACCATTTATCATGTTTGTTTGAACAAACCTCGAACCACCATTAG
Organism: Coptotermes formosanus; assembly: GCA_013340265.1. Taxonomy (NCBI): domain Eukaryota; kingdom Metazoa; phylum Arthropoda; class Insecta; order Blattodea; family Rhinotermitidae; genus Coptotermes; species Coptotermes formosanus. Next base: position 4,856,694 of record BLKM01001619.1, on the reverse strand, counting down.
TCATCTGTTGAGCAAGGTGCTTGTCTACTGGAGTTGGTTCAGAAGTAAAACTCACCCTTGGAAGCCCCTAACCCACCGCTCAACCCCAAGTTATTAAAGTTCAGGTTCTTCGGCTCGAGATGCAACTCAAGGTGCAAAGAAAGAGATTAGTTGGCTGACGCCTAAGGCTGCAAAGCATTCAGACTTTCATGTGATGTACTACACAGTGTGGAAGTGATGTCTAATACTAACGTTCCGAGTAACGCGTTCGCAGTATCTTAAATTGGAATTTAAGAAGAAATGGTAAAAGGAAACAGTGACACGGTAATAAATGATGCAATAAAGAAAAACGTACAAGTTAGTGACAAGAAAATAATGAAACGTGTACAAAAGGTGCTACACATCCTAACAGAAAAATGAATTTAAAAAGAAAATTTTGTATATAAGAGTTGTATAAACATAGTACACACTTAATACTCTTAGTGTCTCTCTTGCAACAGGAATTCGATAGACCAGAAAAGGAATGACGATTGCAACAATTACTTTGTGTAATGCAACTCTGTAACCGAAGACTGCAACAGTCATGATTTGTATTCCGGAAATTCCGTCTTGAATTCTGAACAGGATTTGGACAGTGGTTAACCTGAAGGAGAGTTTTAATGGTTTCTCCATATCCCTTTACTCAAATGCCGGAGTGGTGTTTCCCATTAGACTAAAACCACAACCTTCCACGTCTTCCATTTCTGCAGACAATAATTATTCGATCACATGACTCTATAATTAATATTTTGTGACCTGACGTGTCTTTCAATATGCCTGAAATAAACAATAACTTTAACAAAGTAAATAAGGGACGTGACCTATTCATGAATAATTAAAACCAAACCTTGGATTTTAAATTACTGGAATATGAACGTTACAAAACATATTTGATCCTCAGCATTTCTACTTTATATTCGGGGATTCCCGCCTTCAAATTTGAGCACGGCTACCGTCTTACCTCGCTGAGAGCGTATGTGACTTCTCATCATGCCTGCAGTTGAACAGAGTGATGGTGTCTTATATTAGGCCACGTCCGTTTCCTTAAACATCATATTCATTTCTCCATTTATCAAAGACTCTAGCATACAACGCTACACATATAATCTTAACAAGTGAAAGCGCCATTAAGTAAAGCAAGAGTAACTCATCGTGAGTAATGAAACAGATCACGGCATGGCCGTATTTATAGGCAAGAAGCATCTGTCGTGCCTTCTTTAATGACTTTGACGTTGGTATTCCCAAAGAAGCGAGACCCTTATATTGCAGCGCCAATAAAGCAGCAATAGAATACTAAACATTTCGGCAATAAGCAGAAAAGTATGAAGCCGAATAAATTACGCCATGGAACAGATATACATCACAGTGAATGACACATTATTCACTGACCCGAAAACTTAGGCTTCCGCACTTACACTACATATTTCATTTGCAGTATTTCTACGTGTAATTTATGCTGACGATACATCACTGAATGCGATGCGTACAGGGTGTACGTGTAAACATTTCGTTACTTTTATCGAGATAAGTTTTCCTCCTCATAAAATACTTCTTGCTGCACTCTTCATTTAATCTTTAGACGCACAGAATAATGTAACATGAAAAATACATCGGCTACACGAATATCATTCTCACACACACACACACACACACACACACACAGTGGAGTGGAATTGCCTGAAAATACGACAGAAAAATTATGCTTTCAAGTTCACACTACATAGAGCCTTAAGACGTTAAAGGAATGTGCGTCCGTGCCTATGCACGTATATGAAGAACGTGGAGGTAAAGCTCCACGGTTTTTAATCTCGATAATAGATATAGGCCTACCTGACGTTTTAGCTTCACATTCTCTTTACTTTCTCCCAGAGAATTCAGTACATTCGCTAAGAGATTGTTTGGGCCCCAGAGCAGATCTACAAGAAATGGAGAAATAGAGTTTGAAGGAAACAGAGGGTTTCACGCTACAGTAAAATCTGCGATATCCGGCATCGTATTATCCGGAAATCTCTATTAACCGCCAAATTGACAAAGAGCTCCATTACATTTTAATATAATTTGGTGTTCTGTCTTTTACATTATGTGTGCACCTTGCTACGTAAGTAGTGGTGGAAAGAACTGAAAGTGCAGCATGGAAAACAGGACAGGATATCAAGTGACAAGTTACATGGTTAGGTCTGTCCATGAGGTTGCTAGGTACACTAAGGTACATGTTAAGTATATTCTTATATCCGTAAAATTTCGATATTCGGCAAACCTTTGGTCCCGGAGATGCCGGATATCACAGATTTTACTCTACGACACTGCAAAGATGCCCAGTAAAGGGTATCAGGCCAAGACTAGTCCAGGACTTACACCGGGCTTCCGCAGCATCACACAACATGAGACTTGCATTTCTACTTGCATCACAACACACTGAGAAATCTGATAACACAGCATGCGTTACGTCGTCACATCTGGTGATAGCACTATTGTTTTGTACTGGAGAAGTCCGTGTCTCGATTCCCGAATACTCTACAATATTTCCTAAGTAAAGGCTTCTAATGAACCCCAAGGCTACAGCGTGTTCTCAAAGTGTCCGTCAGCCTAGTTACTCAGTTTGTACGATATTACTCGCCGCCTCTGAAGCTCGAAGTCCAACTCAGAGACATGCTTTTCCTTTAAAAAATCAATTATGTTAGAGCTTTCCTATTTGCCCCTTACCTTATAAGTATTTTGCTACTTATTTATTTACTTATGATTTCTTTAAACAGCTCACTTTTTTCGACAGCAAATTCAAGTCAGTTTAGTGGACAATAAATTCGTAAGTGTGAAAACATGCTATTTTGTCGTAATTTGATATAAAGTTTTGCTGAGGAAAATAATGAAACTTGTCAGTAATAACAAGCGGTGTTCAGGCCGAGATTTCAATCCGGCGCCCCCTGAATGTGAAGCAGTTGCCCGCTACGTTCGGCAGATCTCCGAGTCTTCACTACTAACATTCTGTGTACAATTCCTTTACGTGCCAAGTGTGATGCATGTCTTGCCCTTCTCATCCTCTGGCAAGTGTGTGAAGAGAATTACTTCCTTTGCTTAGGTACAAATACATTCCTTAGCACTTTATTCCCTGAATAGATGTTTTCCCCTTGCAGTCAAAAACCAAATTACTTACCATCAAGAACAAGAGGTAATTTTTGCAGTACCATTTGGTAAATTCCGGGATGGAATCATAAAATTAAATATAACTACATACTCTTTTGTTAGTTACCTTCAGTCAGTAACTCTTATATTACTCTTATGTTAGTTATCCAGTTATGTTTAATATAGCTCCAATACGCTTCCAGGAGTTCAATATAATATAATTACACGTAACGAAGTTTATATATATATATATGCAAGAATTGTACGTTTTACCTGGAATTCAAGCTAAAATAATAAAATACATGGTTAAAAGCTCAACATAATTTGGATCATAATAAGTTATTTTTAGAAATATTAATCCTTCGGTGGTAGCTTGACATCTATGAAGGTGCACATATAGAGTCGAACTCGGTTATAACGTCATGAAAGGGGCTCAGTACTTTATGTCGTTATAAACGAGTGTTGTTATAATCGAGGAGTATAATGTTATGGTTAACAGTGAGGAAAAAATTGGTACCACAGAATATATGACATTATATACGAGGAGTCGCATAAAGCGATATCGTTACAACTGGGTTCGATTGTATGTATAAATTACACTTTCAATCGTGGTACTCAACGAAAGAAGAGCGTCAGGAAAGTTAAAAAATTGTAGTGTTGAATCTATCGGTATATATACTAAGGGCTAGGATTTAAACAGTTCAAGCAGACCTCAATCAATTCGCATCACATTCTTCACACTTTAGTGCTGAAAATTATCTTTCCATATAATGCTAAATGGAAACTAAGACAGATGTGACCATGTATCCCATGTGTAACCACACTGCACCCAGTCAGGTGTATGTTAGAAAGAGAAGTGCGATTTTACTGGAGACGAGAATAGGTTTGCAGCAAAACAGAAGCCCGGCCATACATACAGGATTTCCATTTGAGCAAGCAACAATGGTTGCGCGGCAGTCGCGCCGAGCGAATAACTCACCGACAAGCTGGAGCTCGACGAACAGGCTGGAAGGGGGATGCGTTGAAACCTGGCACTCGTAGAGTCCACCGTCTCGTGCACTGGCGTAACGAACATGGAGTGCCCAGTCCTGGGACCGACCGGCACCACGACAATACAGCAGCGGCAGCAGCAGCGACAGCAGGGGAGAAAATAATCAGGCATGAAGTTGTGCGGAGGATTATTGCAGCGTCCCATAAACCCACTTTAATTAGATGAGTTCTCTACGGATTTAGTTCGTTTCTGATGCCAGTGGCGTCCCTCTTTATCCTATTTGACTCTCCACAATCCACATGCTGTACAATGAATCCACGAAATGTATATTTACATACACTTATAATTCTAAAACATGATCCCTGATACAAAGTTCTTTGTTTTCTCGTCTTGGCTCTTTGTCCTCTCTTATAATACTGTAACAGTCGGTTAGATTGTACAGCGACAGAGACTGCGAGTTTGTTCGGGAGTGTTTCGAAATTAGAACGCCAAGTGAGAGCTGTCTACACAACAGTGATGTCTGATTTATAACACAGTACTTCCGTAACATTTAAAGGAAAGGTAGCCAGCCTCCTTATCCGACGAAGGTCTAGTCGATCTGTTTACTTATCTTACGAAGACATATTCGACCTTCTATTTTACTTTTAAATCCACTGACTGACTGACTGGATGAGGTACGAAGATTGAAAAACTACGGGGAAGAACAACATACTACACCGTACCTCTCCAGCGTTGATCAAAATTAAGAGACAAAAATTATTGCGAAATTCTACCCCACGAGGCTTATTTTAAAATCGAAGAAATTTATCACACCCGAAGTACTGGAAAACAATTTACATGTGTTAATATAATATGAATTTATTATATGTTAATATTTTAGTATATTAGTATACAATCTCGACTTTTATCTAGTTTCAGCACATCCCACTCCACTATTTGTAACGTTGTGATGTCAACTATCTGAAAAATTATCACTCTAATGGGTTGTATTTAAATTACCTTTCTTTACACATTTTTAATTACCTGATGATGGCTGTTCATAAAAGCCGAAACATGTAGCAAGCAATAAATTGATATGAATGTAGTTGTGACTGGCGGTCTGTATTTCCTTTTTGCTGTTCATACATCACAACGGGATGTCATTCGTAAAGCCATGGACTGCTAGCCCATAATTATATTCAGAATATCTAACAAAGTGGAAAATTATTCCATTATGTACCTTTAGTCAACTTAATTGCCAAATCCGACATGAATCTGAACCAAATGTTTTGAGATCACTCTGGTTGACCGGGCTCACTGCGCATCCCAAAGGCTTCCTCCTTGGTTTGTTTCATGAAAAATGTTTTGTCATTTTATGTAAGGTAAATTTTTTAACATTTAAAATTACTGAAGTTGCCTAATTTTCCAATATAAAGACGTATAAGGGCACTTTTAGCAACATACTTCGGTTTACTTACGGGAATTATGTGTACTTCGTGCAAAGGTTCATATAAACATCAACAAATCAATAACGTAATAGCAGAATGGGCTTTTGGACCATTTTATACAAATGTGAATCGTTGTTTCTAAAACGTACTTCCACGTAAGTACGAAAATTATTATAAACTTTCTATGACTACACCAATCATTTAGCCATTTAATTTGTTACTGAACACAGCATAAAGGAACTCTTCACGTTGGCTCAGTTTTCAAGTGGTTTTTGTTAAGGAGACTCAATAAATCACACAGTCTTCACAACAGTTACCCTACTATTTCACTCTGTATTTCACTGCGATAAGTTTTGTTCCTTACATGTGGCCATCATCAGGCAGTTCATTCTAAATCATGAATAGAATATACAAACACAAAATGCTATATATTTCGGACTAAAACAAACCGTGTTGACCCAGAGATTTTCAAAAACGGTCTCATTCATCTCCGTGAAAAAGTAGTCTTATTCTGATACGGCAGTTTCTGTAAAAACAGAAAACTTCTACTCATTGTATACATGATATGAATGGTGTTTAGGTTTTATTACCACTTGGATATATATTTAACGTAAAACACATTATATGGTCCGTGTAGTAAATTCAGCACTTGAAATTTCTGTACTTTGTAAAACATATCTGAGTTGTAATCGTACGATGTGACTAACAGCAATACGCATACAGAGAAGAAGTCAGTAATCGCTGGCAGAAGGCTCCTGAACTTAAAAACACTGCATTTTATCTTCTTAACTGTCTGGAATGTATCTGCTAGATACGATTTTCGGGATAGAAATAGGTGATTTAAAGAAGACCACTGATTTGCAATGTGTATATTCTTTTCACTTCCGGAAGTACAGTTACGTAAGTATTTCCAAAAGGAATGAGGTTTACGAACTACACACTTTTAGTACTTATTTTACTAAAATGGGTTTTTCTTCCAATAAATGATGCTATTACTTTTCATACTTGACACAAATGTTTCGAGATGAGACACTATCATAAATTCCTCTAAAATAAATCAAATCGTATCAAATTGCATCCGTTTCGTTGCTGTAAATCCAATAAAATTACAACATTAAAACTTTTAAAATATTTTATACCAGAACGATTGGCTTCCTTATCACTGTTTCATTCCAGACTACTTAATAAGATTTAATTAAACGTAAAGTGAATTACGATATAGAAATTTTCTTAAAATTCAATACCAATCAAAAGCAGTACATTTTATAAAATCATTTGCTAATAGATAATGCTCCCCGCTTCCAACCTCCCTCCACGCAGCTGCCACAAATCTACAAACAACGTGTCTGAGCAGTAGCCGTAATGTCGATCGCCATCTCGCAGCAATAAAACAGCTTTATAATATATATAGAAATAATGGGGCAGTCCTTCATACATTTATATTAACCAAAGGTTTTGAACTTTATATGCAGCAAGTGTTTGCTGATAAATTCAAATTTTATTAAATTTCACAACACTGACGAAAATACATGTATATACAAACTACAGATCTTTACAAATATACAAAATCCCATACAAACGTAAGAAGTTAATATTTTAATTTAGATTTATATACAAAACAATGGTCTATGAACTGTGTGTTACCGAACGTTCGAGATTTCTTTAGACATCAGGTAATGCAATAGGCATAAACTTAGTATCCGTAAATAATTAATATGTATAATTCAAAAATACCTGTACACGCTAAAAAGGCATAATACCTGGCAAAAATTACACAGTTAAGAAAATCTTTAAATTAATTTTTAAATACTTAATCGAATTCGTTTTCAAACTTTTCAAAGCCGGCGTAGTCCATTTTATTACTCATAAGTTAAGAATATATTCCAGTTAACTCTGAAGGTTGTATTTATTCTCAGCGAATTCGATTTTTAATTTACTGACGGATTATTTTAAAAGGTTTATTAACCACCAACGAAATGCACTTATCGGATAAATGTGTATGTCGATTACATTATATCGTAAGTCTGCCACATGTTTTGGTTTTAACTGAACCAACATCATCTCTCCGATGGTGGTTCATTTAGTATCGACGCACGTTGAAAAATGTGAGTTGAAAAAAAACAGGTACCAACATTTACCTGGTAAGTGTATTTTGTTGTTATTTAATAACACTGAATCCTAATTAGAGGGAAAATGCAACACTTCGTTATTTTACAAAAAGTGACTACGATTTGAATTTGCATGTTACAATCTTCTTCAACAGAAACTTAAGAGCCACGAAGACAGTGCTCTCTGATAAGGGAGAGATTCTAGCCATATTGGACATGTGTCAGTACCAACCTGTGGATTGTGGACATGAGCAGTAAAGAAACGGTCATCACTGCTGTACGTGGCTAGTCCTACGGTGAGCAAATGGTAGTCCTTCCTTCTGATCCAGGACACCTGAAAACGGTACACAAACGCCAATGATTGGCACACATTTCTGAATACAATTCACAGTGCAAGGTTTATGTTTGGTTAAAGAATAAGCCCTAAAATTCACCCAACAGCCTATCGAAATTTTACGATGCAGAACAATAAATGCTGCGAGAATTCTAAATTTATAAAGTTTAAGTACGACATTTAAAAGGATACACACATACGTAATGACATTTGTATGACTTGTGCAATTCATGTAAGTGTAAAGTTGAATTATTTTAAACCTGAGGCTCTGTGGCGCAAATAAAGCAAAATCAGAAGTATCTTTTATGCCATAAACAGAAATGTATTAATACACAATCGTGCCCTCTCACATTACTAGCTACATGTTCTGGCGTTAAAGTAAAGCCGTCCTCAGCCAACTGCAGTGAAAATATAAAGATGTAAAAGAAACCTTATATCATACAGAAAATCAGCCTGACCCTCATATCTCACAGCTTGAAGAAGCATGTTTTTGACATTACTTAGACCTATGATTATATTGTTTTGTTATTGTGTTATGTTTCGTTAGAAATATGTAAGACTTAAAATCTTTTATATATTACAGGAAACTTATGCCTTTGTTGAGTGTAACTTGCCTTATAATTTAATTGTACTTCTCTCAATCCTGCTTGAATTAAGTTTTTGCGTCACACTTTATTCTTAGTGTCGTATGGCCACACTATTTCGGTAATTGATTTTATAAATCCAATATTTCTTATCCGAACAGGGTACTTATCACTGTAAAACGCTTAAAATTATTAAACGTATTTCAACTAATAGTGTTTATAATTACCGAATATAATCTTGTACTTACAATACTAATTATGTAAGACCTATATTGATGTCACGGAATTTTCTTTTCTCCTGGGTATGTCAAGTGCGGCTTATGTCCATGTTTTCCGGTATTTGATTTTATAGGCCAAATGTCGGTGTTTGACTAAGAATTTGCCACTGTAAACTGGGAATACTGAAGCATTTTTTGAAACAACGGAATAGAAGGAAGTTTAAAGTTCTGTTTTATGGTTACTTGGACATTTCTTCTAAAGGCGTTTTATCTGTACAGTTCTACTGTCGGGAACATACTGGTGTTGTTCAAGAAATGCAAGTTTCTAGTAACGATGTGTCGGACGGATGTTGACATCTATGCCTTTTCATACTGTACTAATACATCACATACACCATGTGCACCTGCCGTATACTTTTCTTTAACCTGTGTGCCACTTTGGCTTTCCTCTATAATATTTTTCTACCCTACTTATGTGGTTTACCTTACGTGTATTATATAATACATACATAATATTTTCGATGAGCCCTATATCAGGTCCAGTATAACACACACGCCAAGCAAATTTTAAGTTGTTATTATTTCCAAAAAATAGCCATATTCCTTAAACATTTTCAGCCTGTTTGACAGCTATATTTATGAGAGGACTGTAGGGACGTTAAATAATATACCACATTCCTTTGAATTTATATTTGATGTCCAACTTATTATTCGTACTTACGATTTACCCAATAGTATTAAATGCCTTATCTGCAATTCATATTTCTGATTTCTTATATATTATAATATTTTACTTATTTTATATCCTACGTAACGAAATATAATCCATTTTCTTCTATTTTCTTTTTGTATTTTTTGGGTATTTTACTTATGATTCAGTTTAAGAAGAACGACGGGATATATGTCACCTACCAAGACAAAGAATTAGGTTAAATATACTACTTAAATTCTTAGTGAATCCATGGTACGCGGAATTTAATCTGCATGGCTAAGCAATGGAAAGGACCGAAAGAAAACGGAAAGAGAAAAATAAGTCCTGTACAAAACCAACTAACCTAACATACAACTGTAAAGGTAAATTTCACCCTATAACAGGCCATGAAGGCCTAGGGGTGGCCTAGAGGTATAGCTCTACTCTTTCTTGAACTTCGCCGCCAGATGAGGTGGATGGTCAAGGCCACTCCCGGCTGTTTTACCCCCGGCAAAGAGACGCAGTACCAATTCTACAGGTGGCTGCGTGGGTCACAACGCCGGTCTGGACTGGTGCGGAAGATCTCGCCCGCACCGGGATTTGATCCCCGGACCGTCCAGCCCGCAGCGAGTCGTCTAATGTACAAAGAAAATATAAAAATACTCCGAGTGTCAAGTGGAAGGTAATTTCATTTTAACGGGTATGCAAGTGTAGGCCTACTGTACACTGCCGCTCGTGCTACGCCCTGTGTTAATTTGCGAAACTTGAGGATTCAAAAGCTGTGTTGTTCCGCTGAGTGGAGGGTCATTAATTCCCGACCACGCCAAGGAAATAGCCACCTTCATCTTCAAGGGTCGAAGGGTTGAAACCCCAAAATGTGAATGCAGTATGTTGTTCGAAATGTCGAAAATCAAAAAAAGCGTCCTGTATGACCCAACATCCCAGAGGATCTGAACGCTGAACTGATTCGTAAAAACCTGGGCTACTTCTGGTGTCCTATGTTGCATTAAACCATAGATACCGCGTCCTTATATCTAACAGCCCATCATGCAGACTGTTTCAGTTTTTATTTCATCCAAAGTGGTAGCCAAATGTACGTCTTCACGTTTGTAGGATGTTGTGTCAACCCACGGGGCTAAATACATTGGAGTGGTTGGTACCGGCAAGACAGACAATTCAAATGGATGGCCTACCATTTGCTGTAAATGTAACAGGTAACTCTCTTGACCAAGTTTATGATGTTTATATAACTGAATTAGTGCTTGATACCTGTGTGAATTCAGCTTTAGAGAGAACTACATATCACACAGTAATGGACTTGATTATTACGGCGCTTTGTCACATTAATGTCATGTATGACGTTCATGGAAATGTAGACACACGCCCCTGCATTCATATGAAGCAACAGAATAAATGCATCCAGCTTTCGTATCCATATTATGTAAGAAAGCTCCATCCACAGCCCACAACAGAAAGTTTCGGACTACATTTCTTCGTAGGGAGTACACGCAACTAATTTAACATTAAATGTCTCTGCAAATTAACAACAGACTGCACTTATGGTTTGTGTGTAGTTCACAGAATAGCAAGTTATCTGAAGGTTGGAGCTGACGTTCCGCTATATAGTCTCGCAGATTTTTCACACAGAAACCATTCCTTGTAGGCTTTCTAAAAGCACCAAATAAAGCCATCACGTGTTTTTCGTTCTTAATGAAGAGGGCAAAACTTCCCCACTGGAAAATAAACAGACATTCAGGTCGCATAATATTACGTTACCAATATATTACCACTTATCTTACTGAAAATGAAACAATTTATAAAATATAAAAGAATACTGTAAAATAAAATATATAAAACGGAGAGCATCCGAAGCGCAGTGAAACAAGAATAAAGTTCGATAATAAAACTTGATGCTCTGGTGGTGTAAAATACTTTCCTACAGCGTCCAATCCAATAATCATAATTTATTAACACCTTTACACCCATGTCGACTAATACAGTTACAATTTCGTCGTCCGAAAGCTAATCACACGCTTTAGGATTTGTAAGTTATTTTCATTGCATTTCCTTCAAAACACACTACAAGTGAAATGTATTACATTAAAAGCTTCAGAGTCCGCTATTTCGTTGAATTCCAATTCAGTTTAACATAAAACTGGTGACCAGAATCAAAGAAATAATATTGCAACTATTTCACTTGTTGATGGGGTAACGATGATGATACACATGTAACGGTTTAATTTTATACAATTCGTGGATCGGATAAAATGTAAATTTGCTTAAGAATAAAATTTTGAGTTTCATTTTATTCCCCTACTGTGACTAGTTCCCGTCTCTCCAGCTTATAAAAATACTACTTTTAGATTTTTCAGGAGCATTGTGGATGCCCCTTTGCTGTTTGCCCACAGGAAACAACTTACCTTATAGGAATTTTGAAGATAGTTAACAAGATCTACAACACTTGAGGAACAAACCTGATTCATAACAGCAATGGTAACTTAATGTTCGCAACAGAGGAGGATGGAGATCCATAGCCGCTTTAAAATCCTAAACCAGTTATCTGATTCGAATGGAATTCAAATAATTAGCCAACACTAAAAGCTACCGAGCAAACTGAATTCTAGGGCGCATCGGTCAACATACTAAGACAAGAGAAGGCTTCCTGGGATGCCATACATTTGTGTTAAAATAATCGTCTTGTTACCTCAAAGTTCAGTAACCCTTTCATAGACGTGTCGGAGCACAGTTACTCGTATTTTAAAGCTCTGCAAATCTCTAAGACAGACACATTTTTAAGGGGGCCATCTCGTTGTGATGAAGCTGACGGAGACACTAACAGTTTCACTCTACTGTCACGGATATTAAATGCATGAATAAGGCTACAGGAGAGGGTTCCGAATGGAAAGATCTTATTCTCAGCACCGGAATTATTAAAATACTTTCAACTCGAGCTCTGCTCATTTCCATTCTTGAGAACACACGATATTGTCTCCAATTAAACAACAAATTTGAACCCGAGAAGTACAATTTCCCACCAGCATATTACGCTTTTTAATAAGTAGAAAATGTCTGTGTCAGTTGTATTATTTCTACCTTTGTGATGAGCTATGATATCAAAACACTGCAGGCGTCAATACCTCACACACACACACACAAACAAACAAACACAAAGCAAATATTGCAGGATATTAAACAAAACACAGATGCAGGATGGGCAAATACAGAAATAATGCTGTATTACAGTGATCCTTTGTTATCTGGTTCCGACCTTCGTTATAATGCTGGTCAATCATTGTGATGGGTAAAGTGATGGTCAGAATGAGGGCGAACCGCGTATCATGAGTAACGCAGCAAACTGCAAGTCTGGAAAGTAAATCCGAGGGAACTGAGGCAGATGTTGATTCCAGTAGGCGCAACCCCGTGAACAGGCTGTTTTAATTGTTTGGCTTTAACCCAAGTTGCTAGAAAAGTCTGTTGCCTTAATAGTTCGCAAGAGAACAGTAGAGGGCCAAACTTTCGCATTTCTGGGCTGCAGTTCTCGGAATGAACGGCGTGATTGCGGGTTTTCAGTAACGCACTTGCTTGACAGCAATCTTCGTGTTTTAACATACATGCAGAGAAAGAAATAAAGGAATGAAGTTTCTACTTTGGCCCTTTCATTTTCACTGACTTAAACCTCAAAGCGAAAAGGTTTCACAATACTAGGCTTTGTAACATAGGCCTATCTAAGGGTAACAATTCAGGCTGGAAGTGCATGACTGTATTAAGAATCCTAGAGTTAATAAAGTAAAATTCCCTTCGGAAATACCGGCAAGATGTCAGTTTTTGTGTAAAACGCATACAGTAGTAACACTGAAAGATTCTGCATTTGGCAGTCGCCAGAATAGGAAGCAATAACATTGTGAAAAATTCGACGTTCTGCGGGTTTTATAAAAATAACCGAATTTCAGTCAAATTATGCGCGGACGTTGGATAAAAGACCAGTAATAATCGAATGGTAACACTCCAAAAAAAGATGCACACAAACACCTAAATTTAACAAAACCACACTCACACATCTCAGCAAAATTGCTTCTTAAAATCGCGGTGGCCCAGATGTCGAGTATGACATATATTATATGAAAACAGGGTGTTCAAAAAGTGCCTGCCGCTGGATTCTATATGGATCCGGTTTAATTCACTGAAGTACCATTTATTTAAACTGGATGTTAACATTAAAGTCATATGTACGTCTGGGTGTATACAGCGGCATTTCCTTTCAAATTTTTAGACCGTTATTGTTATTCATATCTCAGTTCTTTCTGCGTGCTACATACCTTGTGCATCTTAACTTCCTTAATGTCACCACCTTAATAATATCTGACTAACTGTAAAAAATATGGAGCCTGTCAATGCCTAATTTTCTCTAGCCGCCAGTTAGCACTGCTGATACGTGTACTGGGTTCTAACCTGGTGACCTGATATCTTCCCTGACACTCCGTCTGGATATACGTGTATACCCAGGCAGCATGCTGAAATATGTGACAATAGGTTGTTTGTTTTCCTTAAACATTTTTCACTCACACTCAACCTGTCTTTCAAAGCATTAGGCCTTCAACCGTTGAAGGTAAAATTGCGTACTTATATAATGCAATAAATAGCGTTCTCGATTTGCGTATTTCTGGATGTTTTAGCATACTCCACTAAATCTTTAACGTGCTGTAAACACTTCTTATACGATTACGTAATGACTTTTACCATTACAGATACGCGTGGGCAAAAATCCGCTTCTCCGAAATATTATCTTCTCTACAGTTTTAAAACTCTACACTCAATCTCACGACTACCTAATGCAATCTTAATGTTCAGCAATTGACTTCAACCACAAACATATTGGTTACATAGTAATAACACGCTTTCTGAAATTATAGAACACCATTTCCTCCACTAATATATTTGAAGAATAGCCTGTGTAAAGTGGACACCATCACATGAAAATGAAGGCATACAAGGGAAGTGAGTGCACAGATCAATTCATTATTAACCTTGGAACTACATGGACGTGAGTGGTCAGGTTCACGCGACGTTCATTTTCTCCATTCAAACAGGACACTGGGAGAGCTCCAGACACGGTTTCAACATTTTGGAAGAATAGAAGAACTCTTTATCCTGTAGGGGATCGAACGATGATTATTACGTCGCCCAAACCAACATGCTACATCGGTGATAATAATAAAAGCATAACTAGAAATTCCTTTTAGCACCTGAAAGGGCAGACAAAGGGAGTAAGAAATAAATCTACCAGGGTTGTGTTACGTAAAATATGGAGTGGCATTTTAGCAGCAGAATATCCAATGTAACGAACATTTACACGCTCTTCTTTATACACTATTCGTACATCAAGATAGAAGGAATAATAATGATTTTAGTGGTTACATGTGTAGCGGTTTCAATTAGCTAAGCGATTTACAGTTCTACCAACAGTAATTACCATTTAAAGGTTCCAGCCTTGCTAATGACGCGCGCCATGCAGCATCATCACTGTAGGGTAATTCCTGTAATCAACTATAGCTATTTTAGACCTGCCTCGTTTTGTATTGAATGTGACAGCGATGTAATTGAGAATGCTTTGTTAATGGCTGCGGACCATTCACACGGAAATAGTGAAAGGAATTATGAACAATGCTCCAAAATCACTACTATCTTCAAACGAAATTTAGCAATGTCGTCTCAGGAGTGTTGATTAGGAGACAGAACAATGCAGCTATCGTAGTCCTAAACAGGTTATTGTACTATTATTCAAATAGCACTAAACAGCATAGTGTCATATGTTCGCAATTGGATTTGTAATTACTGAATATTAAAAAAATGTTACTATTAATTAAACATAGCGTGAAATATATTTTGAATCCCAAGCTATGCTACGATCTATAAAAATTACGGACCAAAATTAAAATTGTGTCATCCTTCGCCGAATATCCAGGCATACTGCACTAAATAACCATCAGACTACACATCAAAGTGTATACAAACATACGTACATATATCATTTGTGCATCATACCTCCCTCATGTTTCTGTCACGGTCTACCTTTTCCTGGGAGATCGATTTAAATACGTTGGTAAAAACACACAATGTTAAAACATATATTCCGTACATACCAAGTCACTGGACCATGCTACAATACACCCGACACTAACCATCAACATATGGAAACAATTGCATGATATGCCTCAAATACACACTTATTCACTAGTGAAGTCATAAGCATGAGTCAGTTGTGAAACAGCCGGGTAACTAAACTGTAGTTTGAAAGTCAATGGCAAGCAATAATTTAGCACTGTGTTCCTGCAAAAACAGGACTGTGTGCTATTCACATTCTGACAGAAAAATATTAACAAATCAACAATTAAAAATGGTGAAACTTCAAGGTTGGACAAAACATGTGAAGTGTGATGCACGAAAAAGCAATTTAAGAAACACGACTGCATTTAAGTGAACTTGAATCATATGAGATGGACGGGGCATGTGGGAGTGGGGCATGTGGCCCTTATAGGGGACACAAGTGATGCATACAGGGTTTTGGTGGAGACCCGAAGGTAGGAGACCATCTGGAAGAATTTTCCGTAGATGGGAGTAAAATATTAAAGTGGATCCGCAAGAAGTGGAATGGGGAGGTATGGACTGTATTTTGCAGGCTCCGGAAAGGGACAGGTGACGGGCGCTTGTGAATGCGGTAATGAAACGTCTGTTTCCACAAAATGCGTGCAATTTCTTGACTAGTTGAGGAACTGTGAGCTTCTCAGGAAGAACTCTGCTCCATTGAGTTAGTTAGTTATTAATTATTACTATCAATTATTGTAAGACAGTTTTTAAAGGTCTTCCTTTCGTCTTGTTAGCAGCACAGCTCGTACATCAGGCAAGGCATGCGCAGTGTGTGTTATTAGATACTATCGAACAGTGGCAATGGGGAGCTACGTAATTGCCGTGCGAAAAGCCAACATGACACTTGCTATATTTATGGTACCCAGACCGATCTCGAACGATATAAGGAAAAGGAAAGTTAGTCTCAACATTTGGCAAGATACACACTGCTTTGTGATACCAGAAGACATGCTGCGAAGGTGAAGATTTTGAATTCCTTGGTATATAAGTGGTCACTGAAAATTCAAAATTTTAAAAGAGCAGTAATCCACTTACTGATAGGATAAATTTTGTCTCTGTTTACTTACTTATTCCTGTTTCGAGACACCACTCTTGCCAGTAGCCTGTCGAAGTTAGCAAAGGTGCAAACTTGACCAGAATGGATCAGACGCATGCTTGTAACATGGTGATGGTGGTGTTCACGAAAACAAAGTACGGCTTACGGAATTACTTTCTTGCAATATTCACTTCTTCACTTTAAACTCATTGCCTTTCTTTGCTTTTCCTCGTCGAATGAAGCAACTGAAGTGCTAACGCGTCTCACATCTGTGAGGGAGATGTCAGGACTGCCTCTTGGCCTGGATGCCGACTGCCGGGCTAGTTTTCATGGCTTTCGTCAGGCCATCTAAGTGTAAATGCCGGAATAGCACCTAGAGTTCGGCAACAATCGCTTTCTTCCACTTCCTTTCCAGCTGTCTCTTATCCTACTGATATAGTCCTTAAATAAGCCAAAAACAAATACATCGCTGGCAGTTTTTAGTTTCTCATTGTTTCGACTGTTATCTTGCCCTGAAAATGATAACGCGTAGTCTCATAAAAATACAAAAGACGTTTCGGGAGAGCATATTCGTCCTTCTGCTCCAAAAAATGTAGGTCGCAAGTTCCGCTGAAAAGACGGTAAGTTGCTACCGGACTACACGGCGTCATATTCTAGAAGGCAGTAATTTTCGAAACAAAGCCCTTTCACGCACTCCACAATGCTCCGCTTCCTCTTCCTCCCAATATTTTTCCATTTTTCTCATATTATTATTATTGTTCTTACACTCCTCATAAATTTTTGTCTCCTCTGATACCTGTAGGCTCATGCGCCACGAGCGTATGTCACCCCATACATCGGGTTCAGCGCAACTAACACAACTGCAGCACGTGTGGAAATCCAATATAAAGGCATTTCAAACACATTGGCAGCATATGGCTCTAATATTTTTTAACCTACAGGTACGAAGTATCTGATATTTTACTGTATAGGAGAGCAGAAAAACTGGAAAACGTTTTGAAGAATCTGCAGAACAAGCCGAATTAACGAAGGGGTAATTCAAACCGCATTTCACGAATGTCTAACAAGATCGCAAACGGTGTACTACTTACTACGCAGATATTGCCAAGGCGTTATTTACTGTCTACATATCATCAGGTTTCACGGGAAAAGTGTAAATTTAATTTATGCCATCCCTGTGTCGATTTTCGCGAAACTCAAAAATGCTTAAGGGAAATATGTTCAGATAACTTACACCGAATTTCACTCAAATAAGACAAGAAATGTAGGCAGTGTGCAGAGACATGTTTCTTTTACGCCCCTAAGTGCAGTACAGTACAGCTGTCACTGCCGATACTCACGGAACTCAGCAGCACTCAGTAAATTCCTTTCAACACCTGCACGGAATTTTATTAAAATCTGACGAGCAATGTACGAAATTCCAAAATTCCATTTACGCCCTTAAGTAAAGTATGGCCTTCACTGCACCTATTTTCACGAAGCCCGTAACTCTTTGTAACCGCACATCCACACTAACAACCACTAACATGCGAATTCCGTCACGCGCCGGTAGGTGAACCTCCTACTAGACGATCTAATACAGGGTGGGCAATGGTTATAAGCGGATGGCGAAACAGTTGGCTGACAGTAGAGATGAGCTCTAGTCAGAAAGTTTTATTGATTTCACACAGTCACATTCGTTAAATGTGTGTCATAGAGTGATGCACCTGCACACACATATATCACTACTGCAGTAATATGGAATATCAGCTGTTATTAAGCTGCGTTACCCACAAAAGAAATAACTGTGTCGTTAATTAATTTAGTTCGTCCTCACTCATTTTACCACGACTATCCACGTTACTGATTTAGACGTCAGAATATATGTAATTGAACAAGTTAATTTGCGAAACTGGATTTGCGTCTTTTCTCTTTGAAACAAAAATATCGAATGTTCGCCTCACGAAAACTGATCTCCAACACATCGCGACGCACAGTCGCGTTGTGGGGTGGGTATTTGACCTGGGGTCTTGACCGTCATCCTCTTCTGTATAATTTTGTTTGTGTGTGTGTGTGTGTGTGTGTGTGTGTGTGTGTGTGTGTGTGTGTGTGTGAAGCTGCGGACCCTCGCACCAGAAAGTTTTTGAGCAGTGACAGTAACCAACCAGCAAATTAGTGACTTTCTGAAGGAAAAGACAGTCAGTTCCGCGTGACGTATACAGTACCAAATCCGTATCCTCAGCTTTTGTTCAGCCGCTTGGCATAAAAATTAAAGAAATCTATCCCTAAAAACTGCCCAAAACTGCTTCCTTCCTAACAAAAATAATTATTACATCGAATCACATAAAATCAATCCACTTTTAATCTGGGGATTGGGGTCCCTGGGTTTGAACTCAGGCTGCCCTGCTACATAATCAAAGGCATCAAATGTACATCCTCTTACCGAACTGCATCCACATAGGTCACAAAATACAGTGATTACACGTAGATATTCATTTACATACCCTTAAGAGAACTACGACTGTTACTGCATCGATCTTTGCGAAAATCATGAATGCCTGATAGTTTTTGTTGAGAACTCCTATACCGAATTTAAAAGAAATCGACAAACAGTTTGGTCCCTAATTGAAGGCACGGAAACTGGGACGGGCGGACGAACATGTTCTTCACAAGAGAAGTTACTTTTCTTAAGGAATGCCTAAAACCTGCAGTTTTCGTACATAACAGACGTTGTCTCCTGTGCGCGGGAAGCAGTGTAGGGCATTACAGTTTTTGAGTTTCTTCGCAGGAGAGCATAAACGTTTCGTCAACACATACCGCAATACTGTTTCCATCACATCTGTAGAATGAACATGAGGAAACACTGGGAAGGGATTAAATTCTCGTTGGTTTCCCTAGACACGATCAACATGAGGTTTCTTATTTACTGCAAAACAACGGCCAGTCAGTACGTCAGTAAGTCAGAAGTGTTTGAGTGTTGTTAATATAGTTGCTGCAGGTCAGAGTTTATAAATGACCTCAGTATTTTGCACAGTCCTTTGTTACGATTGTGGGCTCACTGTTAACAGGTATTGTGACTTGTCGCACACAGGGCTTTGCACGTATTTATTTTGTCTTCATTGACACCGCAGAATCAAATAAGTTTGTTTAGCATTAACGCTACATACTTATATTCTGGAGGTACTCGGCTCGAAACTCGATCTGAGTGACAGATTTAATCACTCCAGGTAAATAAAGAAACATTTACAAAAGGCTTCTATCTCATTCCTCCCCATTTCGGAAAATATGTGAAGTATATTTTCTTCGCAGCTGCCCTTCCCATTCAATGTCAAATTAACCTGTCTCTGCAAAATATACGTTTTCGCGTAGAACAATTGCATGCAGTGTGAACAGATGCAATACTATAAAAGATTTTAATGTAATGTTGCTCTTGAACTTGAAAGGACAGGAAAGAAAACGAAACATATTGAGGAAGATAATATGATCACTATTTTGAGTCCTACTACTTCAGGTTCCAAATGTTGTCACCAAAGGCTGTAATATTGCAGTTGTGGAATATTGTGTCTAAAATGCATACAGCTAAATGTTTGCACTGTTATCGTGAACTGATTCCTTGGTTACACTGAAGACGTGATTTCATACGAACTAGGAACCCACCAAAGACTATATCAATCCATAAGTAAGATCCCAAAACAAAAAATCTTTATGTTTTGCTGCGATATTCTTCCAAATCTTGGTGGAGGCGACGACAAAATTTTACAGCCAAAATTGTATTTAAAGACGAAGTCACTTTCCATCTTCGTTACATAACACATCTTCAGAATCTGGGCGACCAATACTAAGCATGCAGAGGCTAAAGGTACAAGGGACAGGCCTAAGTTTAATGTCGTTTTTATTTTATGACAATAAAGTCTGTTCGGGTCATCCTCTTTCCAGTAAGTACTGGGACTATTGCAGTGTACTGAGACAAGTAGGAGGAATTCCTGATGTCAATTTCGAAGAAAGGAATCTTAATAACATGATATTTCAGCAGGACGGATCACCCTCGTTTTCTCAAAGTGCATTTTGGGACTTGTTGAATCAAAGCTTTTACAGAAATGGATTGGCAGGTGCGGACCTAACACTTGTCACCGCGTTTCCAGACCTAATACCACTTTGCTTCTTCTTCTAGGGGTACATAAAGGACCCTGGTTGACTGCCACCATTGCCTACCACATTGCCGGAATTTTCGGAAAGGATAGGAGCTGATGTGACTAGAGTTACATCTATCATACTCACAAATGAGTAAAATGAGTCTGACTAGATACAAGTGCCGGGTTACTCAGGGTGACCTCATTGAGCATCTGCAAACTCTTAGTCTTATATCACATACGTTACTCACATAACCTACCAAAAGACGCATAGTCTTCAATTTTGTGCCTCTTACTTCTGGAGAAATATCACATTAAATCCGTCTGAATTTTATTTGTTCATTCCGCATATTGAAATTGAAGTAGACTGTAGTGAGTTCACAACTAGTGAACCTAAAACAATCCCAAATTTACTGAAAGAAACTTAAAGCCTCTATATATACGGATTTATACAGTATTCATCTACTTGTTTCATAAGCAAAAAAAAAATTGAATACAACGAAATGCCTCAGAAACTGTAGTAATACTACTAAACTGGCAAATTTAACTTCTAAGTTGTCACAGATGCGTACTGCATGCAACGTGCACGGGTAACTAACATTCATGATGCATGACTTGTCATTACGTTATTGGATAAGCGTAGAGACAAGGCGAGGGACGCGTGCAGTCATGCAGTATATATTTGTAAAATGTAATCTTTGCTAATCTGCATGCCTCTGAGTACATGACGTTTGCTTGCTGTGGGTACAAATTGAATGCCGCAAAGCTAATGGCAAAGATTAATTGCATTTGTAGATGAATCACTCAGAAAGATATTTGGATCTATGGAAAGATGTAACAAGGGATCCGAATGTGTGGTTCATTCAAATTCCTGTATATTAAGGTGCGCAAACTTGTAAAATAAACGTGAACCTTTTGTGGGGTTATGTGTTTTATAAGTAATCTTCAACGTTGGCTAAGTCAAGTCGAAATATGATGTTGCTGCTTTAACAGCCATAAGAACTTCGGTTTTACAACACTGTGTTTCGCTATTAGGATCTGATTACTGCGCTTACAGTTATCAAATGGACAAGACAGGACTTCGCCTAGTTTTGTTCACTTAGAAGGATCAGTACTTTTGTAAGTCAATGTGTGAGGGCGCTAGCCGTCAATCACAACAGAACTATTTCAGTATGTTTTAAGTTTACAATGCGACATGTTTCGGCTCTTACAAAAGAAGTCATGATCAGGCTTATAAAGCAGCAAAGAAAAACTGTACATAAAATGCATTACGTCATTTTACATAATCTGTATATTAGTTGAGACCTCAAATTCCCACATATTTAAGATTAGTCATTCATTCATTCATTCATTCATTCATTCATTCAATCATTCATTCATTCCATAGTCTGTCTTACAATAGGTCCATAGCCCTTTCCAAAGCGAGTTCTTCACAGGGAATAATGTTGTGTTTCCTCTTTTAGTTTCCATGATCTTCTCGTTTCCTTAAGACCATTCAGCAGCTGCTTACGACATCTTCTTCGCCGTTCCGTCACTTCCATCCTTCATTCTCTCTTTCCCCCAATGACGCATTTTAGAAGGCAGTTCTTACGGAAGGTGTGACCAATCCAGTTAGCTTTCGTTCTTTTCATTGTATGTAGGATATTCCTTTACTCTACGTAATAAATTCTTTATTTCCTACACTAATCTCCTCCAACTTTCTCCAGCAACACATTTGAAAACTTTCCAGGTAATTCTGACTTGCTTTCCGATGTGTCCGAGTTTCAGCATAATAGAAAGCTCTGGTCCAAGTGTAGCACTTTACTAGTTTCTTCCTTAAATTTAAGCCCAATTTGCTCGTGAAAAGGGTCTTCTCTTGTTGAATGTTGCTTCTCCCATGGCAATCCTGTATGTAATTTCGCGTGTTTATCTCGAATCATTTGATATCACGCTACCAAAATAGCTGAAATATTCCACATTCTCCAGTTATTTTTCATCTATCATAATCTGCACTGTGGAGGGTTGCCTTGAGATATTCATTATCATAAGAGTACAAGCCAAGAAAATTAAATGTAAGGAATTTTTATATTTAATTTTCTCGGCTTATCATACCCTTACGACATTTCTGAATTTGAAACCACAGCTGTATGTACGTACTAAGCTGCGATCTCCACCATGTATGTGGGTGATGTAAAATAATGCAATTTTATCTACATAATAAATTTTCTTAGGTGTTTTATAAGCCTTATGATCGCTTCTTTTGTAATATCAGAAACATGGTGCATTAAAACTTAAAGCATACTAAAAAATTTAGTTGTGACCTACGACTCTTATCCTCATATATTGCGTATTTACATCAAAACGGATTTTCCCAATTAAAAAATACTTTTTTACGAATCTATGCTCCTCAATTATCCAATGTACAGTAAAGACATATTTTTCTCCTTTAAATTACAACAGCGATTTTTCGTCATTCCGGGATAGCAAGACCGAGGTCTTGTGGGGAACGAGAGGTTTGACAGTGACAGCTGCTGTTAACATATCAGTGCACAAATTTTCCAAACGTCTAAGAGCCACCTCAAAATTACAGCAACAAAAGGGCGCCAAGAGACAAGAACCAAGTACCACACTGAGGACCCAAAAATATATGACACAACTACAAACTATTAGTCAACACGGCGATCTGACTTCCGTGATTTGTTCACCCCTGCTGCCTTTTCCTTTGCTGCAAGCAAAAATACGTAGCCCTAATAACATCTAGATAAATATTAATACACATTCAAGTAAACTCATGATTAAAATAATAAACTGAGGTCGATTTAATGAAAATGGTGTATTGCCGTTATTATTATTATTATTGTTATTATTATTATTATTATAGCATTCCAATTAAACTTTCGCTTGTCCGTTGCCTAAGTCTCAATACTGTAGGAACACCGAATTTTTTACAGTGGCTCATTACCTTCTCTAAGTTAAGAAATGTCCGATGAAGTTGATAGAGGCAGGTTTCAAAACGCCCGTTCTTAAAATGTTGTGCTAGCATCAGACATAGAATAAAGTCCATTTAGAATGCCGCAGTAATAAGATGACCGAGCGGAATTTACGCTATCACGGCGGCGATAATGGCAATTTTGGTGTTCAGTGATATGATGCCGTGTGTATCCTTTGGTACCTTAGTTGCGGAAAAGATTCCTTGCTCCATGGTCGGATAGGTAGAAAAAGAGTCTTGTACTGCTCTGAAGATGGGCACAGAAAGATCCTTCGAAACACTGGTATCTATTTACAGACTATATATCGTCATGTCTCAGAAGCCTGAAGCCTGTAGGAGTACACAGCAAGAAGCACGATGTTAATCCCGGTGCTGATAACACTTCCCTGTACTTGTTCTACAGTGTGTAAGCATATTATCAGTTACATACATAGCAAAAAGCATGCCGCGTTTAACAACATGTTGCCTGGCAAACTTTAGAACATGTTTTTCATACTAACCGTTCCTTCGCCGATGTCTGCTACCTCGCAATGTAGTATGGGCGTACTGCCGATCTGCGCCAACACGATCGTGCAATTCTCCGACAGAAAGGCATCCTGTGACGGGAACATTTTCACCGGACCAGCAGGAAAAATTGCATTGGCGTTCGGTTTCCGGGCTGAAGCGCTGTTGAAGGCCGCAGCAGCTGTATCTTTGGTCTTGGATCCCCAGCCATCCGCGTCGCTACCCATTCCTCCCCCATCGCCGTGGTAATGGTGACCTGATGGGTGACAGGCGACAGCATATTGGAATACGCTAACGTAATGTGCTATCGGGGTGGAAAAGGAAGCCACTGAGTTGTGTGAGCTGGAAAATTAACTTTCTGGCTCTGCCTCTGGCTGTAAGTCGCTACGGTTCCGTATGGATATGCAGCCGAAAAATGAAATCGGAAATTCTATCCGGAACAAAAGCTGAAATACAAAACATAAACACACGAAATCAGAACTTATAAAGGAAATTACAGTATGGATTTTCTCCTGAGAACCCAACCACTTCCCCAGAATTATTTGTTGCGTACCCATTTTACTCCTTTCAGGCTTTAACCGTAATAATATGTCCGCCAGGAAAATATTTATTTTTCTTCACACTTTAAAAAAGGAAGTTAAAACAAAATTATCTCATTTTACGAAAGTAAAGTGTATAATCAAAAAACTAATAATACGTAATAATCAAATAATCAATGCGAAAGCATATTCCTGTAGCAAAAATTATTAAAACACAAATTTAAAATTGCCAGAAAATCAAGTGTTCACGAACCCACATGAAGCGAGAAGTGCGAATTCCATATTGTCGGAACATGGAGATTTCTGTCTCATTTATGAATGTTGTAGTATTCATATCGCTGACACAAATGCTTACAGAATTAGAGGACCCGCAGCACGAGAGTGTATTACAGAATTCGCTGTTGTGGCTACTAATATTATATTAAACCATGGCCGTTCTTTCAGATATACAGAGTGTATCTAAACGGCTTGGGCAAACTTGTAAAGGGTGTTCTTCACATCAAAGCAAAGGAAGAAGTTACGTAAATATATGTCTGGAAAGAAGCGTTTTTTCCACGTTAATCCAAAGAGTTCATTCAACGATAAGTTCCTTAACTATGTGCTTAATTACAACTGACACAACACATATATAATACATGTTCTTATTTTTTATTGAATCCCAACTCGCAATAACAATGTTCTCCAGCGGAATCAATGCACCATGGGTATGTCTGATCGTGGACTGTCGCACACTATAAAGGAACTGGGGCCGTTGCGAATGATCTAACGGGCATCAAAAATGCGTTGGTGAAATATCCCTTCATTCCACTTGGAGCTGAATATTCTACGGTTTTTCAATTTCTCCGTAGATAAAAAAAATTCTAAAAGACTGAGGTCAACAAGTTGTTGGGTTGCATTGCTACTATGTTTTCGTGTGGGAAAATCAGTCCTGGAATATTTCCAATCATTTTAGATTACACCCTGTTTTTCACACACGAAATTCGGTTTTTTTTCTGGTCCCATCTCCACGTAATGTGGCCGAGAGAGTGGTTTGATGGTTAGCATACTAGCCTAGTGTTCTTAAAAAAGCATGTTCGATTCCACTAATCTTAGAACACTAAAGATAAAATTCACCCTACAACGTTCCATGAAGGCATAAGGGCGGCGGACGGAAGATGTATAGCTCTATTGCTTATTTTAACTCTGACGCTAGATGGGGTGGGTGTCCAACGCCACGCCCCGGCCGCTTTACTGCCGGGAAACACCGGGTACCCGTTGCACAGGAAATTGGGTGGGGCCCAGGGCTGGTTTAGACGGGTGAGAAAAATCTCGCCCCTACCCGGGTTCGAACCCCAAACCATGCAGCCCTTAGCGTCTACTCTATCACGGCCAAAGAAAGGAGAATATAAGGTAAAGTTACTCTCCGCAAATCATGAAGGCGTATGGGGTGGTGTTGTTACAGTCCATCCTTAATATTCTTAACGTCGGTACTAAATGGAAGTAAAGGATTATTTTCGCGGCCCAGCCGCTATACTGCCGGAGAAACCCCGGTGCTAACTGAATAGGAGGCTGTGTAACCCCTTGAACTGTCCGGAGTTCCAAATACTGACTTATTGCCCCTGTCGACTAGCAACCCACACGTCCTTCGGGGCTCAGTCCCTTGCCTAGTCACTTTACCGAGTACCGCATTCCGACTGCAAGTGTAAAATGAGGAATAATGAAAGCTCTCGCTCTGTAACAACAGCCAATGACCGTGAGACAGGAGTAGAGCAAACTTTCAAAATGTCATGTAGACCACATAATATTACAATAAAACAATTACTGCCACACATTTGTCCAAAAATATTTACGTAATCTCATCACCTTAAATGTTCATGGATGTGTCACTCCGCAACCCGAGTCTCGTTTTATGAAGACATAACACCACTTGCAGGTGCGGGTAGCATCAAAACACGAGAGGCTTTTCATTATGCAGTCAACCCCTTGTTCTCCTATAGCTGCGGTGATTCAACTAGCAGCAGTAATTTTAACATCACTTAACTAATGCTACCCACATAACTCTTTTCGTAGGGCTTTCAAGTGCAGATAATTCAAGCTATGATAACGAAGAGGCTGTCTCATTTGAACTACAAGCACTCCATTGCTCTCAGCTCACAGAAGTGACAGCTCATAACTTCATCACAACACAGTTGAGACAATCCTTCTTAGTAACGCATATTGTTCAATTATACAACGTAGACATGGAATTAGAAGCGTTTACAGCCTACCGGCGAGAAGCCAAGTATGAACACCAGTCGATAACGTAGCGTTCTACACTTCTTCGATCTGCCTATCCAGGTGGCCCGGTGTATAATTCGTATACTCTTGTAACACCTACAGGAACATGAATGCTTGTCCTTGCTTTTATGATTCTTCTTCGTTTCATAATTTGAGAAATAATTATAATAACACGCATTCTAAATGGATCGATTAATGTACGTGTCACTATAACTTACGAAATAATAAGGTAGGTTTTTTTAGATTTGGTATCAACACCATGCAAATAAACCTTTAGACTTATGAATCTGATACAATCAAAATACCAACATTAAATGTATGCCTAACTAGACTTGGAAGCAACGCACGCCATCCTTTATACGGATTGTGACCAATTCCGGAATTCTTCTGCTCTCTGTAGAAGGTTACAGCCTGCAGAGATTTAAAAAATATGCAACTTCTATTGAAGTCATATTTGTGCAGATTTTAAAGTGACAGCATATTATAAGGTATATTGAGAATTCATGTTCATAATGAAACCTGCTACTTTACGTAGACATGTGGCGCATTGTATGGAAACATGTATTAACCACACCCAAAGACATTATGAGACCTTATAATGAGTCATACATAATCACTACCTATCAGCCAAATGGAACGTTTTGTGATTTCTCACTTGCAAACTACAAGTCGAACAAATTTATGGGTACATTCATAAGCTAACTACATACCAAATTTCATATACATATACATAACAATAAACATTAAATATTAAGACTTCCTGCTTCTATTTTCCTTGCTTACTTTTCCGTAATGTAAATCGCAAGAAGAAACAAGAACACTGAACAGAAACGTCTGAACATTGACTATTACCTCATACCAAGGCAAATTTCTGTGTTCGTATTTCGCGTCAGAATATTACGTAATTATAATCAGGTATGCGGCTGTGAGTATTAACTAGGCTATCACTCATCAGGCAAAATGCATCTTGAGCTCAATTTTCTTCTTTCCAAAAGTCTTAAGTGTTAAATTTTTTTGTGTGGCTCAGCAGCAAAAGTCGGCCTTAGGCCGCCTTTTTAGAGGTTTCTTATAGACAAATCACAATTATACACAGACAATTATCGGGTAGGACTTCTCTGGTAGAGTGATCAGGCCGTCGCCGAGGTCGCTACATGCACAACATAAAACAACCACAAGAGACGAACACATCTTTAGCAGGATTCGAACCCGCGAACCCAGGAATCAAGCAGCTGCAAACCTACGACTTATTAAGTCCTATTCTTATTGTAGCGCAACAGCCCTGCTTGAGTCTAGCCCGCCTCATTTTTGAAGTTTCTAGACCACAGGTAGTTACGAACACCACACTCGGTAGGCCTCCTCTGGACGATGGATCGGCCCGTCGCAGGGGCTTCTACTTGATAACACACAACACACACACACAAAAGACAGACGTCCATGTTCCATGGGGGATATTAAATACTATTATGCTACGTACTTTATCTTCATTACGCAACATGGAAATGGAATCTTTTTTCCGTCCTATCACGTCCGATCATGTTTGGCTGTGTATTACTTTTCGTAACTTTCTCGCAAACAGCATGATTTTCGAAAAATGTGTTTGAGACGAAAAGTATATTTTGATTTTTGCCCAAAAATGTCATCTGAAACTTTTCTGCTTCCAGAAAGAATTCAGGGACATAATATTATAAATGTACTTACGTTTTCGTGTAAAGTGCCTGATATTTACAAGCGATTTAAACTAACTTGAATTTTGATGTCATATTCTTAACCCAATACACAATCTCATGAAAATCTGTTCAGAGAGAGCCGAGTTATTCCACCGCAACTGACACACGGACGGAGAGACAGACGCGAGAGAAACGGAGAGTCATGACGAAGCTAGCAGTCGCTTTCCGCAACTTTGCAAATACGTACGTCTAAAACACGCAGTAGCTGTCTCCTCGTCTACCCAGCCATCGTCCTACCTACCTAACTACCTATCTATCTACCTACCTGCCCACCCACCTACCAAGTTATCCATCCATCCACCTACACAGCTTCTTAGTAATTTCTATTCCGAGCAGAGGGAAATAAGAGCTCGGTTAACCAAAGCTAATATTAAGGCATCTTATCTGTGTTGCTGCGTGATATGTTCGCCCAATCTACGATCCTGTCTGAGCGTTGCGATTCACAGAACTTTCCCTTGTACGAGAGAAAAGTATTCTGTTCAATAAAGGATGTTCATTTGCAATACTTTTTGCAAAGGACATTTGTGTCAGGAAAAACAGTCGCCAATAAATTTTTGTAAAAAATATCTTGTCTCAACAGAACTGTGTAAAACTATACAGAATCATCCAAAAATATTGTATGATAGTTTCAGCGCAGAACTATCAGAAAATAAGAAAACTTGTAATTTTCTTAGATGAAATATGGTTTACCTGAAATGAAGCTAAACGGTCAAAATAATAAATGCTCGCGTTGCGAACATCTCCGTGCAGTTCATGAAGCTTCGGTTAAATCGCCTTAAAATTCAGTGAGTGCGAACAAGGTCACAGGGCTCGTCCTTTCCTCAGAAAGTTAACAGAATAAGAGACAATGCATGACAATCCACATTCTTCGCAAGAACCGACAAAAATACTCGAAGAAAAATTAAAAATATTTAAAGAAAAAATACTCGAAAAAAAATTAAAAATATTTAAAGAAAAAATATTAGTCGTGTCGAGAAATATAGAAATACCTTTCTTGTTTTCCAACACCAAGAAATTTAAGTACACACATCAAGGCTACAATAGCTGGTGCAGATGCAGCCTTGCCAAACCTTGCAGATAAAAAATTGAAGAAAAGTTAAAATAACAGAATTTAATTAGGCCAATAGGTCTGTAAAGAAACGTCCGGGAAAACAAATCTTTTCAGAAGTGTGAGACCTGCTTAGAACCTGGAGGTCTGTACTTCCAGGCTTTTCTATG
Organism: Coptotermes formosanus; assembly: GCA_013340265.1. NCBI lineage: Eukaryota > Metazoa > Arthropoda > Insecta > Blattodea > Rhinotermitidae > Coptotermes > Coptotermes formosanus. Next base: position 4,826,702 of record BLKM01001619.1, on the reverse strand, counting down.
AGATAAGCTAAATTAAACCGCAGGGAAACAACAGACAATAAATTCCCGGCGGACGCAGGGATCGTAGGCGATAAAGCTGTCGCTATGGCCGCCGCGCTGAGCGCAAAGATTATTGAGATGCTGTGTGTGTAAGAGCCATATTTATATCCGCCCAGCCCATCATGTTCTTCCAAAACGGAACGCCATACACAAAATGGTAAACACAAAATATTTTTCTATCCCATTGAGAAATCCGAAATATAACTCCATGGATCAAGAGTCCTTCTTCGAAAGCTAACAGATCCTCAGCTAGTCAAGAAATTCCCCCGCATTTTGTGGAATCACAAGGTTCATTACCGCATTTACAAGAGCCCGCCACCTGTTCCTAACCTGGGCCAGCTCAATCCACTCCATGGGCCCCCATCCCACTTCTTGAAGATCCATTTTGATATTATCCTCCCATCTACGCCTGGGTCTCCGAAGTAGTTTCCCACCCTCAGGTCGCCCTGCCAAAATCCTGTATGCACCTCCCCCTCCCCCATACGTGCCACATGCCCCGCCCATCTCGTTCTTCTCGATTTGACCACCCGGACTATATTTGGTGATGAGTGCAGATCATTAGGTTCCTCGTTATGTAGTCTTCTCCACTCCCCTGTCACTTCGTCTCTCTTAGGTCCAAATATCGTCCTTAGCACCCTATTCTTAAACATCCTCAGCCTTTGTTCCTCCCTCAGTGTCACAGACCAAGATTGACACCCATACAAAAAACAGGTAAAATAATAGTTCTGTACACTCTAATCTTTGTATTTTTGAATATCAATTACTGAATGAATTTTGGTTTTTCATTTGAGGTTCCACAAGCTTGGAGGGTCTAAATGAAAATATGCGACAGGAGCTAAAATAATTACCTTCATTCCCTCAAGGAAGTTCTGCTTTATGTTTATAACTAATCTGCAAATCGAGGAAGGAAATTACTACGTAATGAACCTCTGGTGGATACAGCCAATTGGGTAGTTCAGTTTTTCCTGTGAGTTTTTTTTAGATTCATCTAGATAGCAGAACATAGTGTTCACGATTTCCCAGCTGATGACATATCAGCAAATCGGGTTGAAAGTAATCAACCGAAGCGACAATTGATATCAATCGAACCTTAAAGCAATTGATGTCATCCATTAACATAAATGAGGAGTAATTCATTACTGCTAACTAACTGGAATGCAGTCCATAATTGGATTTGATACTAATTACGTTTTTAGCGCTTTTTACGTTTCTTTCCTAAACCGTATGAGCTAATGACAATTGTGTTGTATTTTTTTCTCTCGTAATGTTTTAATTCAATCAATAACATTAATCTGAAAATAATCCGATCTATGTGATGGACTACTGCTTTCCACAACCAAAAGAGATAAGTTTCACTAATGTTATTCTAAACGCTGAAACGTCAATTGACTCGATTGTCCGAGTGATGTCGCAATCAAAAATTAAAACCTTCGCTGCGCCAAGTTCCTTCTCGTTGCTGCTTCAAGAAAGAAAAACATGCGACATTGGTTTATTCAAGATACCAACTCTTTCTTGCGTTAAACCGTTTGGGACTGTAAACTGATTCTGGGACACTCAAAAATACTTAAGAATTTTTTAAAGCGTCCCGTTGAAAGGTGGGGAAGAATGCATTCGTACAAGAATAACATTTTGCGGTCTAGGCTTAAATGGGAAATTGTTAACTAAAGTGGATCTCATAGGGACAGGATGTGACACACCGAAGTGGCTCAGCATACTCATCAGGTGTGTCTCATACGTACACCTTCACGAGAACTCGGAATCTATCAAATCCCTGAATAAATCAGCGAATGTAAGCATGTCAACGGACTCTAGCCCAGGGAAGTAATGTATCAGACATTGTAAGGCTCGACCTGCTCATAATTTTCGTTATTTCTCATGAACAAATAGCAGATTTTTACAGAAACCTTATATATTATTCTTGAATATCAAAATCTACTAAAATCTACGTATTTGCCTGTATGCGCTTAGTCACGCCAGCCTGGAGATTGTAGTTGCAGATATTAGTAAGCATTTATAGAAAATATTTTGGTGATGGAAGACGCAAACAATAAGGATATTCACTGAACACTTTCAGTAACATTCGGAGATAATTAAGTGCCGAAAACACAGATCTGTGTGTAGTGTACTGCGTTCAAAGACAGCCATCATGCAGTGATAAAAAGTGGTCAATCACATGAAAACAAGTGAAAGACTCCTTGTAAATCACAAAGATGACAATTGTAAGTTTTCATTTCATATCCTTTTTCCGCAGAAAAAATTTTCAGTCTTTTTAACACCGACTTTGAGGGGCACTCTGAATTCACGACTGCATTGAGTATGGCTACGCACGCGGCAAATTTAAAAATGTTCTAAAGTAATAGTTTGACAGAATAAACCGTGTTGCTACCTACTCGCATAAAACAGAGCATATTTCAGAAGATGTTCAGTGTGCAATGTTGGCTGACACGTAGACACCTACCACTGTTCGCTACTGACGCCACATCCTGATTCTATTGCTACCGATTATTTACTTGGCAACATACTGACAAATGTACAAACTCAGAAACATGTCTTTATTATACTAACTAGTCCTACATAAATATTAACAACAGAGCTGTGAAGCTTGCCGTGGACAAGTGCGGCCTCTATATGCGTTAAGCGAATGTCAACTACTGCAGTGGAGAGACAGTGACGAACAACCAGCAACGCGTTTGAAAAGCGAGTGCAAATCTTTTCCATTATAATCGCGCATAGTTTAATGTGCCTGAGTTTACACAACGCTAGTGTCGGCGCCACTATATGAGTTAACACAGCCAGCATGTTGGTGGTCTCCAGGGAAAGGTTTGTAACATAATAAAACTTTCTGATCTCAAATATTATTACGTTCGTAACAAATTTTATAAAAGTACCTACGTGTATTCACATGTCATTAGGCAGGATGCACATATATAGGGTGCATGTGCGCCCTGTCGTTCTGTTTCACATAGGCGGACATTCTCAGACGTAACAATGCTGGCTGCATAAACCTTACACCAGTCAGGAAAATTATGCTAAAATATAAGCCAGGAAGAAATTTCATTGCCCTTCCCTGAAGGTATTGTCACATACACACAATATTGGCCTGTTTACAGAGAATTCATTTTATTGCGAAACCCAAGTTTCTCGAGCTGTTGTATCGTCAGTGGGTTACGCGATAAAATTGAAGCCCGCTCGCCACAAAAAGGAGGACCCCGTATACACCATCCTAAATTTACAATTGAAACAAGGCCTGAACACGTAAAGAACTCAAATATTTGGACGTTGGCAATAGAGCTGCTCCCAGCACAAACGTCCGTAATGCCGTTATACGGACTGCTTGCCCTTTACACAGCTCTCACATATGCATTTACAACATCAGGGCCAAATTGGTCGCAAGGATAGTGAAGATGTTCATCCCTGCATTAAAAACATCCTTTATTGCTACTAGAAACGATAAACGTTACAAGAAAAGCAGTAAACACATCTCGAATTGTTAAATAAAAAAGTAATAACAAACCCTGCAACGGAAAAGTCGTAAAGTTTTATCATGTAATGCTGTTAGATTCAACCATTTCGCTGTTATTGTTGCACAGGGTAAGCTACTACAACTTTTAACTGTCTCAATACACGTTTATGGACTAATTGAATATATTATCTGCATATCCATTTTCTTCCACTTTAAAGCGTAATACGAGACTTCATAAAAAAGAAAATTCTCAACCAGTTTTGTGGTACACGAAAAGTTAGCCGAAGAAGTTACGTATACATCCTACACCACAAGTTTGATTTTCCCATTCACAGAAGTCCAACACTAGCTCCTACTCTGCACTAATTAAACCATTTCCAAAAGTGCACCTCTGTGTCTTCGTTTCCATTTTAATATTTTTTGCCAATATAAGTTATGCAAAAAGTTCCTATAGCTTTTCCCAAGCCTTGTTTTGCTAAAACGCATACGCGCTACGTAAAGAGACTTGCTTTCCTTGACAACATTACCTCATAATGAAAGTCCGGAACTAGTTGACCGACTAACCAATTACATCCGTTTCTATTAATGTCGTGCTGCATGCAACTGCTTTGTTACATAGTACCTCCTCAAGTTTATCCATATTCTATCAGTACTCCTAATCTGCGTCCTCCAATCATGTTTCATTGCCAAATTTAATATCGTATTTCATCATTTAATTACTGTCATAAACCTTTATGAAAAATTATAAATTACCAATCTCTGCAGTACAAAATTTACCCCAGCATAAAGAGCAATAAGGCCGAACCCAGTGGCCGCGCGGTCTAAGGCGTAGGTCCGCGGCCGAACGCTTACTGGGATCGTGGGTTCGAATCCCACCGGGGGCATGGATGTTTGTCTGTTGTACAGTGTTTGTGTTGTCAGGCAGAGGTCTCTGCGACGGGCTGATCCCTCGTCCAGAGGAGTCCTACCGAATCTGGCGTGTGCCTGAGTGCGATCAAGTGCAAAACAACAAAAAACCTCGACACTGCTGTGAGTAGGTGGAAGCCGTAAGGACTACGAAACGAATAAAGAGCAATAAGGTTTCCACAATCTCTGTTTAACACAGTGGCAAAGAAATGAAGACAATATTGGTAAGAGTTTTGTCATGAAATTCCGTAACTTCGAAAGTTATGGTCAGTGATGAGCATGAAATTCAAATAAACTGCCTTTTTTTGTAAGAACATTTTCAACTTTTTCTTCAGATTTATATCCGATTATTCACATGTCATGATTCCGAGGGCACGAAAAATGGCGCTTTCAAATTCCACGAAAGTTAATGAGTGACAAACGTGGAAGCAATCTTTTCGATTAATTAGTGCAAAATTAAAATCCACTTGGCCAAAACAGGATTGATGATAATTAAGCCTTGAAAGCACAAAACTTCTTAAGAAGCTAATGATAAATTAGACAGTCAAAAAATTCGCCTCGCTTTTGGATCCCTACGGTTTTTTATTACCGTGGTTATTATCGCGGTCACAAAAGCGCTATGCTGACCCTCCTTGCCACACTGTTTCCCTAAGACATGTTTTAATACAGTATTATCCTTTTAACCCAGTTGAGACTTGTCTAAAGAATCCGTAGAAGGTGTAGATTTGGGCCGGAAAAGTAAGGGAGGGAGGATTAGAGAAGATTGGACAGAAATGTAGCCTAATTAGGAAAATGTGCAAAGGAAGATTACAGACGATATGCCGAATTATTAAATCCAAGTAAAATAAGGAAGAATTCATCTTTAGTTTCTTTTGTGAAATGAATAAAGCGGAAGGAGGACGAGAGAGAGTGTGCTATATTGTATATCGAAGGAAAAGAAGTGGAATAGCACTGTTCATATTAGGAACTTGAAAACTGAGGCGACCGAGGGTTGCAGTCGAGGTACTCTTTCTGCTGAGGGTTAGAGAAGGACTTTAATTTACTTTTCAAATATATAAGAAAAGCATAAATGGAAGGAGATACCTTTGAACAATAGTCGTAAATGTCTATTATAAATTATGAAATTCCTACAAAAATTAATAAATACAAAATTAATATGATCACAAAGCTAAGAAATTCAGGCAATGTCTTGTAGAAGATAAAATCCAATTGAAGAAAGCAAACGGAAAAACAGGACACAGGCTAGAGTAGGAGAACCAGTGATTTTTTAAGTATGATTGCCGGACTGAATAGATATCATATCTAATTTCGAGCATAAGACAATGCAAGAAATGTGTCCTGCCAAACAACAGGCACGTCCTTCTAGTACATATACTTTCAATCAATTGACAGAAAGCAGAATGTACATAAATTATCTTTACAACAACTTTACTTGTTAACACAGCCGGTGTTAAAAGACACAAGCATGTTGTTTGCACACAACGGCTCTTGTACGCAAATACGGAAATAATGACATATCATAAATTTCCCTTTATACTGCAGCCTGGATTTCGTGTAGCTATCACTTAGGTCAGGATAGGTGTCATTTTTATAACACCAGGATAGGGCCACTGCCTTCTGTCATGCTAACCCGGATACTGCCCTCAAGCGCTCCCACTTCATAAAGAAAAAAATTGCTTTCTCAAACAATAAAGTATGCTATTTGCAAAATATGAAAGTCCATAACGAGGAACTTAATGATCTGTACTCATCACCAAATATTATATGGGTACTCAAATCCAGAAGAATGAGATGGGCGGGGCGCGTAGCACATATGGGGAAAAGGACAGGCGCATACAGAATTTTGGTAGGGAGACCTGAGGGAAGGAAACCACTTGCGAGACCCAGGCGTAGACCCTCCAAGCTGGTTTAACCTCAAATGAAAAACCAAAATGCACTAAGTAGTTGCTATCCAAAAATACAAAGATTAGGGTGTATGGAACTATTATTTTACCTGTCGTTTTGTATGGGTGTGAACCTTGGTCTGTGACACTGAGGGACGAACATAGGCTGAGGGTGTTCGAGAATAGGGTGCTGAGGAGGCCATTTGGGCAAAAGAGAGACGAAGTGACAGCGGAGTGGAGAAGACTACATAACGAGGAACTTAATGATCTGTACTTATTACCAAATATAGTTCGGATGGTCAAATCGAGAAGAATGAGATGGGCGGGGCATGTGGCACGTAAGGGGGTGGGGAGGGGTGCATACACGGAGACCTGAGGGAGGGAAACCAGTTCGGAGACCCAGGGCCTAGGTAGGAGGATAATATCAAAATGGATCTTCAAGAAGTGGGATGGGGGGCCATGGAATGGATTCAGCTGGCTCAGGATAGGTATAGCTGGCAGGCTCTTGTAAATGCGGTAATGGGCCTCCGGGTTCCATAAAGTGCCGGGAATTTCTTGACTAGATGGTAACCTGTTAGCTTCTCAAGCAGAGCTCTGCTCCATTGTGTGCTTTAGTTAGCAGGGAATAATTACTTGGTGAGTTTATTTCGAAATCACCAGGAATTCCTTCTTCAGTACGGATAGGCACACATATTGTGCGACATTCTATATTTCCTTTGGTCAGGTGGACCCTTCATATGGCTCACTATGCCGTTTACATGTCTGTCACAATCTATACAATGCGTCAAAATTGTCAGTCACTACAAAGCGTGTCCTATAGACACAATGGGTAGAGTTTAGAATGCAACTNATTTTCAGGACGGACGATGTTTCCTGGACTAATCTCAAGGAGGAGGAAGCAAGCTCCCCAAAAACGATGGTATCTGTGTACTAGTTCACACCGTGCATGCCTAACAAGAGAGGAATCTTCATCACCACTGCGGGAACCTCTTATCTGGCACAGTAACTGCTTTGTGTCAGGAAAATATCCCAGGCTACATTCAAGGACCGATAAACTTTACTGGGGTATTCGTGTTCTTCTTCAATCAGTCCAGATAAATTCTGTGTCATTGTACAGGCCACAGGGACTCACTTCAACAAAATTTCCAATTCCAACTTCCATCTCCCATGGAATATGAGGTAATAAAAAGAGAACATAAATTATTCCTTTAATGACATAATTGGTCTCAGAATCATATTTTTGCTCGCTGAGGTCCCGCAGAATATACTACTTCCGCTTCCTCTCATGCTTCACGTATTGATTAAAATGTACTATGATAAGAAAACAAATTTATAATGCGAACTCCCAATGATTTCTTTCTTTCAAACAACGAAGTATCACCATGAAAATAAATACATGATATATGAATCCGATCAAAGAAGTGTATAAATTTTACCACATTATGTTGGAAATTTAGACTTCCTGTGTACATTTGAAACCAAAATTTCTTCTACTCAGTCGGCATAATTTTACTGATAAGCAAATTCCGTTTTGTTTACAATAACTAGCTACATATTTCGGCGTTTTACTAAAGCTGTCAGCAGCTGAAACCACTACAAAAATATAAAAGTATACAATAACCTTATGCGACATACACATTATACGTGACACAAGGTTGCCTTCATACTCTCATATTTTTATAATCGTTTAGCCTGATGATGACCTCAGTAAAATGTCGAAACATGTAGCTACCCAGTGTAAACAGCAAGAAAGCTTTTAGCAATAAAGTTGTGTTGACTGGGTGAAAGCAGTTCCGGTTTTACGTTTAAAAACACAACGGGAGGCCACACACCTGGATTATGGGTGTATTTGGTATACACGCTTTTAGGGAGATCACTGGGCTCCCATCAACAGAAGTATTTGTTGTCATTATACTGACATATCGGTTTTTTACATAAGGTTGAGTGGGAAATGTTGGTTACATGTATTATTTATAAAATGGGGCAAATTTGGAAAGTTTTCTCTCTCTTGTGACGGAATGTGTAAATAAATCCTCAGTGTGAGCAACTGCTTGAAACGTTTATCAAATAAACTGGCGAACACAGCATCTTATTTAACGGATGCTGAAGGTCCTTTTTAAAATAGCAGTCTCTTTAACTTTACCTTGAACCAGACTAAACCAGCCTGAAACTTCAAAACCTCTTTTTATAAGGCAAATTTTAGAGTTTAAAAATAGCATTAATTACACATACCACCTGCTGCTACATTAAGACATTCATAATTCTACCACAGGCTGGGTTTACGCGTCTTTCACAATTCTACCACAGGCTGGGTTTACGCGTCTTTCACAATTCTACCACAGGCTGGGTTTACGCGTCTTTCATAATTCTACCACAGGCTGGGTTTACGCGTCTTTCATAATTCTACCACAGGCTGGGTTTACGCGTCTTTCATAATTCTACCACAGGCTGGGTTTGCGCGTCTTTCATAATTCTACCACAGGCTGGGTTTACGCGTCTTTCATAATTCTACCACAGGCTGGGTTTACGCGTCTTTCACAATTCTACCACAGGCTGGGTTTACGCGTCTTTCATAATTCTACCACAGGCTGGGTTTACGCGTCTTTCATAATTCTACCACAGGCTGGGTTTACGCGTCTTTCATAATTCTACCACAGGCTGGGTTTACGCGTCTTTCATAATTCTACCACAGGCTGGGTTTACGCGTCTTTCATAATTCTACCACAGGCTGGGTTTACGCGTCTTTCATAATTCTACCACAGGCTGGGTTTACGCGTCTTTCATAATTCTACCACAGGCTGGGTTTACGCGTCTTTCATAATTCTACCACAGGCTGGGTTTACGCGTCTTTCATAATTCTACCACAGGCTGGGTTTACGCGTCTTTCATAATTCTACCACAGGCTGGGTTTACGCGTCTTTCATAATTCTACCACAGGCTGGGTTTACGCGTCTTTCATAATTCTACCACAGGCTGGGTTTACGCGTCTTTCATAATTCTACCACAGGCTGGGTTTACGCGTCTTTCATAATTCTACCACAGGCTGGGTTTACGCGTCTTTCATAATTCTACCACAGGCTGGGTTTACGCGTCTTTCATAATTCTACCACAGGCTGGGTTTACGCGTCTTTCATAATTCTCACAAAGGCAGTGATTATTTCCCTAAACAGTGTTAACCGACTGGCATTTATAATGGACAGGGAGTGTGTTCTAACATAGGAACTGACCGTTTACGTACTGTTTAGAATATCGACGTCCAAACTTTTTACGACAAAGGGCCAGACCAATTATTGCGGGCTGAATCGCGGGCCGCACGTGGAAAGTAACAACAAGTAGCATACCTAGCGACCTAAATTACTGTGTAACTTTCCTAATATATACATGACTTACAAATGTGGACGCGGGCCGCATAATACAAACTGGCAAGCCGCATACAGCCTGCGGGCCGCGATCTGAAAGTCCATGATTTAGAAGAAAGCCTGTCTTCAATGAGTAAATACGAGTCTTATGAAACATTTCTCGAGGTCTGCCATCGGATCAGGTTTCCGACAAATGTTTATGTAATTCTCATTCCTCTGTGCTTTCAATCCACTCCTTTATATACTCTTTTAACAATTCTAGCGGAATATTAAATATTACGATGCTCATCACTATGTAATGTTCTCTGTGTTCCTGTCACGTCATCTTTCTTGTTGCCAAATCCCCCTCACGTCTGTTCCACACATTCTCAATACAGTGTATTCCTTAACGGTAATAAACAAAGTTTTATATCTATATAAATCAACAAGTAGCTTATATTGTAATTTAATCTTCTTGACTTTCTAGGAATGCGACTGGGAAAAAACATTTTGTATCAAAATTCAGTTCAACATTCTCTCATACGACAATATTCTCTTAATTTTATCTCTAAAAGAGTTTGGATTCTGGACTATCTTTCAAAAGTGTGTGAATTTCAGCTTAGTATTTTATACGAAAACATGTCCTATAAAACGTACAGTCAATTTTCTCTTATTAACTTGTGTATTTAATTAAGTTATTACGTCTTTATACGAAGGCCTAAATACGAATACTGGAGAAGAGAAGAAAATAGATCCTGACTATGCGGTAAGGTTAGATTCCTGTTAAAGTTATGGCGCATGACGGTAGTGTCTGGACTGTCAAACATACCGCATCAGATATTTCCTCTTAGTTGAATATATTGCGATATGGACGATAGATCTTCACGGCGTTTCCTGCAATGAAGAGAATTGGCTGTTCCTTCCACCTCAAGTGGTATGATTTGTAATAATTCCAGATCATTTACCACGCATTTATTGCAGGTACAGCGTGTTCAAAAAGCAAAGGCATACAAAATTATATTTTGTACGTTAAAAATTTCAGCAAGCCTTTTCCCAAGCACAGATTTTCAAACAATTAAATGTATTACGTTAAAAATAGAAATATAAACTGACATAAACATGGATATTTAATGTTCTCACGAGCCTATGCACCAAGATTATGGCCTTCTTGGATTTTAAGCAGTAGTAGCTAGATACCAAAGTTTCGAAATAATATGCTGTCTCCATGTTCGGGGCAGACTGAGGATTGAGGCATATGTCCTTCCATAAAGTAGTTCCCACCAAATCATATACAGACATACCCGTAATCTTAATATGTACATCTTATAAGGAGACACTTCAGAATTAGGCAATCCATCTCACTTTTAAAATAAATGGTACTGATATTTTAAAGTTTTATCTTGAACATAAAACACGTAGTAAATTCATTTTCACACAGCACACATAAGCAAGCGTAATAATTAAACAAAAATAACTAATAGTTATGCACCTTTTTAGATATTATCGTGTTTAATATAAAACCGTGTCGCATTCCTGTAAAGACATAAATATATCACAGTTGTTAATAACATACCCGTATACCAGAATTGCATGTTGTTTGCTTAAATCATGATAATAATAATTCAGTTTGGTGTGGAAGGTTTTATTTACATTTCACAGTCGTCGTTTCTTCGTAACGCTTTGTTTACATTTTCGCATTGCTATTATTCAACACGGACTAGTGCTTGCACTCCAAATACAACTGCCTAATAATTTGTGATGTAGTCCTTTATTCTAAATAACATGATAAATTGAAATTGGACGGCAACATCAACTTCTGGTCTATTAATTTACTGCGAAAGTAAATACTGAAAAAACAAATGCATAACCTCTATTATTTGCTAACAAGGATGCTGGTTTACAAGTACATGAAAACTAAATACCTATTCAAATCTTGTCACCATAATGCAGGACAAACACAAAACAAACAGTTACAAGACTCTTGACAAGGTAGCGAAGCTGAAATTTTGGGAAGGATACTAAAAAATGAAAATGCACACACGAAGAAATTGACGTACAGGTAAAAGTGAAATCATGAAAGCGTAGGGTGAATTGAAGGTGTCGTTCCACTCATTCGTAACCACAACGATAGACGAAGGTGAATAGCCAGGTACACACATCTGCCCTTTTACTCCTGGGGAAAAACACCTAGGTGACATTTGAACACAAGGCTGATGGGTCGAAGAGTCGGTCAAGACGTTTTGGTGAGTACAGAAATGTCTTGCCCCTGCCGTAAATTAAAACTTGATTCTTCGATTGGCAAGCCAGTAGACTTATCACTACCCAGAATATGCTATTCAGGATTTGTCGAATGAAATTATGAACACATTAAATCCTGGGAATGCCTGCCACCATTCGGCTCGGAATATGTTGTTTTCCCCGCTGCCATACAAAAACACAAACATTAAGATAAAAACAACTATAATTATGGCTGCAGTTTCCACACACGTGATACTTTGTCCCTTATGTTAAGGAAAAAACATATAATGTGTAATTGAGAATATTTGGACTTTCAACAGAGGGACTGACATAAGGCTGGACACAATTCCACAGTGAAGAGGTTATGACTCGCGCTGCTCGCCAATATTATGAATCAAATAAAAAAAGAAGATATGGGCTGGATATTTGGTAAGAACAGAACACAAGAGAAATGTGTACAGGGGTTCATACGACCACCCGAAGAAGGAGACCACTTGAAAGATGCAGGACGGCCGTACCATGGCTCAGGCGGTTAGTCGACAGCCTCTCATGGGTAGAATCGGATTAGATCCCAGGTCCGTCCATGTGAGAAATTCTTCTTTGTTTCTTTCGTTCTCTTGTATTCTGTAGGCGTAGAGGATTATTGTGGCACTTCGTCACATTCAATGGCACCCACACACGCAGACACGCATGCACGCACTCGCACACACAATTGGTAGGACTCTTCTGGACGAGGGATTAGCCCGACGCAGAGACCTCTTCATGACAACACGTAACACTCACAAGAGACAGACATTCAGACCCACGACGGGATTCGAACCCACAATACCATGAAGCGAGAGGCCGCAGACCCACGCCTTGGACCGCGCGGCCACCGGGTTCGCCCATGTGGAAAATGTGGTTGACAAATTGGAAGTGTAACAGGTTTTTCTTCGAATACTTCGCTTTCCCACTTATCGCTCTGCCAGTGCTCTATTCTCGTTCATTAATCTGTCACCGACGCTATATAAACTCAGCAATTGACAGTGCCGTTAGATAATGCACTAAAATACGATACCTAGGATTAGAAGGGAGGACAGGTTTAAAATTGTTCTTAAAAATATGATGATAGGGAGGGGACTACACTCGTCTGGCTCAGGAAGCGAGCAGTGGTGGGTTATAGTTAATAGGGTAATGAAACTTCGGTTTCCATAAAATGAGAGGAACTGGGGTGTGTCTCAACAGACAGGAAAATCAAAACTAGCCAAATTTGTGTACGATCAAATCACCGTATAAGTTACGAATTTCGGGTCTTACAAACAGAATCAAGTAACACTTCCACAAAAAAAAAGAGACTGTGTGACCAGTAGGATAAGCCAGTCTAGTAAAAAAAAAACACCACTTCGATTCTGCTCATCACTGTGGTAAGTTACAGGGCGGTCTGTTTTATCACGGCTTACTATTTTATAGTCGTTTAGTATAATTTCCTTTCAGCACCCGCATTACATTAATTTGTCCAGTCATTCTGCATAATTGGAAATGTTCCCGTTAGTAGAGGCCTATTTCTCTAATTATTCTGATGCTTTTTAATGTGCTTTTTATGCTCGATGCATCCACGTCTGCAAGGGGATGTAAGTTTCGTTTTTTTTGTGGTTCCTGTACAACTCTATTTGGCAATGTCTCTTCTCATCGCCGTTTATGACATATGGCGCAATACTGTGTGTTTGTGTATTTATGTAACTTTTTTTCGATGCACAGTGATTCAGACTAGCATTTTATTTGTCGTTCAACTCAACAGAAACCTTTATACCTGATGATGGAAACATCCGTATTCGGAAATTTTTGTTTGTAAAAACTGAAGATGATAAATAGTACCCGAAATAATAGTCATGTTCAAAATTTTTTTATTTCATGACAAGCTACTATTTTTTGAAAAGGGACTGCGCTGTGTGAAGCTAATGTGCTCCAAACATGTTCAAATGCATACGTACGTGCGAAACAGCTATCCTTTTTTCATAGAATAAAAAGAAATAATTTGTAATAGAAGGAAATAATATACAGCTTGTTTAAAGCAGGGCGTTGGAAATTAGGAGAAATTAGAAAAGTGTTAAACGAGGAAGTTTTCCTTTATGCTTATGCATGCAGGATGTCACACACACAGTTTTTTACTTGCTTGAAAAATAATGGGGAGAATAAAATGGTTGAGCAGAAAATGGTTGGACATGGATGAATAAATAGCGTACACTAAAATAATAAACTGCACCAACAAAGCATAATTAGGAAACTTAGGAAGACACTTAGGAATTGGGGTAATTGGCAAAATAAAGTACAGGAAGCGTACTGTTACAAGTATTCAATATGGAAAGGGTCTGCCACTGTGACACCTGGGTGTTTATCGGTGTGCAGTTCCACGTATTTTGGACTAATTTGAAGACGCCGAACGCACCCATTACTGTTATTATTATTATTATTATTATTATTATTATTATTATTATTATTATTACGATCATCACTGTTAAGTATTAATTGTTTATTATGTGACATCCGGCCTAATCCTTCTACTTTTATGTGGCTTAATCAGACACGAGTTCAGCACACCCCATTATTTATTTTCTCTCCTGCCCCTTTCCATCCGATTATATACCATGTTCTGTTTTATACACAATTAGTGGACTACTGTCTTACATGAAAGTTTATGTCGTCAAATTTGATGTGTATTTATCCGCAATATCAAGCACAAGCTTTTCCAGACATACGAACTATTAACATCCGTGAATACTATGAAATCTTGTATCGTATTGGCTTCCCTTAGTGAAGAAACATACTTAATACATTCAACACCTTCAAAAAGTGTATTACAGCCTTAAGGCTTCTGAAACTTACCTACTGGTGGTTATGAAGATCATAGACACATTTGGATCGAACATCGGCAGACTGAAGTTAAATGTGGTGATATTTTCTTGAAATACATATTTCAACGGCACACACATTTCGGTTAAAGCTTCTGCTTCTATAAACGTGGGTGCATCGCCTTAAAATAAGTGGAGAGGCAAACAACGAATTCATTAAAATTCTCTTCAATTCCAGATTATTCGCAAACACATGCACGAGAAATAGTGTAAAACTCCTGTCGAATAAGTGCGGAGTTCAGAGTTCTGGATTTCATTCCTCTTACATTTAATCGTGCTATCAAGCGAAGCACTATCCTCACATCCAAATATTAACCTGTAACTACGGCCTCCCTTTCCTTCACTTCACATTAAACGATATGTAAAGTATTAAATGTTACTGATGAGGAAGGAACTTAACGGGTCAATGAGGTCAGTGGTATCAGCAACTTCAGTGTCTATGTGCGTCGCAAAACTTCAACGTTTACTGGATCTAACAGAGTGCGCAGGGTTGATGGAAACTTATTCACAGCAAATGATTCTAGTGAATGATTCCATGAGTATAAACTAGCTGGCCGACAAGAACAAGCAAATGAGAGTCCATAAGGATCCTCCTTTTTAGAGCAATTTAAATCCTTGTATATGATCAATAAAATGTTAGAGGAGAGTCACATCAAGTTGACGTAAAACAAACAGAACCAATATTAACGCTAGGAATGCGTTTCACATTTTACATCCAGGAAGATTTGCGAATACAGAATCCGCTGAAGTCATTTAAAACTCCGGATAGCTTTCCTCGACAGTACACTTCAAGTACCACTTTAACGCATATGCCAGCATGACTAGGTTGTTTATAGCTCGTTATTTTATACCAGCTATAAAAAATAATATTTGTAATGACAGTAGAAGAGAAGATGTTTCACTACAAGTGTAAGACACATACCGAGCTGTCGGTCCTGCATATTACAGAAACAGCACTGATTGGGAGTGCAGATGAGAATGATCGGACCAACGAGGGAGTTGCAATGTACTGGAGAAGAATGTGTTACGAAAATACTAATAATTTATGTCTTCAATGAATATTATTAGGACGATCAAACGAAAAGCGAAAAGACAGGAGAGACAAGTAATAAATATATGGGGGACAGAAGGCCGTGAAAATTTTAGTCCGAAATCCTGAAATGAACAGACCAATTGGGAATGTAGGTATACATGGGACAACAGTAGTGCCATAAATCTTAATTTCAAGAGTATACAGGCATGGACTGAATTTATTTGACTTCGAACCTAGGGGAGGAATGTTGTGCACACAGTAATAACAATCCGAGTCTCATAAAATTTTAATTATTTTAGGCTTTACCTCTCACTAGTTAAGCGACTATTAGCTTCTCAAGATGTCAGCTACATGAAGTTACATCACACACGGTGAGTAAATAAAATCGTAAAGCGCGCAAAGTATAAGGACACGGTTAGGGAAATTGTAACACCTAGGCGTACATCAGATTACACAAAAAACGCAGTTTATACATTCATCAGTCGAGAAAAGTCTGTTTTATAGAATCAGAAGTTAACTGATATGTTACCGAAGGTAATAATAAGCCAGTTCCATGTTCGGCAGGCGAATAGTATTTCGCAAGTATACATTTGTAAGCAGCATTCGTATTTTTCCATGATGACTCACCTCTGCAAATCAAAGGATAATATTGTATCCAAGAGTATTATTTTTCTTGAAACTTTTGAAAATATATGTTGCTATTAAAAGTTGTAACGTTTTCCCTTTTAAATTATATAACTCTAGAGTATTTCATGTGTTACAAGCAAGTAGGAAAACTTCTAAGCGAAAACGTCCGTAATGCTGGTGGACGGTTAAAGAGCAATTTCTACGACAGGAACTAGCAGCAGTCTCGGCACTTCCGCAAATAATAACATTCACGTTGCCGATATATTTCCTACATTGCATATAGAAAATAACAAAACAGACAGATAGCTTAAGCAAATATGGAGAAAGCCAGCAATTTTGCACACTTTAAACATACGGCTCAAAATTACATATCAAGGACACTCATTGCAAAGAACAGGAAAACTGATAGATACCAGACAGATAATATACATGAGCAGACAACAGACAGAAAGACAGACATACAGATAGATGACAGACTGTCATTGAGCGGAGAACCAAAGACACAGCTGGATGGCTGGATGGATGGAGAGACAGACAGACAGACACACATACGTGCTTATATACATACATACACGCACGCATGTACACATACATACATACATACATACATACATACATACATACATACATACATACATACATACATACATACATACATACATACATACATACATCTATATGTGGTGAAAACAAGAAAATGATAAAATTCAGGAAATAAAGATAGAACGGACTAAAGTGACAAGGAAGGTAAACTGATATGAAATGGGAAAGAAAAAAATTTCACTGAACATGAAATTTGCCGGGTCACAGGCGAAACCACATTTTACAATAATGCGTAAGCATGGAGCACCGGTAGCATGTAAACTGTAGAAGGATATGGAATGTGTCCGCCAATGTGCTGATTTATGCACGACGAACCCCAAGGGAATTACCATAGAATGAAACCTGGAACCGGAAAGTAAGGAAGTTTAAGTTCCAGAACTACGGCATAGTCAGTTCTTGATAATACGGCTGCCATAACTACGCTAATGCACCAGTAAAATTCTCTTAAACCCAGGCGTTTATATTTTCATTGCTTCCAGAATAAAAGGAAGCGGGAGCAATTACTTCCAGTTTGTTAAACGCTGCAGTTGCTCGAAATAGGCGGCGGTCCTCTTCGTTCTAATTCCTGAATAAATTTATCCTCACAACCAAACTATCAGTCTCTAAATGACATCTTCCAAAATACACAACACAATGCCGTACATTGCCGTACAGTTTCAGGAGAAGCTACAGTCTGACCGCCATAACGGAACACGAGTAACCGGAAGGGCAGAACATGCAATTACATTCCATCAATCTTTCTTTATTAGTTCCCATAACAGCGTTTGAAATGTTGAGTAATGCGACCCTTTCAAAACCAGGAGTCACAACTGCTCGTGTCAGAACATTCTGGTTACATTATTATACCCACGCGTCTGGTTCTCATATTACACGAACATGTTAACACAAGGTTTGTGTTAATTTTTGCTACAATACTGCACAATATGCTAGGCAAGCAGAGGCATAATAATAAGAATAATTGTAAATAATATAATAATGGGAGAACAAATGAGAAAGAAAAAAGGAAAAAATAAAATAATATTTATACCGTAGTAAACCATGGATCTCTATTTATTATATCCGACTAATTGACTCTGAAAGACATAAAATTGAGATTTTGTTAAGGAAAAATACGAAAAGCAATTTAAATTACTGCATTCAAAATATCTTTATACTAGGCTAGTTTATTACTTATATTATTATTATTATTATTAGAGGAATAGCATTGCAATTAAGAGTACCCTTTATGCAGAATTTTGTCAAAGTTTTAAGCGCCGTAAACTGTTAACCTTCAAGCCTGCTGGGATATTACGCTGCGAATATTTGTATAGATTTACGGACGTTTCGGTGGATCCTTCTGCCTTTGTGCTCTGGGGCGCCACACTGTTTAGATTTGGCTTACAACGAAGCTGGAGGTAGCAAGCTGAACTGAAAAGTCGGTAAATATTTACTAAGAACACAGCATCAAATCCCACAAGAACTTCATCTTCTTCAGCACCGCTGGAAAGATGTCCGACTCCAACGCAAGATTCTTTTTTGACGCATAACCAATGAGTACCTTCTGCAAGCAAGATAACATCCCGTTGTGGCGGCTAACTATTCTGTTACGTATTCAGGGGGGCACACAACTCGAATATTGGCCCGAGCGCAGACAGACCAGCCGGACTGCAGTTTTCTGCAAGATTTTATCAGTGTCTCCAGTCGCGTGTATATATATATTAACCCTTTAAAGACGAAGCGTATCTGTTTTATATAAGGACTCAGTACGTACCGCGCTGTAAACACTCTCCACTTCGGTTATAAAAACCAGTCTGTTAATATTTTATAAGGCAAAAGTTGCTGTTTGTTCTGAGATCCGTACAAAACACATAAACGCAATGTGGGCACCACGTAGAATTTTTTAATATTAAACATGGTGGTATGTAAAGTTACCGCTAGGCTTTAAAGATTAAAAGATTAAACGACGTTATAATCAATTCCTTCCGCATACTTCCAATTTATAGTTCCTTAGCCACTTCACTTAAGACTGGACGGCCCGGTTTAGAATCCCGGTAGGAGAAACAGATTTTTCTTTTCTACGAAACAAGCAGGCCAGCCGTATAGCCCACCCAGTTTCCAATGTATTACAAGGTTACCGGTGTTATCTATCGGCGGTAGAGTGGCTGCGGTGTGAAGGTAAACACTCACCTCCAACTAATGCCGAGGTTAAGAATGAGTGGAGCTACACCTCTATTCCCCTTATATGCCTTCATGCCGTGGACAGCAAACACTATATTTTCGTACCTTTTTAAGATGAGTAGCTGGCTTCGGGAAGCATTGCTAAAATATAAAAGAACAGCGAAGGATATTCATAGCGATCCCTTACCAAAATTTGTAATATTTTCTGTATGTTAACTTGGTTTCTTTACTCCACAGTTCGACAAGTACCAGGCTGGGTGTGAGGCCGGAACTAAGGACTGAGCTGGCACTAGTGTGCTGATTCGTCGCACCTATCGCAGGATGCAGCGGCGGTAATAAATGGATAAACAGAGTTGACGAAATGGCGACCGACGCTAGATAAGCGACAAACAGATTAGAAAGTCTGTCTAGACGGAGCTTTCTCCAACAGATTTATAGCAGCGTGCTTGGACTGCTAGACCCGAAGATGGACACAGTAGGATCTTTCGAAACATCGGTAACTCTCTACCAGCCAACAGGTCGTATCATCCCAGAACGCTTGGATCTTCGACACCGCTGTTGCGAGGATCTAAAATCTCTCATAAAATAAGGCACGGGGTGTGCTCCAGTAGCACATTATTCACACCGAGTTTCGTAAAATTCGGTCAGCTGGTGCAAATTTGAACTGATATGAACAACGAACAGAGAAATCAGCTATTGTAAAAGATGCCTAGCACTGTTTTCTACGAAGGCAGGCAGGCTAAAGTGCACGTACAGAAATGGGTGACGTGTGGTACCGCTACGTGCAGAAATGACAGTTTATTGCTCTATAGGGTTCGGATGTTCACCCCTGCCGAAGTAAACATGGCTGCCGGGGGAATGAACCGCTTTGGATCAAGCTCACCTTCATCCACAAATCCATCCTTACAGCTCCTACTGAGCAGCCTTCCTTGAGAGATGTATGACGGAGTCCGCATTTTCAAGCTGTGACAAACGCGTAAGAATTGATGGAAGAATAATTTACAGCACATTTCTGGGACAACTGTAACTCTGGATATTTTGGCCTTTCAACGCTAGCAAGACTTCCTGTTCAGATATCACGACAGGTGGCACCACGTACTCAGGAGATCGGCGGGCCCAGAACTGGAGCCCACGTTTGTGGGAGCCGTTCTGACATCGAGCCTCGTGCTACGGGGCACTCTAGTTTCTAATATTTTAGGCATAACCTGCGTGATGAATCGAGTTAAATATTAGGCTCTGCCATTCGAAGTGTTTTCTTTCCAGAAGCAGGATGAATTCTTTTATGAAACCATTCTGTGTAACGACGACTGACTTTCCTTACTTTGAAGTGTAGATCGTCACAGGCATCACGTATTTTTGCCACAAGTCGAGACAAATCACGGTGTACTAACACCACATTATTTGAAAACGACGTTAGGAAATGTTTGGTGCTCTTGGTTATCCCAGATTATTTGCTCTTATTATTGTTTCTCTACTTTTGTTTTTCTACTTTCGTCTGGTTTTCCGTTTTTTGTAACACATTCTCACCATTATTTCTCTTCCATCCTACGGTTGCTGTCACTGTTTCCACACCCATGTTTCTCTTTACCTCTTCAGTTGACATTGCCTTTAATCTTACGGTACTTGCAACCTCCTTCGGGCACTTTTTTCAATGTTTCTCTGAATTCTACTTTCCTCCTGGTCAGCAGGTGTCCCAGTTCCTTTAGCAGATTCTCTTCTCTTCCGTCCTTTTACCTCAATCTGTTGCTACTACTGCCTTTACAGTTTCTGCTCAATTTCTATGTCCACAAAAATTATTAATTGTACTGTAATATGAAATAAAATATAATTCCTCATTTTACGGACAAATAGCACTTTAGTAATCAATGTAAACTGCTTGAAAGCTTCTGTTACAAAAGTTCCATAAACAATAGCAGGATCGCAACGCGGCTAATTGTAACAATAAATGTGAACTGGAATTTTATGGGACCAGTACATGGCTATATTTTCTATATGACCTACACACTGAACGCTCTGTAACATCTCGTACATGCTCTCTGGTTTCTTTAACCAACACGATGTTATTCTTATCCCCAGGTATTTTTAAGATTTGTTCCGCTCATTACGCAATACTTGGTTCCTTATCTGATGCACTGCATCTCATAATCTTCGAGAGGTTAGGTTATGCTTCTGAACAGGCAATTTCTGCTACCAACGACCCTCTTTGCTCTTACACGACAGCCGTTCAAATGTCTGTAGGTGCCCAATTTATCCTCCACAGAAGCTTCAACCGTCACACGCGCACACACTCATATATATGTAACGGAATAAATGCGTACCATGACAAGTGCTAAGCAGTCCGTACCGTTTCATAAGTCTTGATATGCGCCAGACCGACAATCACGTTAACAACAGTACCATGGCAACCGTTATAAATATCGTTCATTCATAGCATAAATGTAGGCACAAAAATCACACACCGTCCCCACTTCCGTACATACACACACACACACACACACACACACACACACACATATTGAGTAAAATATTGCGGCTACACAGTAAACCTCCTTCCTGAAAACAAAGATATAACAAAGTGTGTATTAAGTATGTAACCGTGTTTTTAAAACAAATGGATTTTACATACATACTATAATTCGATTCTTGACAAAGTACGTATTCAGCGTCGTTGTATGGGAATGGCTGAAAGCAGAGTCACCTGTGGAAACTGCAGCTGCTTATTGAAAATATTTATTTAGAAGGTTGGCCCATTTGTTGAATTTTGAAAAACTCAGCAACACACGAGTGCGTCCCACTTTTAACAAAAAGAAATGTTACAAAACACACGCCCGAAAGAAAGGAGTGAATGGTGGCAATATGCAAATATCGACTATTGCTGACATTTATGAAACTTTGTCAGTGTCAGTTCTTTATCTGATGGCCTAACCATCAACCATAGAAGGTTGCAATGTACCGTCCTATTTTGACTGAAGAAATATATCTTTATTGTTCAGTAGTAAACCCTACAACCGCCATTCTCTTACTATGTTGGCAGGTGAAGGAAAAGTGTAGAAAGGTGTTTATTACTTCACTTGTTTTCAGAGATTTTCTATTGAAACTACAACACGCGTTACGGTAGTTGGTTATAAATTTCCTGCTATTATACTTCAGAGCTTTTCGCTTCAGATCCAGTAACGTCTTTGTTTTTCCTTCCCAACAAACTTCCGTCCATTTAATAATTTTAAAATAAACTATACTGCAACTATATTGACAAGACACGAACACCGGGCTCCTTACAGCTGGTCAGTCGGCGTGCACCTAATCACTAAACACGCTGATAACGAAGGAAGGTCAGGAAGTCATTGATTGGGATCTTTTGTGGATCCCCAACAACCCTGAAGACCATTTGGCCCCGTTCGAGGTAAAGCATATATACTCCAACATTCTGATGACCAACCCTATCAAAATTATTAAAGACGAAGTTCCAAATGCTAAACATCGGAAATCTTAAAAATGAAATCCTAATCAGCGTACTATCATTTTAAATCGAAACTACTTCACACATAATGATGTTATATCTATATATATAGATATATGGAAAAAGGGTTAGGGATGGACGCTCCTACTTCAGCCATTTCCCTGAAATTTTTAAAATACGTTGAACGTAATCACATGCTACCTGTGCTAGCAAGAAACAAGATAGTTTATTACTCCAGTTACGCTGACGATACAATTATAATCTATGATCAGTCCTTCTGTAACATAGAAGGCACTCTAATAGAATTTAACAAAATTCATCCCAAAACACAATATGCCTCTCAATTAGAATCTAATAATATCCTAAAGTTTCGAGGCGTAACCGTAACCAGGAATCCTACACATTTAGATTTCCCTACTTTTAGAACGCCTACTTCCAGACTGTATCATTGCAAAAGACTATTGTCATCCCGCCAACCACAACCTTGCTGTACCTAGGTTCTTAGCTTATCGCTTGAGCTCCTTCTCCTTAAGTTCCCTTAACGGAGAAAAAGAAATATCTGTTACACAAAATATCTTGCATAATAACTGCTATCCACCTAACCGTATAAATTCCTTAATCCAGCCCATCAATTATTCCCCTTCGTCCCCTCCAAATAACCTTTCAGAATCTAAAAACGTGCAATTTTTCCTACACAGGTAAAGAAACCACTTTTATTGCTGATTTATTTGAGCACACAGATTTAAAAATAGCATTTTGAACTAAGAATTCTATAAAATACATCTTCAGAAAGAAAACTCCTATATCAAATAAAGCATATTTGTATTCAGGTGTTTACCAATTGACATGCCGCGAGGGTAACATGGCATATGTAGGCCAACCTGGCAGGAATTTGTAATCCCATATGAAGACCATCTATACTCCTATCGCTACAGTACTTCTAAAACAAATTCCGTACAGCATCTATTTGAAAATATTCACTCCGTGAGATATGTAGATAAAACAATGGAAGTTACACATTTCCAATAACGCGCATTATCTCGACACTTCAGACAGATTTCGTATCTTTAGTGAAGCTAAAGAAGGAAATCAAATTAACGATCAACATATAATCGTCTCTAATAAAATTTCTGACGTCACCTCTCAATTCACAAACTCTTCGCAAACTATCCAGCTCACTCAGTGCTTCCTACCTAGTGACAGTGCACAGAGGTCTGTGCAGCAACAGGGGACCCAGAAAATCTATCCACGCTTACGTAAGTACGGAGATCGTACACACTGCACAATGTAGCACCCGTTTTTACTGTATTGTCTAATGTTGCCCTTTTATTGGTTTATTTCTTAACAGTTCATCCATAAGAAGAAAGACCAAAAAGAAAATAAGATGTAGGCCTATATAAACAACATACAATCCCCAAAATTATATATACGGATATAATAAGATAATAATATCCTTTTCTGCAGTGGGGTTTCTGCGTCAGCCTAACACCCTGACCCCATAAAAATATAAATTCTTTGGAAGCCTAAAGTAATTGAGGGTATCGCTCTAAATTGGGCTGTCATGCCGTAGTAGTAGTAGTAGTGGTAGTAGTAGTGGTAGTAGTAGTAGTAGTAGTAGTAGTAGTAGTAGTAGTAGTAGTATAAGAGGTGACAGGTCTAATGTGCCTGTAGCTGTTGATATTGGTAAGGACGATAAGCAATATGATGTCTAACACGATACTTTTTCGGGGCTCAGAGAATTCGTCTTTCTTCCAATAAATGATTAAAAACAATGAACGCTTTTGCTGTTTAACGTCGTTCTACGAGGCAAATTCCAAAGTAGTTCCTTAAAAGGGGTCACGGTCGCTTCCATTCATTAATATCGGATAAGCGTTCTTAGAACCTCGACAAGGAAACTGAAATTTAATATCATGCACTGCATCCGACTGCAAGATCTGGTTTAGCATAGCGACCTAATTGTAATAACTGATTTCAATGGCAACTTGCCTCTCCAACCGCATCGTTATAGCGTTCTGGCAAATACCATCTGGAGACTAGACACCGTCTATCCCGCTCTTTGTAATGACTGACATGTCATCCTTCCGTCTCATTATGCACACAGCTTCGTATCCGCGACCACTTCTATAGGCGTTCTGTGTGACATGCGAACTGAAGGCATTTTTCATATATCGTGGCCTAATTCTCCAGGCACTGCTGTTTGTATCCTCATGAGCGTGAGATGCCCTTAAGCCCACCCCAAAAATCTCCATTAAATACGGAGAACAGGAGACAGGAATAAAGATCACATTGAGTAACACACACAGTTCGCGTGCCTTTACAGCCACGAATACTTGCACTTAACTAGATCAAGCATATTTTTACGACATCCATAACAGTTTGGGGAAAAAATAATATACAGGGGAATTGTGTATAAAACGACCCCCCTAAGTAAAGTCATCCTGTAACTGGAGTTTGGTTGCTTTTAATGACATAAAATAAACAACAGTAGTTGCAGGGATTATTAAGGAAACATTTTCTTTAAAAATTTTGT
The DNA here is from genome assembly GCA_013340265.1 of Coptotermes formosanus. Classification (NCBI taxonomy): domain Eukaryota; kingdom Metazoa; phylum Arthropoda; class Insecta; order Blattodea; family Rhinotermitidae; genus Coptotermes; species Coptotermes formosanus. The sequence continues at coordinate 4,801,540 of BLKM01001619.1, read as the reverse complement.
TCATGTGAAATTTGAGATTTTCTGAAACCTCACAAAATGGCCGTTTTACCCACGCCTCTGGATAAAACGGACTCCTATATTTTCTGTTAAAGAAATGAAATATAGTTAAGAGAAGCTAATGAATAAACGCAATTATATAAATTTTACCACTACATGTTTTAGCACACCGTCAGGTCTTTACTCAGTAGTCATGGCACGTGTTACATTAATTACCTTCTAAATGAAAATCCGAAAAATGCGATGTACGTACCTTACAGACAGGCATCGAAAAGAGTTTTAGTCACACAGAAATTTGTTCCTTCGTAGAAGCACATCCACTCTCCTTGTACGATCTCACTACACTAATGCACATGTCGTAGGCCCCAAGCCCGGCCAGTGGCATTACTAGTACAAGAATAACAGCAAATGGCCGTCTTACGCGGGGCGGCGGGGGGGGGGGGGCCTTTTACACACAGCACCCCTACACATACATATTCATATTAGTTTATGTAAAACCATATTTGACAGTCGCTTAAATTTGTTCTGTGCAGTCAGTCACTTGGCCGCATTGGCCTCATCTGGCATGTAAGGTGTAGGTGTGAAGCCACTTGACTGTTGGCATCGCGGTATCGAATCCTGCTGAGGGCATGGATGGTCGTCTCTTGTGTTTGTTGCGTGTTGTGCAGGTAGCGGCCTCTGCGACAGGTTGACCAGTCGTTTACATGAGCCCTACTGCGTGTGTGTTTTTAATTGTGTGTGGTGTAGGGACCTCAATAAATAGACGGCCTAGGCTGAAGTTAAGCTGCTCCGACACAGAAAAGAAGTAACCAATTTTTTGACTAAATTCCTTCTTAAAAACCTGGTAGTCGACAAGGTGGTGTATAAACTCTCCATTTTCGATTTCGAAGAAATAAACGTAGCGAGGACTTCCGAGTGGAAATCATGAAGCTTGTAAACCCATTACATTAATTTCTAGTCCCACGTATACATTGTTGTTGTTATTATTATTATTATTATTATTATTATTATTACATATCATGTCACTTTCGGGATGTAATATTAACCCTTTAAAGACGAAGCGTATCTGTGTTATATAAGGACTCAGTGCGTACCGCGCTGTAAACACTCTACACTTCGCTTATAAAAACCAGTCTCTTAATGTTTTATAAGGCAAAAGTTGCTGTTTGTTCTGAGATCCGTACAAAACACATAAACGCAATGTGGGCACCATGTAGAATTTTTTAATGTTGAACCTGGTGGTACGTAAAGTTACCGCTAGGCTTCAAAAGGTTAAGAGAACGACGTGCAAGTTCTACGTGCGTTAAATCTGTCTAGTAGAGCCTCAAAAATTCGCATCTTTGCCATGTTTACACCCTGCTGACGTACAACAAAATATTCCGTAAAGAACTTGTAGTACACGGCCTGTCAAAATAAGTATTAATTTCTTAATTTCACACGCCAAGCACAAATGTCTTGTTAGTTTAGGGCCTGTCCACATCAGACGAAGAGAGTACAAAGGTTTCACATGGCCAATGTCTTCTTACTTTACAGATACTTCCTCAAAATTTGCAAAATTTTGCAACGTGTACTGTCACATAGCTTTTCAGGATATAAGCTAAATGACACTAGCATGGCTCCCGCTTCACACGTTAGCGCGTAGTTAATGATAAATACAGGAAATTTAAGTAAACCTTTTATCTAAATGCTTGAAAAACGTCAATAAGAGTTCTGCACACCAAAACAAAGAAAAAAGTTCTTATACGCAAATGTCAAGATATGAGAGGTTTTTGAGTTTAATTGAAAGTTTACATTCAACAGTAAGTACCTTAACTGTGTAATATTTTACTTGCAGCTGACATAATACATTTACAATACACGTTCCCAATTTAATAACTGTTGAGTTCTTGTTTATCAAGTCATAGTTCACAACAAATGATCAGAATATCGTTCACCCTAAATTAATACAAGCAGGGACACGTCCGATCACGGACTGTCGTGCCCTTTCAAAGATCCCGGGGCTGTTGCGAATGGTTTGAAACGCATCGAATACGAGTTGGTGGCGTGTCAATTAATTTTTAATTGAAGCTGAACGCACTAGGGTTTTTACGTGTCCCCACAGACAAAAACCTAAAGAAGTTAGGTCGGGAGAAAAATGTTTGCGGAAATATACTGCCATCAACTTTTTTCCCTTGTTTGGTGTGGGGAAATCACTTCTGAATTTTGCCAAAGCATTTTACCTACAACCTGTATATGCGTTGGCGTGTGCCTCAATGCTATAACGTTATAGTGAGTTTCATGAAATTCAATTGACTTGGAAAATTGCAAGTGGGGGGGGGGGGGTGCAAAAGCACACGCTCAGGCATCATGGCAAACTCAACAACCCCACTTGCTCCTTTTTAGGCAGGAAAATAGCCTAAAAGGAGAGCATGATCTACTGCACAGAAAAGAAATTAATTTTGTATTAAAGTCGTGATGTTTGTTATACGAGTATTTTCAAAGCTTTGCCTATGCTTGCGGGTTGTTTTCAAATCGCGAAACACTATTATCTAAATGCATAGATCTATGCCACATAGTGGTCCTGTGTTTGATGCATAGCAGGTTACACAACACTGTCTTGCAGTCGTAGTTTTGTCCCACATGTGATATAATTACTTTAAAAAGCACTCTAATGTAGGTGCTTTCTAATTAGAGCAGCATTTTATGTTCAGAACTCTTAAATAACGGTCCCTTTCACCTCCCATAGTAAGTTAGTAGATCGTACTGACTACTCCTAGACAAGTATTCTCCTCGAAATTGAAGATGCTTTTCCCCGTGGGCTTCACGCTGACTAATGACGTCCTTGGCCAAGTATTACTAACACAGCAGAGCGAGAAACTTCATGAAGCTACGGAAACCGGATTGCAAAGCTCGTGTTGACAAGAGCTCACCATTCGTCTCCAAGCAAGCTGGACCCAATTCACACACTCACGACTTAATTTTTTATTGCATGTTTCAAAGTGATCCTCACATGCAGGCATAGCACTCGATGTGCCGAAAGGTTTCCTCTCTAAATTTTTTCGATCAAAATTTTGTATTAACATACTTTGCCTAGGTAGGTGCAATGTCACGGCCAATTTAAGGTCATTAAACCCACTTGGTATCAGTGGTTACTGTCGTTACATTAAGGGACGCGAAAACCTGGGTACCGTACCAAGGCGATAATTCTTATCCCCCACAGCCTTCGGATAATCGAGATAGCTAAGCTGAAACAGTGAACGTCCTAAGATCGAGATTTGATTGCTGGTAAAAAGGAGATTTTTCTGTTCGCCGCGGGAGCCCGATAGGATCTTTGCCCCTCTCATCCATCTGGCCGGTAGTTGCCACGAGCCCTTACTCGAGAAAAGGCGGTAGCAGCGTGAAACTAACCACTCAACTCCGTCTATATATCATGCCTGTTACGGTGTTTAGTTAATTCAGCAGATGGCACTGTTACTTTCATATCACAATCCTCTGACGTGGAGAACGTCAATGAAACGTGTTCGTAACTGAATAACGGGAAAGGAACACCAGCTGTCTGAAGGCTAACAGCACACAGTCATCGGCTTCTGTGTTATTCGATTTACACACACACACACACACACACACACACACACACACACACACACACACACACACACACACACACGTATGTATGTATGTATGTATGTATGTATGTATGTATGTATGTATGTATGTATGTATGCATGCATGTATGTGTGTGTACATATATATACACACACACGTACATATACACACACAAATCAGAAGTTAAAACTTCATGATAAGTTTAAACTATCATTCTACGACAGGATTTCCAAAGTAATATTCGAACCAACGTGCTCGATAAAAAGAAAACGTTTGGTAGGTTCATAAAATATTTATGTCGACGGGTAGCATATTTTCAAACACAGGCTATATGACAGTATCTAGGTATAAAAATTTTATTTCCATTGCTTTGTGCATTATTCCCTACAACAAGAATCCGTGCCAGAATACAGTGTCCACGCTCCTGCCATCTATTCGTTGGAACAGCAACTAGCACAGAAATGATATTCCTGCGGTGGCTCAACTGGAGTGAGTGCGGTGTTCGTCGCCAGGACGTCTCTCTAATTCTTCATTAACAATTAAACAGAACACTACAAGCAACCGGCATTTTCATTGTAATATACGGTAAGAGGCCTACGTGATTATGTATCTGTGAGTAGGTTAACGAAGGTAATGTCTTAAATACGCCACAAACACCTTCGTCCGGCTACTTTCGATTTTACTGTCCTTCGTATACTGCTCATCTCATGCAACTCTAAATATATTAATTTGTAGACTCTAAATAACTTACGAACCAACCAATCAAACTTGGTAGACTAGAATTACACATGTCTTTTATACGGAAGGCAATACCACGAGCATATCTCATTTGTAAAAATCCGTTTTCATTTCTTAAATATTCGTCAGACATGGACAAATAACCTAAATTCAAATATTTCCACGTTTGTGTCATGTAAATTATACTCGCAGGTTTAAAAATCAGTATTTAAGAACTCGGCTACTTCCTCACTTAGCGACGGAGCTATGAACCCACCGGTCGTAATGCATGCAATATGCAACAGATGGCAGTGGTATACATTTCAGGCACGAGGGGCTAGTTTCAAGCGAAAGAGACAGGAACGGAGGGAGCAGGCTATTGATTTTAGCTTTCATGTAATTTCTTTTTATATTGCTTAACCTTTTATAAAGCACGATTAACATGAATTATCTTTAAATATACATTTCTTACCGAGCAGTATTTACACTCAAACACGGTTATAAGAATTAGTCAAGGTAATGCTGTACACAAGAAAAATCGCTGCATATTGTAAACCATCGAAACACACTCTGTGCATAAAATATAAGATTTATAGTTTTACGTATAGTAACCGACGGTCTTTAAGGGTTAATATGTAATTACTGCACACAATTTGTAATCAGAAAAGTTACAAAAATAAAGAAAAATAAATGATATAATTAACACTTAAAAGTATCTACTGTTCGTATCATATACTTTTACATTAAGAAATTTTGCATTTTACACACAGATTGTCTCTTGAGTTTTCCTGTAACTCACAGAATAAACAGTGACAATTTTACTTAAACTACGTTAAATACTTGGGCTATGTAATGGAGACCAGTATCTTTGCTGTGAGGCATGAACGGGTTTTTAAATATTTGCTTGATAAATTTCACGCTTAAATGGGCTAACATAAACTTTGGCAGAATGATGCGAACTGATGGAAAATTACAATTTCATAGCACCACATCAAAAGGAACGCTAAGCGAGGTAACGATATTTTAATTTGAAACAAAATGGAAAGACAGATATTAGACGTAACGTAAAAGTGTTTTTTAAACAAATGCTAAGTTTTATTCTATTTGGCCAGGTGTTGCTTCAGACATCAAGGAATTTGCGTGGTATATTTCAGCACTTAAGACCCAAACCCTTCCAAGATCAGCACAAAGCCTAAGTCTATTGCATTTCGAAGTAAACGAATTAAAAAGACAAACTATGCATTCTGCTTGGAGTAAGACCACTTACACTCTTCGTAGACCCAGTTCTGACATTTTACCACTTAATGTCACTTGGACCTTTTCCTTCCATGGTTCGATAGTCCCTAGTAGGACAGGGCCTCTTCATTATCTAGGCTTCGAAATCACACCTGAATGTTAGTTTATGATAATTCGATATATTCCCACACAGATTACAATAACTAGTGCATAAAAAGAACCTACTTTCCCATTTTATTTCCTTTTACAAAAATTGGCATCACGTAAGCGGAAATGGAGTTTCTTAATACGGTTCGTGTTTCACACCATGTACTGGTACCTTACACATTAAACTACTATTAATGAACCTGACAAATTACGATTTCAACTTCAAAGTGGAGAATATCTAGATCTTATCAATGAAAGTGGATTAAGGCGATAACGTTTGTGTGTGTATTACTAGTATGCACCAAGTTTCTTCAAAATTGCATAATGAAGCATAGGCACATACAGCCATGATCTCCTTTTGATGGGTTGACTTTATGACTAAGTAAAAAGTTTAAAAGGGAATAGTTTACAGCTATTTTAACCCTTCATTGGACAAAATATCACTTACCGACTGTGCTCTTCTCGATTAGGGTACTGTGTAGTCTAATCTGGCATGTAGTTATCACCTTTACGAAAGAATTTACTCCCTAAATGACTTTAGCTAGGTAACCTGTTAATTGATAGTATAATACACTGCAAGCAAGAGGATTTAATATTGGGTGAATATGTAGCTGGGGGTGATATGTGAGACAGCCACACTTGTCGATTCCCGAGATAGTATGCCCGACAGCCTTGCACCCACTCTAGGGACTCGATGAATCAGTGGAAGGGACGTCTTTATCCACGGTAATATACGAAAGGCTAGATTAGGTAGCTCAGGATGGTGGTGGCATTTGCTGGCCGGTGGCAGATGAAGTCTCACTTCATATAAACACACATCCAACACCCTGAGTAAATACAAACACATTGTTGTTGCCCACAACTGTATATAATTCATTTATATACAAACTTTGCTTTTTTTCTCACTAAGAATAGTGGCCAATCAAAACTGTATTTCAGTATAAAATATAACGTTGAAAACTCAGGTCATTGTATGTGTCTTTCAGCGTTGGCATTAAACGACGAGTGCATCCAACGCGTGCTGTAATCCATGAACACCTGCATGTACTAGACTTGCACCAGCCCCACTTAGCTTAACTGCTTTTTTCTTTCCTTTTTCCTGCTTCTTAAGACCAAGGGCCGAACTAAACGACTTTCGGCGTTCAAGTCGGCCGTTTGCCGCGTAGCCCAACCCACGGCAAGTTCAAGGGGATGTCTATGCAGCATACATCCCTAGGGAAGGCATTGGTTAATTTTACAAGCCTAAATGTCACCTCACCTTTGCACGACCTGACCGCAAGCCACATACCCGGCTATTCCTGTATCTCAAGAAGGCCTCTCGCCGGAATCCAATAAAGAATGGGCGGTTACATGTTCTACGCAAAGATGCTGTGAATTTGTAATACTTGGCCTATATAGCGTCGGTTATATGGCTTCGAACTGTATCAAAACGGTGGCTTCGAAGTTTAATAGAGTTCCGATTTCGAAGGTGGGTGTCATGCCTTCACTGAAATCTAACAATTCTGCCTTGCAAACCAAAGAAATATAAGAGACAAATATTATATTCACAGTCTTGAATTTCAATAAAGCCTCGAATTATACACATCGAATATTAGAAAAGTCACAAATACCTCAGTACGCTGGGTATGTTACTACGTTGAACCGGCTTTTAAATTAGGACAGTACAAATTTCGTAACCCGGCTGGGAACATGAATGTCTTTTGTTAAACATCCGTCTTGTGTCGCACAATATTCAGCTTCACCTTGTTAGCGGAACAGGAGTAGGGAGAATTGCACTTTAAAGGGGGGTCACGGTGTTTTCAAAAATTAATAGACAAAAGTAACATCTTCATAACTCAATTAAAAAAAGTAAACGGAAAGTCATGGCCGAGTGTTTAGCAATCCTGTGGGCGCCCGTACCTGCAAGGCTTTGAGACAGGCTACTCACTGACGTTTGGTCGACTTCAGCCTCTCTGGGCAATAAAGGTTTTAAGCCTTAGTAGTTATTGTGGACCACTACACTGAACACTAAAAGCGTGTCTTTTTCCCACATAGCGTCCTTATGATGTTCGTGTTATTCTCACAATAAACAACCATTACTTCTAACCATATATATATATATATATATATGGGTATATATGGCGACTTACCTTACTGCACGGAACATGCATAATTTTAAATCATTATTTCTCTATAAAACACTAATCGACTGGTCTTTCTAATTGAAGCACACTTGTACTTTGTGAGGTACAAACTGAAACTTTAAATATAATACAGATTAGTTTTAACTCACTGCGCAATAAGAACTGTTGGCAGCCACAGCGAGGCTCACGCCAAGACGGACAGACTGTCAGAATTTCAGTTGCTGACTTTGACCTTCACTAGACAGTCTTCACAGTAAAAGGCGTACCGGGGTTCTTTGCCGGTGTAAAGAGACCGGGGCGTGATGTTGACCACCCGCCCCTACCTAGCGCCGAGTTAAAGAATGGCGCAGTTATACATCTACTCCTCTTCTGTGCTTTCATGACACGCGACAGGGTTAAATTTACGTTTGGCTTAGTCGCCAAAAGGTTATGAGAAATCACGCCTCGACCCGTTTCTTCAGCCTCCTTGCCGGATTCATCCTTCACGTTCTTGTTCCAGTACGACGCTACACAATCTCTGCAGCTGAAACGACTAGTTCAGCAAATTCAGAGAAAGAAAGAAAGAAAGAAAGAAAGAAAGAAAGAAAGAAAGAAAGAAAGAAAGAAAGAAAGAAAGAAAGAAAGAAAGAAAGAAAGAAAGAAAGAAAGAAAGAAAGAAAGAAAGAAAGGAAGGAAGGAAGGAAGAAAGAAAGAAAGAAAGAAAGGAAGAAAGAAAGAAAGAAAGAAAGAAAGAAAGACGGAAGAAAGGAAGGAAGGAACAAATAACAAATAAACAAACAAAACAAAACAAAAGGGCAACAAAGGTAGAGAAATACAGACAACTTTTGTCGACGTCTTTGTCAGATCAAAATTTTGAAGAACACGTGGCTCCCATACCGCGGTGAACGGAGCTGAACCAAGAAACCTGACGCTGAAACACGACGCCGGCCTTTGCGCGTAATAATGAAAGTAACTCTGTAGCCTTCCGCTCGATGGTGACACCAGTCACACGGACACGCCTGCCTCTCCCGTAACCGGCGCGAGATCGCTGTAGTGCAGAAATTGACATTCCCCCAGGCGGAATGTGCTGCCATCTCACGGCCCTCCACATCGCGAAAATCAGCGCCGATTTTAGTAGCTCACTTATTCCCGCATATGTTTTCGTGTCCGTTCGTAAACGAAAAGACGCTAATCGCAATGCGTACGAGTCAGTGTAATGCATTATATACTTACATGTACAAAAATTTTCCCAAAAATCAAGTAGAACAAATATCCGTCAATCACAACTATTTGTATTAGACAATTATTATATTATCTAAAGGATGCGTGCTACATTTTTCGACTAAACAGGCCGGCATAAGGTGCCAGCGACAAAGGTATGATAGAGGAAAAAATAGTAAAATTACACCAGTTAGTAGTACAGGTTAAAATGACACTTGAGATGTAAATCGAACATAGCTAAATATATTTTAGTTCATTAAGCTTAAATGCAGTTGAAATTTACATATTCAGTTGAAATACTAAAATGCTGCAGTAGTTTGTCTGATACGAAATACTGTTTGCAATTTCTAGGACAGTACCTACTACTGGGGTGGGTTTTGTTCCAGCTTACAAGGTGTGGAGAAGAAATTGTTGTTTCCTTACGAACTGACACACTGTGCAAGTAGACAACCTGTATATAGTTTCAGTGGAGGGGCAAATAAAATTATAAGAAAACAGCTTAAGTTAAATTTAGACAAGTATCCCGGACATTTTCGAGCCTTTTACACGGAATTCTTTCCTCAATTTTGGGAATTATAGCGGCCTGCTAACTTTAAATGATAAAGATTAGGGGATTTATTGAAAAGAATAGAGGTAATATACGTGTATAAAATAAACTATTCTGAATCAAAGACACATGCCGGGTAATTTTATATTACTCAAGTCCGTGCAATACTTGTTAATTTTATAAGACAACACCAAAAACGCACAATATGATTGAATATAATTTTACAATTAAAATAAAACAACCCCTACGTGTTTCGACCCCCTTCGGTTCATCTTCAAGGAGAGCAGTCCGTAAATATTACCCGAAGAGGGTCGAAACATGTTGCAGTTCTAATATTTTCATTGTAAAATTATATATAATAATACTGTGCATTTTGTTAGTGTTGCCATGTAACATGGACGGTTACTTACTTCCGTGTTTACTAGATGTGTGAACGCTGTTCTCCTTGGAGTATACCAACTAACGTGTTCACAATGTTTTACAACTACCTCGGACAAAGTGGAAAGACGCTTTCAACCCGCTTCAAAGAACTTGCGCAACAATTCCGAAGTTGTAATAATAATTCAAATTTCTCTGCTCACCTTTTGTCAGATGGGCACCCACTGAATCCACAACATATAGGAGCAAAAATGACCCAAGGATGAATGCTACTGAAAGGTTCTATATTGATAAATAAAGGAAGACCGACAATCGATCGACAAAAATACGGACTTTCTAAAAGCATTCTTTGACATCCTAAGACAGCATATGAAACCACACGGCCACTCTATCACTACGCCTGTTCCAGCACTGTAACCTTTCCAACTCTTTTGGAGGCCTGAAGCGCTGTTCGGTACATAATATGCTCCCTAGCCCGTTCGAAACAAGCATCATTTACGCCTTTAACACAGTGTCAATATGAGCCCTACAACCTACATGCACCTAAAAACTAGAACGTATTGAAAACAAACCAAATGCAATTCTTCATCTCCGCAATAGCGAAGATACACGATATCGATGAGCATGAACAAAAACGAAGACAATGGGGAATATTTTGAAAAATCCGTGTGCCTTTTCCTCAAACATGTAACAAAATAAATGGCGTTATAAGAAGGCATTTTGGAAAACAAATGACTAAAGAAACAAAATTAAAAATCCGTAATATCACAGCTAAAGCAGCGTTAAATTTCAGTAGTGAAACCTGGGTGCTGAAGAAACGAGATGAACTAGGACTGGAAGCAGCACAAATGATATTTTTAAGACATTTGCTAGGAATTACTAAGTTAGACAGGGAGAGAAATCAATCCGTGAAAGAGAAACGTGGAGTGCAGAACGTTGTTCTGGAAATAAAACGGTACCAACGAGAGTGGCTACAACATGCAGAGAGAATGGACACAGACAGGATACCCAAACAGGTACTGAAATATAGGCCAAAAGGGAAGAGAAGCATAAGACGCCCAAGGAAAAGATGGAAGGACCAGCTTCATCTCGAGGGATACAGAACAGGCACTACGCCTAATGCTTCACAGCTCATGATGATGATGATGATGATGATGATGATGATGATACATTCATAAGTTTTGCAAAATCCATTGCTTATGAGTACGTTAATTAACTTTCTACAATTAAATGTTGAAGTGCCAGACACGTTCGTAAGTTCGAAATCTCAATGTCAGGACACATTGAAGCATGACGTAAGAAGTATTCCTGTGACAGACCTGAGGACGGCCAAGGGTACGGATCGAAACACATAGCGTGATGTGTTTGATAAGCTATATGGTAAGAACAGTTGTGTCATACAGAACATATCTAGTTTAACATGGAAATTATTTACAAATTTCAAATGTCTCCCGTATACAAACTGCTCACCACACATGCAAATTTCACTTTAATACAAAACAGAACGGCATATAAATGTAAAAAAGAACACTGATGTTTAATTACTACATTTAAATAATATTCTTAGCCATTAACAAATGTAACAGCAATAGTTACATCATTAAAAGTGAATGAAAAATACATAAAATCAAGTACCAATATACATAAGATACACAAAAGTAATTAACATAGAGAAGAACGAACTTCATTATCAAATCTATTAGAACAACGACACAAGCTGTTTCTGCCTAGACTGCTGATATTCTGCGCAACCGAGAAGATTCGAGAACCAACACAGCCAGAAGCGGTACCGGGAACAACGATCAATTTGCGAGAGAAGGGGCTCCTATAAGCGAAAACAGGTTCGAAAATTTAAAAAAAAGTGTTATTTTTGCATCCATATAAGTGAACATTAACAAACATAATGCTACTACACATACAAATCGTTATATATCCAAATAGCTGTAAAATTTAATTACGTCCTTCAGCGAAATTAACCTTGTCGGGAATATCAAGTTCCGACACAATCAAACAAATATAACGCTATTGAGAATGTTGAACCCACGTGACAATTTCGCGCGTTATTTATCTGGAGTCCATTAGAATATTTTCCTTCTACCTATGAATGTGCATCCCAAGAGATCTATTCTCCTGGCGTTCTCCAATCAAAATATTGTTCACATAACTGATACCTTTTTATGCATGCTGTATTTCGCGCCAAGCTATCCAGTACTATTTAAATTAATCATTTTATATATACAGTCGCTACACCCCACTGCAAATTGTAGATTGTGTTAGGCATATGAGAGTTGCATGATGTAGGTTTAGCAGCGACAGAAACGATACTGTGTGTTCAGAGTTGCTTAAATTCATTACGTGACCATTTTACACACATGAATATTGTGACGTGATAAATTATGCATGTAAAATATAACCAAATACGTGCCGACCTACACATCCCTTTATAATTTAAATATGTTCCTGGCTAACAATAAACTTGTTCTGAGGGTGTTTGTGTTTGTGTATGTGTGTGCGAATTGTTTATACTGTCTGCTACGCACCGTCAACGTAGTGAATAGAGTACACGTAAATATGCCAGCTATAAAACCCACCCTGTTTTCATTAACAGGTGGCAGACGGAACAGTAGCACTGTACTTTAAGTTGAGGCAAAATAGAACAGGACGTAAATAATTGGGAAGTCCTCGGAAAAGGTTATATGTATACAGTGGTACTTCACGCTTTCACATGTGTAACTATTGTGGTCGTTACACCAGTTAACTAACTCAGACACAGTTGTGTTCCTTGCATTGATATTAAATATTAAAATGGAGAAGATAACAGCATTTATTGCACTCCGAATGCAGAGAATTGTTAAATGTGCGGTTTGTAGTTTTAAGTCTTTTTATTTAACGTGTAATATTCATTCAGTTCAGACACAAAAATATTGGCTTATTTAACCAACAGACGGCAGAAACTACACTACATAAAATCTGTTAATACGTTTGTTTATTTACACTTGACTCAATCAAGAGTAGGGCCGCGCCTTGTTTTTCATCTGTTTTGTCGAAAAGAGTGTGTAGTATGTAGTGCATAAACTATCCTTTTTAACATGTGCAGAAAATCAGCCGGAGACGGTGTCTGTTTAAATTTCACTCTCGAAAACTAAACGGATGACAAATCACCGATAACATTTGGTGTCGTCGAAGTATGGGGTGAAGGGTGTTTACACTGAATACTTTCAGAGGAATGCGTTTTGTAAGATAGTATATTTGTAGTATATTTGCGTATCCTTTGTGATATTACAAGTTCCAGCTCCAAGAAGAGTTCACAATAAAACCACATTTGCGTATATAGGCCAAAGCAGCTTCTTAACTTGAGTGTACTAACACCATAGAGCATTCGTATAAATCACAAGGTTACATCACATTATGTGTTGTTATAATTTCTTCACCAATTTTAAATGCGTCTGGGCTCAAATATTGCAATGAAGCCTCCTTTCTGTGCAAATAAATATTCATAACTAAGCGCAACGCAACAAGCATAAGATGTTGTTTTCCTCTTCAAAATTGGACAATATCGGAGTTAGAGAATGACGACTGCAGTTTACAGAAGTAGTTGTAATTTTATCCGAAATGCCATAAAAAACTCAGTACGACATTAGATAAAAGGATACTGGGATCTCCAAAGACGAACACATGTGGTGAATATAACAGGTGTGGGGTGGAAACATTCCATCAAATGGTAATTAAAAATATTACTTTAATTAAACGGTTTAATTCTCAATTCGAATTGACGTATATTTGTTCATATGAATGGAATGAATAGTTGGAGCAACTGTTATAACGACAACATTGGCGAATCTCATTCCATTAATTAAAAAGTATGAGACAAAGGACAATGCTTGAAACACCATTCGCATACGTTACTCGTATACATTCATTTCATGGATTCTTTTGAATAAGTGGTGAAATGAAAAGTCAGTAATCAGTATTCATTCGAGTCACATACATACAGCAGGAACAAACTCTATAGCCACGGGATACTTGCTTTAGTTCAGATGTATGTGTATATTGAAATGGTACAAGATTTGGGAGAAATTGGCGACGTAGACTCTTTCAAATGAGTCAGTTTGCATGTCTACGTTTTGATATAGATAAAAAATTACACAACACGATCATTCAGTTTTGTGAATAATTTTACTTAGTGCAGATTATGATTTTTAAGTTGTTCCATTACGCCATTCAAGTTTCCACTCTCACTATGATTGTAATTTTTAACATTCAAAATTTTTATAAGAGTTTTCAGATAAGTTGATCTTATACTCGAAAACAAAATAACAAAGGCCCGTACAGAAAATTATAATTCATTGCTTTATCGCAATTATATACAGTGGATGATTCAGGAGGTATTTTGGCAGGTGATATTATCGGTCATTGTGAGAAAAAAATCCATATGAACATGTGTCGATTTCCGAATATTTATCGAGATAGAGCTGTTTGAATCTCCAGAGCTAACTCTGTTAGATTTTGGTTTGTGTGTTCGATGAAAAGCGAAGTGTACAAAAGAAAGACGGAATTGTTTGTTCGAATTTTGGATGCTACTTTCCGCATGAGGAAACGCGAAGATGAACTCAGACGAACATAACGCCATCTTCGTACACGAGTGCACTGAGGCTGACAGTGGAATTTTCGAAAATGTTTTTCGAAGTGTAATAAATTTGCCATTTCTGTGCAGTATTTAAACATTAAAGTAAAATACAGTTGGCAGTAAGTAGTTTCTCTTTCTTTATTACCATCTGCAATGCTTTTGTATTTATGGATTCAAACAGCTCTATCTCGGTAACAATTCAGAATTAGACAATATTGGCATGAAATGTTTTTCTTTTTTCACAATGACCATAAAAACACCTCCCAAAATATTGACCTTTCCTCCTTGAATCACCCTGTATACAACTATAAAGTCCACAAACTTCACGTGGCTAATACGCTGCTGCCTTTTACTCCATGCAAATATGAATTCGAAACTGTTTCAGAACATTGTAGTATCTTCCATTTGACTAAATGCTGTACCTTTGCATTAATACCGCAAGTGTCGTCCTTCTTTCCGTATTTCAAACACCTGCATTTTATTATTACTGATGGCACGCAATTAAACACAGACACAGGCACACACACACACACACAGTTATGGGGTGGACTCTGCAGCCATGTTTGCAATGAACTGTCAGGAAAATCTGTCATTTTGGTCGAAAGGTGTTAGACGAGATAAACACGCCTACACGGATGGATACACTGATATGATAATACACCAACATGGAATTCCTGGAAACAGACTGGATTATGAATGCTTTCCAAAAGCTTAATTGCGGACTTTCGAATCACTGGCACTGGCGCGTATTTATTTCAAGTATGGCATGACAACTACAAAGCAAGCACACTGCACTGCCCCATATACTTATCTGTTCTTGTAGTTCGCTAAATGTACATCGTCTTTGTAGACACATCCCCGTCTAGCATATTCACAAAGGTTTCAGAAATATTAATGAACTTCGATTTAAAAGGTACTTGAATTTTCGACTACTTTAAAGCGATATAAATTAGAGGAGTTAATGATTACCGTCTTCTTGAAAGAGCAAACTTGTAGTTTGTAGAAAGTACCGACGTTTCGGAAAAATTAGTGCCTAATTCTTCATCTGCCTTGAGGACCCTGCTATATAGTATTCTATGTTTCAGTGTGTTTTAGAGCAGTGAATGTTTTAAAATGTTTAAAAGTCACTATGTAAATTATGTGTCGACTCAGTACCTAACAGAAATGAGTACCAGGAATATTTTCTGGGAGGTAAAGGCTGCCGGTGCGTAGGGCTGACGACCTTACCACCTTCCTGCGCCAATGGTCTAGAAATCTGGGAGCCTCAAACTCCTGGAACCCTAAGGGCCTGTCCAGGTCTGTAATGGGATTGCTTTTTGCTTTGACGTAAATTATGTAAATCTGGAGGTTCCATGTTTATATTGGTTCTAAATCGAAAACATTCTTTATCGTATTGTCTGGTGCCATTTTTCGCTAAAACCACGGTAAACTTTTATCGCGTTACACTGTTATAAGACGTAAATTACACCCTTGTAAATTATGATGATAAATATTTCAAAACTGAACTTCTATTCCAAATTCTGCCTTCCAAAACAGTATCATTTTTCAGACTCCGCCGTACTAACTGTTAGACCTTTAACGTGTCTAGACATTTGATATTGTATTGCGTGCGACTGTCTTGTCTCAGACACAGAATTTCCTGAGGTCTTTGCGAAATATCTATACGAAATAAGTAGATAGTTCCCCCTGACGGTAGATGCACTGTGCAAATATCGAGCAGCAGGCATCGGTCTCTTATTCCGCTACTGACACTTACATCCATATTTCATTAAGACACCTTACCAAACGCTAACGACCGCAATTACAGGACCGCTTCCCTTTTCGCTTTATTTAACAGCGTTTTCCCAACTGAACTACTTCGACATTAATTGCAAATAATAAATTTGAAACAGTGTGAAAGGAAACATCACTATTAGAATATACGGGACAATTGAGAAGCCGAAAGATCGTGGGTTAGATTCTCGATGGGGTCACTGGTGTTTTTCATTTTATTAAACCCTTCAGTCGAATTATGGCCCTGAAGTCGATTTCGCCTCTAACAGAAATGAGTACCAGGGTATCTCCTGCAGGGTAAAGGTGGCCGGTGCAGAGGTCTGTCAACCTGGCCACCTTCATGTGTCGACTGTCTAGAAATTCTCAGAGCCTCACCTTTCTGGAGCCATAAGGGCCTGTCCAGGCCTCTATAGGATTTGCTTTAACTTTACCATTTCATCAGTGACAGTTACAAGGTGGCTATTTCAAAGTACGTTTACAATGTAATGTACACTACATCAATGCCTATTACGAGGTATTGGATCCACAGCACTGTCTGTTGCAAGGTGCTGGACCCCACAGTCCTACCTCTTACATGGTATTGGAACCCATATGTATCTATCACAAGGTATCCGACCCCACACCACTGTCTATGACAGTGGTGTGGACCCCTCAGCAGTTTAAGGCACAAGGAAAGGCCATAACAGTAGTAGGCCCTATATAACACAAGTTACTGGACCAAATATCAGTGTCTTTTAATTGGAAGAAACATCATTTACTTGGAGGGAACGAGAAAATTTACGAAAATCCACGATCGAAATTTCTTGAATCCGGGACTTTCCGAAAAAAGTAGGAAGCAACAGAGTTCTTCTTGACATGTTAACAGTTGCTAAACTACTAAATAAACCTCCAGTTTCCTTGGGATTCAATTAGGCATACCATATTCACAACATTTCGCCGTCGGTATGAACATTAACACGTATTTCTGTATAATTACGCAAGACAAAATGCAGCCCTCAGAACTCTAAGACAGTACAGATGTAGTCACTAGCTAGTAATGGTCTTAATTTCTATCAGATATGCAGAGTTTAGCCTTACTATAGTATTTTTACAACGCGATAGTGAACTCTACGTAATTATGTTGGAAAACCCCAACAGACGGCAGATAGTTCTCATTATTTGTTATAAAATCCACGAAACCTTGATGTGTAATCCAGAAACTTGATTTAAGGCGTGGTAAGTTTAATACTTAATGAAAAATAATTTTATTTTACTTCAGGAAAGAATTACGTTTTCTTCTTAACGTAAAAGGCAGGACGGATTCAAGGAAATAACTGAAAGAGCACTACAGTTAACAGACGTCGAAATTCAGTCCGTGTTCCACCTGAGGAAATTCTAGTTTCGTAGGAAATAATTTAATACATGTTTCTTTACATGCCCTGGATCATATGCATGCGCACAAAAATTGAAACTGCAATAAGAACTCCAGAACGTATTTTCTCTCGAGCTAGAACTGAGATACATTTCGGTACTGGATACATATCTCGGATTTTGTTTAATTTGAACTTCCGTAACTGACGTGAGATGACGATGTATTTTTAATATAATCTGATTTTTCACAGATAAGACCTAGACTGCTCAAATGCTCAAACAACTGATGAAAGTGCAGGCACGATATCTTTCCGAGTAGGTAAAAACTAGTGTCTTCACAAAGAAAAAATTTTCATATAGGAATGTTTTCCAGACATATCCCTAGGCATTTCACATATTTTACTGGCGTCAACATTCCTTCACTGCATTCACCTCGGATACTATGTTACGTTTCCAAACGCAATCACACCGCAAGCACTGTGCTGCCTGTAGTGACAGCGACATTCCTTTGTATTTCTTACAAGATTGAAGTTTTACACGTAACTTATATACATTTTGTTACGAACAGATTTATTTTATGATAAATGTCTTTAAAAAGGTCTGTAAAATAAGAGTTGCATCTTGCAGTAAATATTGTTGTGCATAATTATAGAGAGTGGGTTGAAAAATTTTACATTTTACACTTTCCATGGCAAAAGCACCATTCAACAACGACGACGACGACGACGAAAACGACGACGACGACGACGACGACGACAACAACAACAACAACAACAACAACAACAACAACAACAACAACAACAACAACAACAACAACAACAACAACAACAACAACAACAAGACTCTTTTCATCAGTACACTGGACTTAAACCTAAAGAATAAACTAGTGAAATGCCAAATTTGGAGCATAGCTTTCTATGGTGCTGAAAAATGGACACTTCGAAAAAGCTGATCAGAAATACCTTGAAAGCTACGCAGTGTGGTGCTGCAGAAGGATGGAGATCAGCTGGCAAAGCATGTGAAAAATGAAGTGTTAGGATACATACAGTCAAGGAAGAAAGGAACATACAACATACAACAAAAAGAAGGAAGGCTAACTGAATTGGTCACATCTCGCGCAGGAACAGCCTGCTAAAATACGTTACCGAAGGAAAGATAGAAGGAAAGGTACAAGTTACGCGAAGACGAGGAAGAAGAAGTAAGCAGCTACGGAAGGGGGAAAAGACACAAGTTAAAAGAGGAAGCAATATATTGCACTGTTTGGAGAACTCGATTTGGGAGAGGCTATGGACCTGTCGTGAGACAGACTACTTGATGATGATGGTGGTGGTGGTGGTAGTGGTGGTGGTGGTGGTGGTGGTGGTGGTGGTGGTGGTGGTGGTGGTGGTGGTGGTGGTGGTGGTGGTGGTGGTGACGATGATGACACTTCGAAAAGTATTTCTACATTCTCCGTGTCGCGAGTTGCTCATTCAAAAGTATATTTAAATAACTAACGTCGGGGAGTATAATCTGTTTTTAGAAGCTGGCAGTTGCTCAGCTATTCAAGACAATTCCCGCCTTTCAAGGAATTCGAAAGTTCATTTCCATGTGAATAAAACACCTTTACATACCTTCAGGTCTGAGTCCCTTTGTCATATTTTTCTTAAAATTATTGTTAGTCTACTATGGGCTGTTAATCCCGCCTATCAGCAAGATGAGGGACGGCAACTTACTTGCTGTCCGCGACCTCTTATTCAGAACACGAGCGTGCAGGCAACGTCCACAACTGCAGGCCGTCCCTGCATCCGCAAACTAATGAGACACCATGCAATTGTGACAGCAACACGTCTGACTAAATATGAATACAAAGAAAAGCCAAAAATTATTTGGGTGGAGAAATAAGTAAGAATTATGCAGTATTCTAAAACGTCCATAAAGGGTATTCGTTAATAAATTTGAACGTGCAGTACAGTAGTTTCCGCTTCCACTTCCTGTAGGGAAGTTCTCAGGTTAGTGTGTCTGCCTGAAGGTTCAGTCACTCTGTCCAGCTGCGTGTTAACTTTTTATCTTTCAAAATTATCGCAGATGTTGATGCCATTTACCAAGAGATGTATTTGACAGAAACCCAATTATAACATTATTTTACACCGCGCTTCCTTATAGACGGTTACTAACGGCTCGTTAGAACTTGCTGCCTCCACTTTCAAACAAAAGCAAAAATGGAGACACCCTGTTCTTACCAGACTCAGGTAACAACCTACAAGAAAATTTGGTGCAGAATTCAGAACATCCCGATAGATACTTTTACTGTCGTGCAAACCTCAGGTCTTGTTGTTCTGTCATTACTGCTATAACAGAAAATGAATTTAAATTATTGAATTTTTAAAATATAACGCTCTTGTAACACAAGGATCCCTTATAACCAGATTCAGTTACCTTTTGGCAATATTTCAGTTACTGACGAAAGCTTAAAGTAGAGTTGCGATGAGCTGTCAATATAAAGCAAACCTACTTCGTGTGTAAAAAATCCTTCGTTACTGAAGTTTTAGTTAAGAGGTTCGAAATTTCTCGATTAACTAAGCCACTAAGGACTGTGCTCCATGAAGTCATTATTTGGCTGTGAAGATGATGTATCATTGCAGTGTGTTATTTTATGGGTCTTGAAATTCGTAGTAGCTAAAGTAACTTTGATAGTACCATACAAGAGTAGCCAACAGCTTAGGAAATACAAGCATGGTGTAACATTTCTGGTGCAATTTCTCGCTGCTCTATAACCGTCTACATATCGACGAAAATCAATGGAAATTTAAATTATAATAACAACATTACTAACAGCCGTGCAGCACAACTTGGGATTTTATCGTGATGTTATTGACCTGTATGAAGGATTCTGAAAGGATACACCTGATGATGGCAAAGATAATGCCCAAACATGTTGTGTAACTGTATATAAAATTACAATTGAATAAACATCACGATAAAATCTGAAGTTGTGATGCACGGCTATTATTAATATTGTTATTATAATTTGACTTTAAACACAGCGGGATGGAACACAAAGGTTATCAGCGGAAATCTGACAACAAACATACATTTGCTTTTATTTCCCTCTGTAACATATGTGAGATATAATTTACGCTCCGAAAATTTTGATCTTGGAATGGACACTGAAACGCATTTAGATCTTAAAGTAAATTTCGGTTTTTAATGTCTAATTTTAAGAGAAAAAAAATACGGCGTGTCTAGAGATTTCAGCAAAATTCTATAACACCAAGTTCAATGAAAATTCTTATACCAAACAGACAGATATGGCGACGAAAATAAGCCCACTGTTACAGAATTTCATTGCTAACTCCGAATAGTGTAGTCATTAGTAGAAAAGTGTTTGACATTAAGAGTAGAATTTTAATACATAGGAGTACCGCAAACTCAATCTCGAGTGAAGGATTTTAGTTTAACAAGGTGACCCAATGAACTGACTTCGACGTTATTCTAATTATAGACCTCCTGATAAAAATCAAACTTCTGTTACTGTACCTAGGAAGGAGAGTACAGCAGGAAATATCAGTGTAGAAGGCTTGAAATGTACCCATCAAAATGAACTCACAACCCTGGAGGATTCACTGTTAATAACGCACTAAGAACCTGAACGTTACGTCGGAAGTAAATGGAAGTCTTATTGGTTTTCGGACTACTTGATGAGAAAGAATATCCTTGTCTGCGTTTGCAGTTGGTACAGAATGAGAACATACAGTTTCCGAAGTCTTTTTATGGACACAGAATTGAAATACGTTTGGGGCGGAATATGCTAGTCCCATACAACACTGTATGCGCGAGAGGATAAGTAAAAAAGGGAGAAGAACGAAGACAGCATTTTGCGTGAGATTTCATGATGGAATCAGCTTTTCCATAAAGTATAATGGACTCAGCGTAACACTGGGACCCAGTTCACAAGCGCGTGAAATTATTCTATGGCTTGTCGGTTGTCACTCACACATTTGGTAAAGCACACACAGCACGTTTTAAAATAGGACTACATCATTTAGTACTTCATAACACTATTCAACGTGCTGAGAATTTTGCTTAATTGGAGAGAAAAATTGAGGGAAATTTTTCTGTAACTTCTTTATGCCGTCCGCGAAAAATGCACTGTGCAAATTCGTAACGTGGCAGGTAATTTCTCTCTACTAGTCGACGCGTTTTACCTCAGAAGTAGGGTAGACAAATTTGGAAAAAATTGTTACTGGGAATGTAAATTTAATTTATTGGCTTAATTTTATTTTGGCACGATTCACTTCTACTTTTCCAAGAGTCGGAAGCTTTTTGTACCGACTCCACAGCCCTGTTTGGCACTACACCAATTGCTGACAGGACAATTGGTATTACTGTCACCTGTTCCATATGCCAATGTTGTTCATTTTAATAAGATAATTTGATAAACTTGTACTGCTCTATTTTACCGTCACATACCATTTCAATGTTCTCCGTAGTAGGGCGAACCATATCAATCATGCGTACATTTTTTGCGTCGTCAGATAATGTAGTAGCAAGTCTGTTGTGCTGTTTTCTTTAAGAGTTCCTTATCTTGGTCTTAGTAAGTTTTGTACCTCAAATTTTCTAAAATAATCGCTCGTGTTATTATTATCGTCATTATTACTATTATTATTAGTTATCACTTTTATATATGGTCTTTACAAAATATGCGTGGAAAGAACAATGTTTCTACACTAGATAATGTTGCAGGTATGCTGTGGTTACAATATATGATTCACGAACTCTTATTAAAAATTATAAATATTTCGTACTTTTACATTAGCATTTTCCTAAGTACGTGCGTGTTGTCCAACATGGCTGTTTTCTGTACTTCCTTAATGTCGTGCTTTCCAATTATGTTCTTCAGGTATTTTCTGAGTGATTTTAAAATGGTTCCCGTTGCCCCTATTATTACAGGTATCACGTTTTTCTTTGATGATGATGATGATGATGATGATGACGACGACGACGACGACGACGACGACGACGACGACGACGACGACGACGACTGAANGACGACGACGACGACGACGACGACGACGACGACGACGACGACGACGACGACTGAAGTAGGAGCCGGTATTTTGTAGTCCCTAACACTGAAGTTTCAAGGCTTATTGTATTCTGCTGACTTCACTCATTACTGAGCAAACAGTTTGCTCCCGTTGGCTAGTTTCGCATCCATTTTATCAGGCTCTTCTTTGGAAGTTTTTTCTTTGTGTCAGAATATCCCTAAGTAGTATATCTCCAAAGGGTGAGTGCTTCAAAGTCAAAGATGATATGGGAGGCTGTTTCCTCTTTATCATTACATAGTCTACAGACAGGGTCATTCTTAAAGATGCCCTTAGCATGCAGATGCTTCCTCATAGTACATTCGCCGGTAATATAGCCGGTCACCACCCTGATTCACTTTTGTTTTTACACTCCACATAAGCTGTATTCCTATTGTAAGATCTTTGTATTTTAAAATCTTTTCGGGTCCTTAATTGATCGTATTTCTATCCCCTGAAATTGCAATGACTGTTAACAGACGTGTTCCTTTCTTATTGTCACAGATTATAATGTCCGATAATCAAACAGACAGACTAAATCTTGTGAAAAAAAGCAATATATCTATTTCAAAGATCAGCCACGTATTTCGACCAGACATGGTCACGATCAGGCTGGCCCCAGGAAATGAAAGAGATCTCAATGCCTGACGTAAGTTGTTACATAAAAAATTATATACACAGCAAACGTGGATAGTCTTGGGAATAAAAGTGGTAAAAATTATACATGCATAATTCTCCGAAATTTTGAAAAAAGATCAGGGTAAAGACAATAGAATAATATAGGTTAAAATATTAAAATACAAAGAATGTGGACACTTCTTGGGAGATGGTCTGTAACAATCTGTTTATACCGGTCCCTTGTTTATGGATTTTTTCCTTTCGAAGGCAGTTATCGTTCTCTCGAAGAGAATGGCGCATCGGACTGTCGTCCTTATTTGTATAGGAAACCTGAAAGAACGATGGTCAGATAAGAGAAAGGTATCTGGTATTTTTTAATATGTTAAAATAATAGGTTGGAAAGGTCGAGTTGGATAAGAGAGGAACAGAATTTTAGACTGACATGTGTTTGTGTTGGTGCTTGCACACCTTGTTAGATGGTTCCTCTTCGATATTCATCCACGCATATTTGTATATATTTAAAAGAACATTACTGTGAGAACGCACTTTGCGTGACTTTGTAGAAGGACGTGACACGTCTCCCTTTGGTGCTGTCTGAAGGCCTGCGTGCTTGTGTGAACTGATGTCCGGTTTATTATTAGGGATGCTTCTGTCAGTTCTTGCTGGTCAATTCCATAACACATGTACTTTACATTCATGACTGGTTTCCCTGACTTTGTTACAGGATACATATCAGTGTTCCTTGTTAATTTTACTCCCATTTTCTTGCATACATTTAAGCGCAGTTGAGGACACACACTGTCATGTGCTTTTGCCAACATCGTGTTATTGCCTCGTCATATTGTTGACATAGGCTGCATTTACTATCTGCCTTTTCTTGTAATATTTCTGTTGCATAACATTTGGTTTGTTATGCCTGGTCTTGTGATGCTATTGTGTCACTTTCAGTTTCTGTTTCCAGGTCTCCATCCGCGGGCCATAAAAATGTATCTTCTCCACTAGTAACCTGGCTATCTATACTTTTAATGTACAATCCATACATTATTTGCTCTCCCATTTTTTATTTAAGAATTCTCACAGTCTCGATTTCGTAGGTTGTATGCCTTCTTTTATTTGTGCCATTGCTCTCATGCTCTCATTTGTTTGATTAAATTCTTCTACAGACTATGCAGCGGCTGGCTTTAAAGAAAAGATATTCGAAGCAGGTGCGGCCTGTTACAAATGTTAAAGTTATTGTCACATTTGTTTGTAAGCAAATCTTAATACTTTTATGTTACTGGTAAAATTTAAACGTATATAATTAGCTACGAATGGAGGCATACTCAGTTGTACACTCAAGGTAACCATATTGCGCCCGTACTTGAAGGATCCTCAGGGGTGGATATTAGTAAACCGCGCAATATAAGCATCAGTGGAGACCTTGAACATCCGTGAATGTAATGACATGCTTTACGCTTGTCGGTAAACTTGTAATGCCTGGGAGGCGGCAGATGATCGAGACAGAGATAGTATCTCTCTCCATATTGTGTAAGGAAATGTGGAAGGATTGATTTCTTGGGGCTTAAGTTGCAACCAGAAAATTCCCAGTTTTTCATCTCTGTGTTAGAAGTCCGTGCGTCTGTCAGCTTCACATCGGCAGCAGCGTGAAATTTATTCACGTCAAGTTTATAAGGGTGAAAAATGTAAGTTACTACCATATCCATCACAGCCATTACACAGTATAGCACTGCTCTCAATAAAACTTCTACGGCGCACGGTTGGAGTTAAACGCTGATGTATCCTACGTGTTCAGTTGCACGAAACTGGTGATAAGGGCCTGGAATTTGCCACAAGGTAAATTCCGACTAGTTACAGGGATAACCTACACACTGTATGGCCAGGCGTACATTGAGGTCGGGACTCCGTATCCCGCAGCGATAAAAGTGTAACACAGAAAAAGTTGCAAACGTGTATTCTAGAGTCACCTGGTTCGCATAGTTTTTATTGTCAACAAATAGGGTGCGACAGAAAGCGCCGACATACTTTGTATTTTAATAATACTAGAAGTAGTAACATTGGTAAAGACACAATTACGACAAAATATTCAACAAATTTCGAAATTAAGGACAGGTACACAAAAATTCTATTCCTTGAAAATGTACGTTAAACTCCATCACAAGCAGTACATTTGTTCTCTGGGAAAGTATGTTAGACACTGCCTTCTGCAGCTCCTCCCGTATTCTTATCTTTAGTTCCTCAATCGCTGCAGGATACGGGGCAGAATGTGCCGACATATTTTCAATCGTCGTAATTTTTATGACTTATACTTTAAGGCGCCCACCAGCACCCAACGTAAACAGGGATTGTTGCAAGTTATTTAAGATTGGTACACCAGTATTTGATGGAAAAAATGCCATTGCGGATGCGTGTTTTTCTGGCGAGTTTTTAGGATTACACAACACAAATCCAAACATCACAAACTACGTAATAAATAAATAATATCTGACAAAGGCCAGTTTCTTCTCTTTGGATACATGAACGGGCAAAAGTTCACTACTAGTGTCACGAAAATCCTTCTGAAATGAAGGAGTCTTCAGTTCATTCTGCCAAGGAGACAGAATGGTGCGGTGTAACGTCTTCTGTCATCACCCAGCCTCACATCTTTCAAGAGGAACAGCTCGAAACAGCGACAGCAAACTTCGAAAGTTATCGGTACATACATGAGAACTTTCTGTCAGCTGAAAGGCGCTGCCTAAGCATGAAAAACTTATCGTTCAAGCAAGAAGATTGCCACATTCCATACACCTAGAGTTTCCACTGATAGTCCGTGGAATGTTTTTTCCAGGATTATGCATTCCTCATTTCAGAGATACATTTGGCCTCCCCGAACACCGTATCTGACGGACCTTAGCACGGTAAAGGCTCGTGTTTTCCAGACACTTCCAGCAAGGCTACAGGTACTGAAGACAAGAATTAGGGAAGAGACTTCCCTGATTCACAAGAACAGATAGGAAAGGCAAGGTCTATTATACTTTCTCGGGTAAGCAAACGTACTGCTTGCGAAGGAGGTTGGCGGAGATACACTGTTTTCAAGGCGAGGATATTTGTTTATCTGTACTGAATTTCCAAAGCTTTTTGAGTGTGCTGATATAGCTATATCATGACTCCTAGCATTACTTTAATATTAAATTAATTTAAACAAATTAAACTGAATTTAAAATGATGCATAATTTATTTCATTTAATATTAGAATACGAAAAGTGCCAACAACTTTTGCCCACACCGTATTTTGAGACTGAGCAAGTACGTGTTGATAAGACTAGCAGAGCATCAGCACACATGAAGCCGATTAAAAATTCGTATAATATTTTCTCGGAAACAATCAACGAAATAAGCCACTTGGAAGACGTAAACGTAGAAGGCAGCATAATTAAAATACATCTTAAAGAAACATGGTACAAAGGAAAGGATTGGTGTTGTTGAGCTCTGGATAGGAACGAAAGAGATTTTGTGTCAACGTTCATGAAAATTCGAAATCCATAAAGGCGGGGAATTTCTCGATAACCAAGCGACTATAACCTTCTCAAGAAACACTGCACAAGATGGAGTTAGAAAGCAATTGTGTTCTACTATGCCAGGATTTCTTTATTCGCCCTGCGAAATATGATGGAATTTTCTCGTAGTGTATGGACGGAGTCTAGGCTAAAGTTTGAAGTCGGGATCTTCGGATTGCAAAGCAAGCCTCTTAACAACGTTGTTTTGTGTTCCCTTCTTGCTTAAGAACTCACAATAAAAATGGAAAGAGTTTTCAATAACAAGTCCACTTTGTATGCATAATA
This sequence comes from Coptotermes formosanus, assembly GCA_013340265.1. Classification (NCBI taxonomy): domain Eukaryota; kingdom Metazoa; phylum Arthropoda; class Insecta; order Blattodea; family Rhinotermitidae; genus Coptotermes; species Coptotermes formosanus. Next base: position 4,774,361 of record BLKM01001619.1, on the reverse strand, counting down.
TGGGAAGGCAGGCTTTTGTGTTAGTCTCCAGCGAGAAGTATTTTCAATTTCTTGCTAAGACGCATCTAAGCACTTTCATCAGCAGAAGCAAAATTTAGACCTAGATGTGTTATATATTGCTACCTCCATTTGCACATTAATGGGATGAAACTTTATCACTGGAAGTTAGTTCAGCATTCAATTTAATACACTCACAGTACTATTTCGCTCTATAATACGTTGCTTTACGCCACGATGTGGCTTTCTGGGGGTTCATACAGATAGACAGACAGACAGACCTACAGACAGACAGACAGACAGACAGACAGACAGACAGACAGACACCTTTTCAATTGTTAGAAGCGTGAATTACTTACGTAACAGAAACGGATTGACAAATGTTAGTTCCTGGGAACATTTCTTTTTACTTCGGCCTCCGTTAAACCAGTGCGTCTTTAAGACAGTAGCCATCACGTTCTCCCATAACGTCAGACGACCACACGCCGCGGCATGTTATCGGCATTCGGATACGCAAAAAGATTAGCTACATACGGCTCTGAAATACTAAAGATGTCTAAAATTCTTCTCATTCGTTCATGAAGTACACAATTAGTAAAATTTAATTACCTGTATACCATTCTGAAAGACAGGGTCTGTTTTTTTAGTTTCATATTGCTAGAAAATACATGACTTTCACTTTTAAAGTACTGAAGTTCCTGATTTTCATGTTACAATATATGCTGTTGTAATACACGTACACATCAACTTAGCCCAAGGAGCAAGAAACGTTTGAGAAGCAAAAGTTTCCTGGGCTAGTCCTGATATTTCCCGCACTGTATGGTGCCCAAATTTTCATTACAGATTTCAAAACAGCTCACCAATTGTTCCCACCCTGAGCCAGATGCATACAGTTCACGCCCCCCCCCATACCCTTTCCTTAAAACTATATAGTCTCACCTACGCCTAGGTCTTCAAAGTGGTCTATTTCTCCCAGATTTCCCCACGAAAACCTGTATGCATTTCTCTTCTGCTCCCGCGAGCCACATCAACCGCCCAATTCATCCTGCTTGATTAGATCTCCCGCATAATATTTGTTCAAAACAAGAAGCCATAAAGCTCCTTATTGTGCATTTGTACCGCGTCCTAGTACTTCCACCCACACTTAGGCCCAAATATATTCCACAGCACCCTAATCTCGAACAGGTTCGGCACACACTCTTTTCCTTATTACAGATACGAATCTTCAGACCCATACAAAACAACTGACAAGCCTGAAATTCTGTGCATTTTAATCCTTATATTTTTGGATAACGCAGTGTTAACACGCAGTAAGGTCGACAGGCAACCCCTGAATTTAATCTGTCCTCAGTTGCTCAATGCATGTAATTTCGATTTCTTAGTGATATTACCACATATTTGAAGTTCGCCTGTTTCAAACGTTTCATTTATATTGTGGTTTTGTCCTGCTGTTATGTTGACAAGGCATAAGATATACTTAGTTTTCTCAGGGCTTCCTCTTAGACCAAACTTCTTACAAGCGACTAATCATACTAAATGCAAGTCCACATCCTCCAAAATACAAAATCATTTACGTAAATCAGTCATTCCTTTATCACAACTCCCAACACGTTTTGGCGAATCCCGTCATCATCGGGGTGCTGTCTTCCAAACTCCTGCACTTCAATGGATGTCACGTTTTATTAGACGTTCTGAATAAAAATAACGCATTGGTTGACCTATAAACATTTAATTATTCGGACTTATTACCTAGCTAACAACATTATCATCACGTCTAAGTGTTTCAAGAGTGTCGTGTATCTCCCCGGCTATGACGTAAACTCGCTAATAAATCTTAATTGCACCGATTCCAGTGGCCGCGCGGTCTAAGGTGTACGTCTGCGGCCGAGCGCTTGCTGGGATCGTGGGTTTGAGTCCCACCGGGGGCACGGATGTTTGTCTCTTGTGAGCGTTTGTGTTCTCAGGTAGAGGTCTCTGCGACGGACCGATCCTTCGTTCAGAGGAGTCGTACCGACTGAGGTGTGTGTCTGAGTGCGATCAAGTGAAAATAAACAACCTCGAAACCTACTGTGAGTAGGTAGAAGAGGTTAGGACTACGAAACGAAATCTTCATTACAAAAGGGTTTTAACCGTTTTGTAATTAAGACTAAGTGACAACAATCGCTGATTTATCAACGACTGTAGTTAGCATTTAAATCTAAAACATAACATTTAATGTTCTGTACCTACAACTGTTTTGGAAGAAAAATCCCTGCTGATGGTAATATTCGGTTGAAATGGATAGCCATTTGGATAATAAACTACTGATTTATGTGAATATAATTGTACTTTGATAATCTTTGACTTGCCCTGATGAAGTAAACAACTTCGAAAAGTACCAAAGAATCAGAAATACAAAACGCGTTCGGCAGAAGAAAAATTTTGGCTGCGAAAATTCAGAAGGTACCATCTGGAGAAAGTAAGAGAAGTAGGCGCATATTTATGGATTATATTTAAATTATTCTAGATAAACAGGATATAAAATTGTGGAGTGGATCACACTACTCAGGATAAGGTTGAATGGAGTTATTTTGTAAATATGATCACGTAAATAGGTTGCATAAACCCTGGCATTTCCTAATACGCTCCATACACATCAACTTAATGTGCGATCCTGCACTTAAAGGCAAAGGTGTTATTTTCAGTTATTCAGGCATTATTTCTAACCATAAATTTGTCCTTTATTAATGTTGTCCATTTTATTGTCTGCAGTTTTCTGTGGAATTACTTTACACTGATGCTGACTAAAACTGCCGAATTCTTTACTTTTTCTTCCACACTCAATTTGCATGTATCAATTTAGTCTATTTTAAAAAAATGCTGGATGTGTTTGAACATGCAGGTTATGAGAAAATGAATCAAGGAAGAAGCAAAATATTCGCCGAAAACCGAAAGGTGACAGGGAAACAAAGGCTTTTATTCGTCCCTGCCAGGGGAAATTACCAATGTCACATTCCATTTCGTTCGGGAAATGAGAGTCGAAGGTCGCGTCGATGACTCAGACGGTGGTGTGATACCGAGTAGGGACCACCCGCAGTTCAGAAGTCGAAACCTCAAGTGTTTCAAACTTCCGGTAATCTGAACGTGACTATGTTACCTCCCATATCAGAAGCACAACTCCTAGTTCCCTTATCACACCCGTGACTTAGACACCACGTACTACGCACGTAGTATGTGAATCCCTTGTTACGATGACTTCGCCACTAACTCTGAATTCCACCTCATCGTAAAAGGGTAATTTGAATAAACGTTATTCTTCTAACAAACTGGTCAGCTAAATATTGACTGCCCAGTTGCCTGATGTGGTCTGCTTACAGCCCTGCGGCTTCAGTCTGTCACTTCCCTTCTTCTTGGAACTGACGAAGTATCCAACAAGTTTTATATATTGAATTACGTACAGACTGAATTCTGGAAATGGTCACGTGTTGGGAAAACAAGTAGACCGAAGATTTTTAACCAGAGTTCCACGTTTAAAGATCCTTAGCGAATATTTTAATAGAAAATTTGATAATTGCAGAACTTTTTCAAGTTAAGCGTCAAAGACTACGTTAACACCGTAGACTATCAAAAGTCACCTTTTGTTAAGCGTCACCAATTGCAGGCACAAACTTTAGAAAACTTCTATGACTCAAATTTGAAATAATAGGCCTAATTGAATCCTACTGCATGGCCAGTAAGCCAAATTCAAGAATACGAAGGAGCATGGCGTTCTTCAAAAGCTAGTGTTCACTCGATTAAAAGGTTCTAAAATTTATTAGTTTGTGGAACACCTGGACAGCACCGTGTCCTATGAGAAACAAAGTAATGCTCTTATTGTCAGTTTAACAATAACAATAGCAGCATTAAAAATATTTCATATACATTATATTACATACATGATCAGACAGCGGCGTCTGTATGTTTGAGAAAAACAGCGATTACTGAAAAAACTACATTCATTAACTATATCTTTTCTCAAAATTGGGAAAATACGGCCGCCAGTCTATTTCACATAAGGAATACGGCAATTCATTTTACCGAATGACAGTCTCCTTTCGGTTGAAGTTCAAGGGACACCAACTTAAGGACAAGAACGCAACCGACGTTTATGACACTACTTACATGACTGACAGAACTGCTTTAATCAGCTTTTCGCTTTTCTTGTACCCGCCACAAAACACAACTACAACCGCTAAAGCACCGGACTCACTGAATGAGAAACGACTGAAACAGGGACATGCTATTATGTCATCTCTACGAATAAATGAACGAACACCTCCATGCAGGTCAACCTTTTTGGAAAGCTAACAGTTCCTCAGTTTTTCAAGAAATTCTTGGATTTTATGGAATCTAAAATTTCCATTTCCTACAGTCCACGTCCTCTAATCCTATTACTTTAAGATCTGTTTCAGTATTGCACTCCTGCTTATGTCTACGTCTTTCTACTACCTTCGTTTCGGATTTCTCAAACAAATACCTGTACTTCTGTTTCTCCTGTACCTGCCACACGCCCTGTCACTCTCATCCACCATAGATTGATCAGACGAATAAAATATAGTGAACAGTGAAACCCACCAGCCTCTTCAGTTATGCATTCTTTCGCAGTACCATATTTCTTCCTCACGCTTAGGCCAAAGCATCTACCTGGCGTTAGAAATTATTAACAACAATTTTTTCTTACTTATATAGTCGCATAGTAACATGATACGAAAATCTCGAACCCATCGGACGCTGCTACTTTCAGAAAATGTGGCAATGAATCTATAAAAATTGTAGTTGCATCCTAATAATTTCCCAGCTGCTGAAGAAATTCCCCATCAGCTGTGGAATCAAAAATGCATTCCGATGCCCAGAACAGGTCGTCACTGGAAATACCCATATGAATCGAGAATCATATTTATGTAAAGAAAATTTATGCCTTTCGTCTAAACAAGTCAGTATGAGTAAGTTCCATTGCAATCATATACAAAATTTACGTATCTTACATTACAGCCCAGCGAGAAAAAACAGGAACGGAAATTTGACTCCGTATATGTGGTGCAGTTACAAGTAAAACCCTGTAAATCGGTATTTGATTTAAGTGAGTTATCAGAATTATGTTCCAACCATTTTAGCCTCAGGGCATGAGAGTCTGACACACAGTGAACAGTAAGCGGTGTACTGACTCGCCTGGGTGGCTCTTGGCTTTTTATGTAGGAAAAATTCCAGCCCTTTCCAGGAGTCGAACTCCGGGCTGTAAATTCGCTAAATAAATTACTAAGCGCATTATTATTATTAGAAGTTATTACTGTATATACAATATCTACGTAACCCCCAGGAAAAGAGGAAACACAAAACGCAGCATAAATACAGCTACAACATTTACTGAAGTGAAACTGGAGTCTAAAACACTGACTGTAAATATGAAAAAATGAAACGGTAAATTCAAACATACAGCTAGCTTTCGAATTTTACGAAGGTTCCACGATGGTACATCCATCCCTCTATTTCTCTTGCTCTCTCTCTCTCTCCCTGTCTCTGTTACCAGCATTTTGTGGATATGCGTGGGCAGCAGCATTTATTGCCTTTCGAACCATTATTAAATTTTAGTCGAGCGGAGACATGTTGGAAAATTGCCATCAGTAGGCTACTTTTTTTTTTAACTGCGAGGGGAAAATATTGAAGCAGAAATCACATACAGATAAGTAAAACAAATTTTTCCATGTTCTAGTAAAACAGGGTTCTTGTTTGAGTATAAAAGAAGACTTACCGTGTTGTAATAAATAAGAAATTAATATGTCGAAAATTTTAATGTTACACAAGCATAAAAATGCATGTTAGTTGTCTATGCGTTATCTATTGTTTATAAGTTCCTTCGATTACACATTCTCAGCTGCATATGGCCGAGGAAGTTGACAAAACGTCGGGCGAAAATTGGTTCGAATGTCTGAGGACATTCCGACTCCTACGACTGGGATCCTTCTTGGTTTTCATCTGTTCCCTCAAACAGGTGTCGAGGCTGTGCATTGAATTAAGTTATTACCACTACCTTGCGTGTGCCCTCCGATTGAGTCGTTGCTTATTCATACTACTATTCGACGCTACATAAACTGATCAGGTGATAACAGGGGTAAATATGTCCCCGTACGCTCATGCTGAATTTGTTGCGTCAGACATGCCTGACCTCGGTAGCAGACGCACGTGAGAAATCAGACGCAGGTTCCGGCCACTTGAGCTACTAACAGCGTCTTCAATAAATGATATAAAGGAATAAATAGTCTGAAAACTTTATCGTGTGTAGGGTAGCGGCATATTATATATTACAGATTATATAGCTATTATAAATTCCCATCACAGCGTTTATCTAAACGGACTTACCACAAAAATGAAAACCTTCGGTGAAGTTAAACAGCCTTCGGGTTGATAATCGAGGCTCGAATTCCCTAACTGCACAGTAGGGAAGTTAGCTGTTACACAGCGACATTCTTAGACGAAGCATGTGTGCGGCCACATTCACAAAAAATATGCAAGGATATACAATCTACCAGTCTGATACCATTAAAAAAGTGAATGGACGGATGGAGCACATTCATTCGAGATTCAATAGGTTTCTTTTTTCCAGCGAACCTCCATTATTTTCTAACAAGGGCGTCTGCACATCCACTCACTGCCCCTCCTCTATTGTGCTACTCCACCATCCATTATTTAGCGTGTAGATGTTACACCAGCCCTGATAGACCCATCAGCACCACTATACCTCAGGGTTTAGTGCAAAGCGATCCGTCTCTAATATTGCTCTCCAATTTAAATGGCACACGATCTTCGTAGTTGTATTACGTAGCCTTTGAAGCCTTAAGTTCATGTAGATAACATTTAACAAGATAGGGCTGCACGTATGACGTGACAGAGTGAATCTTTGAATGTATTTTTGCCCGAGTTAGCCGTCATGTAACACGCAGCTCTTCCTGAAACTTCCATCCGTATAAGTATTAAATATTATAATTTTATATACTTTTATCTTAATTACGGGCCATGAAAGTAAAAAATTCTTGGGGCATATTATTTTCGTTCATTTATGGCCTTACTGGCTGTGTTGTGTTTTGTAATTATCTCGTGAATATGGCGATTTTCGAAAAAAAAATATATTTGACAATAAATGTACTTCGATTACTTCTAAAGCTCTTGTCTGAAACCTTTTTCATCAAGGTAGATTTCGGCGAGATATCATAAATTTGCTTCGTTCTTCGTGTACACTGCCCGATATATTTGTCCGATCTAACCAAAATTAAAAGTTCGCTACATAACACAATTACCGTTCCAATGTTAGCTTTCACGAAATCCGCTTAATGGGAACCGAGCTATTCCTGGCGGACGGATGGACAGATATGTAAGAGCCAATATTTGATTTTTACAACCTTCCGAAAGGGACGCAAAATTTACAGCTGTAAGGAGAAATAATTTCTGCCTCTTTTGGGAATAACAGGGAACACATAACTTTGTGTTCTGGCTGAAATACAGAACGTTTTAATTTTATAGCAGGCGGAATGTATACTAAAGACTGTACGGTAAAGAGTGAATATCACACTTTGTTCTTGACGATGGATCAGTCAATTATAATCCTACAAATCTGGATTTAAGAACTCTCCGTATTGTGATCGCAAAAACTGCAATGTATTTATTGAAATTCAGTTATTCTGCTCGTCCAAAACGAACAGTATCAAAGGAGATGTATCAGAATGTCGAACTTTAACATAATTAAAACCGTTAATATCATTGGGCGTCTATGAAGCAGGACATAAGCTAATAAAATGTTTCCAAATGCAGTAATTCTTTAATGGACTTTTAATAGTTTGTGATCTTCTAGTTTATTAAGTTCTATAGATGTCAAGCTGGCTCCGTCTTTATGGTAACAATCTTATACATTTAGCAGGAAGGCAAAATATTCCGCAAAAATATTTGTAACGACATACAACAATAACCATTCCATAACGCAGAAACCCCAAATTTCAATTTTCATTGCGGTAAAAACATAAAGTCACACTTATGTGTAAATTTTAAAACGCATAAATATTAATCACGTACAGCAAAGTTTTACTTGAGAATCTTTTTCATTCAGCCAGTGAAAAAATTCACCTGTCATTTAAAACTAGTACGTTTATGACAATGCCCAGAAGAACCTGCCACTGATCTGTACGCTGAGCCTGCCGGTTGGTTCTAGACCATGTCATTACATTCCGTCTGTTTAAGATCAATTTTAGCACTACCCTCACGGTCAAGCCTATGTCTAAAAAATGATACCTTTCCTGCATACTTTGCATCTAAAGAAGTCCCAGGACGGTGGTGTGGGTATTCACCTGAGACGATTTTAACCTGGTGGAGAAGAGAAAAATTCTTTTGTCTACAGACTGAATCTCTATATTGCTGACTGCAAACTTACTGCCATCTATGCCAATTTCTGCTACTCAAAAAACGGCATTTCAAAAGTAAAAGCACAGTTAAAGCCAGTCCTTTAAGAATATTCAAAGAGAGGCGTATACGTATTGATTTTTTTGGAGAAAGAATTTAAAATTTGAAATAATTTACACACATGAAATTTCTTTCAGGTAGCATGGATAAAAAACCGACAGGAAATTCTGCACAGTGCATACTCACTAAGATAGAAAGTGTGTGCTGTTAGTGGAACTTCTAGGCAAGCTCCTTATTTATCCGTAACATTAACCTGAGGAACTTTTTGCCCAGACTGTGTTTTATGCACTTCGTGTAATGGACTCTCTGAAGTTTATATAGGATATGCAAATTTGTTTCTCGGCACTCATGGAACTTGAAACGCCGCATAAAACTGCCACTTCCTATGGAGTTTCTGTTATTACTTAACGATTCTAAGAGTTTCGAAATTACTGTTTAATGGAGTTGTAAATATCTTCAAAATTCAATTCCTTTCTAAAATGAAATCACCTTTTTGGCATAAAGTACGCAATGTATTTAAAATGTAATAGATAAAATTACTTCAATTTTTCTGAATGTGAGTCTGTTTTTTCATTTTTCTGATTTCAGGTTAATACAATTCTCGCCATATAACACTACCTATTCCGTATCTTTGTAAAAATTCTCTCCTGTGTACAATTACAATACGAATAAAATAACACAGTATGAAGCCATTCACTTTCAGCAAGTTCTAAACTGTTAACCGAAATCTTTACTGCATTTAGACTAAACGTTGCTCAGTTTCTGTTTTGAGAAGCAACCTCCAAGCGAAACACCTGGGCTATATTATGATATCAAAATTCTTTCTTCGTGACAGAAGAAAGTTTTACACGGAAAATAAATAAGACATTCTGGACATAAATGATAATACCTTCCTTTGGATGCTTTAATTATTACAAAAGCCTGAGATACTTCTGTATTAACTAACTCCATGGAGAAGAACACATTTTCAGTAGTTCGGCTAGTCAAGAACCTTCACGATTTACAGCCCTTGAAAGCACCTTACGGTGAGACTGGAGGATCTCAGGGTTATTATTATGTGGATTCCTTTCTTGTGGGGCGTTTTTCAGTTCGATAGATATTGATGTTTCACAGAAACGTGATGCTCTCAGTTCTCAGGGTGGAAGAGTGAGACGAATTTCGAAAAAGTGGTTCTTATACGGAAGGAGCGACTGTTGGACTAAGGGCAGCCTTAGGGGAAAAATATGGAGGGGTAAATAAGGCTTGTTTAGAGGGAACAAACAATGTCTCCGAAAATAGTATGAAATAAATATACATGATAAAGTACATATAGGAACAAGATTGTAAAACAAGGTGAAGTGAGGGCCCCTAAGGAGAAAATAAGCTACATTAATACCGAGGTGCGTGGCTTCATATCCCAGCAGCAAGCTATGTTCTTTCGTTACTGTATCCACAACAGTCTGCTATTGGGCCTTGGCTGTGCCAGATAAACCCTCATATCCTGTTTAACATCTATTTTAATATTACTTTCTTATCTAAGTCTATGTCTCCCACATGATCTCTGCAGATTTTACAACTACACCTCCACAGAATGTCTCATAAACATTAAGTATAACACATTAAATACGTAACACTTATTGCGCTGCTTTGTGCAAAATTTGTTGTCTACTCTGATTGGCGCGAGTACAGGCTATCCTAACTTCGAGACTAGCAGTTTTTCGCAGTAGAATCAGACGAACGCCGGTGCAGACTGCATAATCCCTGCCGTTAAAATAGCGACATCTAATAGGCTAAGGTTGTATTAGAATTAAACTCGTCCACGTGACCCACAATATCTTTCCTTACACAAAGTGTTACAACCAGAAGTGTAACTGATTAAGATCTGTTTTCAACAACCATTTGTCATCATTAATATAGTACTAGCATAAAGGTTTTGAAACAAGATAAAGTGCCCCATCGGTCACGGACGTCTTTGTTCCTCTCTCCGGACGTGGCTTTTACGGTCCCTCCCGTGGATTCTATTTATTGGGTTATTGTCTCCTAACACACTCCGTGGAAGCAAATCACGCGAAGACGCCTACGAACATGCGTGCGTTTTGTGGTGAAATTGATACCCTAAATGGGTATTTACACGTACTCACTTTGTCTGCTTCTGAGCAGTGCCGTGACTTTGGAATTAAATGTGTGACGTCACATTACTCTTTAAGATACGAAGTGTTTTGACGTTATCTACAGGTAAAGGGAATAAATCAATAACCCATAAACCTTGACTCAAATGAGTTTCCCTGCTTTTTCTTTTCACGTGGTTCATCTCGCTTTTGGTAAGAACGTAGGTCGGAGATGTGTATGACAACTAAGTAACATCTGGAAGACATGAAAGTGCAGTAGTGCATTTATAATAGGCAGCTTGAAACTTCGTGATATAGACTTAAACACTTCATCCAGTAGACCACTGCTAAGAAAGTAAAATGAAGGCTGGTAGGATAGGAAGCTGAGTAATGCACAGGGAAGTCTAATGTGGAAATCCGCTGAAAAACTTCCACTTATCTTACCGAGAAGTGAGCGGAATAATGTTCAGGTGGAACTTCGAAGTTGTCGAAATGTGTGGCGGATGAAAGTGGCTTAGGGTTGTGTCTAAAGGTATGTTCCTATATTAGCGGAGTTGGGAGGTTCCGCGTTTTTCCGCAGCACGTTTAGATAAAGCAAATTAATTGATGTAGTCGAAGTGTGTCGCTCTACAGAAAAAGTGTGACATAAATATGGCAAGACATAGACTTACTTCTAAAATAAAAAAGACTTTTGCGTATTCTAAAAAATACTTATAACGCAATGCATAAATCTAAATCCCAGTAAAATCTGTAAATGTCAGTGAATAGCCTATTGGTCACTTAGTACTTCGAGGATGATTATATGCTAGTAAAAAAGCACAGTTTTAAGGACAAGAAGCAACAAAGAATTGTGGTAGGAAAACGCCTTGGAAAAGGTCAAAGACCAGAAAGAAGAGCTGGAATTAGATTAAAATCGTGGCCAATACGGTTTTAAATATAACTGGCGCTAAACTTCAAAATTATGTTATATTGTGCCTCTTAGTCACTCAGATTACTGACTAACAAACAACACTTTTTTACTTTGTTGTTTCGCCCTACAACTTCAGCAACGCCGGAAAAAATATAGTTTCGTTAAATATATAATTCCACTCACTCTTGGCCACGGCATTAGGAGGTAAGTGGTCAGCTTCACGCTTCGGCCGCTTTACGTCAAATGAAACAGTCCACTGTACCAACTGGACAGGAGGCTGGGTGGGCACCAGGGACAGGCTGGATACGTTAGAGGGCAGATAAAGACCTTGCCCCTGCTGGGAATTGAACTACGATTCCTCGGTCGTCCAGTCCGTAACCCAGTGAATATAAACAGATAAAGGTAGTAAACAGAAATTTTCGTCGGACCATATGTTTCGCTAATGTATTGCGAGGAGTTCGAAAATTTGGAAAAAGCTGTTTGTTGGACAACGCCCACTCCCTGAGGCACATAGACATTGCTCTGGGAACTGGTTGTCACTATAGTGACAGACTTTGTTTATATTTGTTACTTACAGGTTACACCATAACAGCCCCCACTAATTTCATGATAAAGTATGAAGTAATATTTCGGAATAACGACAAAATATCTCCTAAAGACGGGGTGTGGCCACATCTACAAACGCCGTCATGTATGTAACATACTTCAGACAACGTACAGCATCCGATATAGCATTGGTAAAAAGAGTACACGGCATCTTGTGAAAGCGAGATTTATCGTTGATCTGTTAATTTCGCCTGAACCTTGTCTTAAAATAACTTTCAGCACACTCCTCCCTAATCCTTACGTTGTCATCGTTTACATCACTTTCCTGCACATTTAATTTTGTAGCTATAACAGTTGTGTAACCAAAATATCATTCCTGTCGTTAGTGGCATAAAACTGTACGAAACGCGACATCGGGCTTTATTACGGCGAGGCTCTGATGAGTACTGTATTCGGGGATGTGACTACGTGTAATGTGGCATGATTTGACAGACTTTTGCCCTAATTTCTGCCACACTCCATGACATCCCCTTCCGGAAGCTAGTATTTTTCAGCTGTGGGTCTAGTAAAGTTGAAAGAAGCATTGTTCTCAAATTTAATGTGTTCCATGTCCGTGCACTGTATCATACAAAAACACTAATCACCAACAAATGCACAAAGAGAGTTTTATCATCAATCGTAACACACTCCTACATGTTTCGACCCTGCTGGGTCATCTTCAGGGAGAACTTTTTTGTTATCGTTACACTAAGGTTGCACTTTATAGTTGAGTGAGAATGTGCTGTTGACTATGTATGTACTGTGTACTGGAGGCGTGAACTCTCTGCGGTCCCGGCCTGCACTGAAGTGCTGTGCAGGCCGGGACCGCAGAGAGTTCATGCCTCCCAAAACAAGGCAGTACACAGTCAACAGCACATTCTCACTCAACTGTAAAGTGCAACCTTAGTGTAACGATAACAGAAAGTTCTCCCTGAAGATGACCCAGCAGGGTCGAAACATGTACGAGTGTGTTACGATTGATGATAAAACTCTCTTTGTGCATTTGTTGGTGATTACTGTTTTTGAAGCACTGTTCTTTTACGGCGGTGATTTTCGTTTAGCTAAATTCCGATGCTGATTTACAGAGTAGGGAATTAGGCTGTCCAGAACACTGTATGTGTAAAGACTATCAGTTACAAGTAGTCTCCTAGGTTACAATAGCCATGGCGAGACACACTGCAATGGGAGATGTCCGAGTTAACTGCAACCAGTTGGAAGAATTATCATCAATCTTATGGCAATACAGCTGAAATTTCGATGTTGTGATAACAACCCTTTTAAACAGAAACGTGAAACCATGCGATCAGCAGGGTATGACACATATGTACGGCTCGAACATACACTGAATCATGGCAGCCATACGGCTATATGATGTGAAAATCAGTGATAAAAATCGGTATGAGCAAAACGACACCAAAGGAGGAAAACAATTACAATCTTACCCTATTTTTAAAACTAAATAGTTTTTGCAGCTGACTAAATTAAAGACGTGGGTTTCTTCCGTATTATATATATATTATCAAGATGTAAAAAAAATTATTGCTTTCATGTAACCACAATCCATAAATTTCGCCCTACAGATTCAAATTCTTCGTTCCCTATTTCCAGAAAGTATTTTATTGTTACCACGCGGCATTAGAGTCAATATCGGTTATACCAGAATCGGGTATAGCGTATCTTCAGTTGTAACGGATCTGTTTTTATTTCCAGACCATTTCACTGTACTCTGCAACAGCATCTATGTAGATATCACCGGCCTCCCATAGATCGCCAAACATAATCCTTTCGGATTACAAAATCAATTAATGCTGCGCAGGTAAAGAATTTCTGGTTGTTCCGAAATTCAGCCAAAACAGATAAATACAGTGTTCCTAATTCGTGGAATTTTTTAGGTGTTAAACCTGGTGATATATAAATTAACCACTACGATTTAAAGTTTTAAGGACAAGAATAAAGAATGTTAAGCAAGCAAACAAACTTGATTTCAAAATTTGTAATGGCACCGCACCTACAGAAACCTGCCTTTTTCACTTGGTGTCTTCATTTACGTACCGTATGTAAAATCTTGAACACATTTTTTCGTTTCTCCCAGGCGTGCCAATTCTTTGAGCTTCAGGTTGATTACTTAAAATCATACGTAGCCGAGACTCCAAAATTTGTGGCTTCTTATTGTAGGCACAATTTTCTCTAGCGCCCAATTAAATGTCTGATTTAAATATATCTGAGCTGCATAAATTATCTAGCGGCAAATAATAGGATAAAGAATTTCGAAGGAATCACTCCTGACTTATTTTGAGGTAGGAACTAGGATTATTTTTTGAAAAGCGAATAACACTCGGGCCACTTTGTACAGTCTCCACGTCTAGTACCTAACCTGAGACCGCCGGTATACGAAGAGAATAATAACATACCGGCATACATTTAATTATGGTGTTAATAGCAAGAATAAAATTATTTGGGGATTTATAATCTAGGGACCAGAGAAGAACATGTCGCCTCCCCCCCCCCCCCGTGCGGACTGCGCTTGAGCTGTAGGTCTCTCTGCTGACAAATATGATCTTGCTATAGTGGTTACACTGCAAGTCCAATAAATACACATATTCCGTCTAACACCACACTGTATTATTTCTTTCAGCGCTACGTGTTTCGATCTAAAACGATCATCATCAGGCGTTCTCTGCGAAACCTTAAAAATCAAGAAAACTGTGATTATTTGCATTATTCCTCAAATATTACAAATTATTTATTACAATAAAATTTTAGTTTCTGAACATGTACTATAGAAAGAAATAATATAGCGTTGCGTTAGACGGAATAGTGTGTATTTATGTGACTAAATGGACACAGGGGAATGGATATTCTGAGGCCGACTTAAAATCCGTTCCACGGACTTGGTTATTTTCATGATAAACACAAATGTTTTTAGCGTTTTGGAGATTATCCCTCTTCACTTTTAATAAAGTTTCGTTATACAAAACACGATCCTTAAGTATGTTTAATTTATTCAACGAATTTTTCGCAGTAACCTACTTGTTAGTCAAATTTCATGAAGGTCACAGCTTTCCCTGCCCCACTTCAGCAAGGTTTTTGCAAAGTAGGAATTCCGTATATAACCCTGTCAGCTTTAAATTTTGTATCATAATTTTAACTACGAACAAAACTGTATCGTGGTACTTAGAAAACCTTTGTACTGTGTTGCATTTTATTCAGCACTAATATTTATCCGCTATCGCACCACTACTCAAATAATTTTAAACAATTCTGCAACTAAAATCTTTTACTGAAGGCTTTGCTTTTATTTTCGGACTACTTCACCGCTTCTGAAATTCGTGTAATAGAAAACAGTCAGCAATTTTAAGCCTCGTGTTTTGGATATGAATAACACAGAAGTTTAGTTCTTCAAACAAGTCCCTCCAAAATTTAAATACATCATAGATATACAGAACTTGAGAGGACTTCCTTTCCCGGACAGCGGTTTTCCTTCTTTTCCTTACTGAAAGTCTGTTCAAGATTTAAGGTCCTGAGATGTGGTCTGGAGATGCCCTAACTGAATTTAGGCCTGGATGCATACCACACAGACTAAGGTTTGACTTGGCCTCTTCCAGTCCCTCCAGGCAATTCAAGGATGGCATTATTATCGTTGTATTACGTTGCATATGAGAAGAACATACGCACAATTAGGCGCAAATTCTACATGCATTACTTTGTCGGATACAACCTCAAATATTCACATAGTCGCTATGTTTGTAAAAGCTGACTTACAAAGTGTAGTTCATAAATAATGTACATAACTTCACATACCTTACTCCAGTGATTTGTTTTACTGGGCCTGTAGACAGCAAAGTGAGAGATAAACATCAGGCACAAATATCAGGAGTACTTTAAAGAAAGGTGCATATTTGTACAATATATACTACCATACATATGGGTTCGGCAATCTGCAACGCGCGGGTCGCAAGTAGACCTCCGATTCCAATTTGTGCGGTCAGCGCAGGCCTGATATCAGCTGCGGAGTTATGATTCATGAGCGAAGCATTTGAAAAATAAGAAATAAAGAAATGAGTAAGTGGTGGAAGGCGGAAAAAGACGATTGAGTTGGAAAATCTTCCTTGATCGGTAAACAAAGTACCTTTAAGAAAGAAAGCAATCATAGGAAATCGACTCTTCGTGGTGGTTTTGTGGCGGCGGAAATAATTTCGAAAGATTGAAGATTGTTACAGACACTGGATTTCTGAAGTGTTTCTCTTAGCTATAACTGAAGAAGCGCCTCACAAAATAAAACTCCAAGACGCCAGCCTTTCTGTCTAAACCTGTGTAAGGCGCACAGAGGGATGGAAACTTGTCAGTTTATAGAAATTAAAATACTGGCAGTCACTTTACTCTTATGGAACCGCAATTACCACAAGTATTGGTAACACACACACTGCGCAACTGATAATTGTTTTTCGTGGTATTGATAGTGCCTTTCATATTCATGAACAGCTCGCTAGGTTATATAGCCTGAAATACGCTACAAACTGCGCACATTTGTTCCTAGAGATAAAGAAAGCACTTGCTTCAGTGATGGTCACTGGGAAAACATAAGTGTTGCAGCAGATGATGGCAGGAATATGAGTTTGTATGATTCTAAGGCCGGCGTTAGGAGGAAGAATCTGCGAGGAAGTTAAGCACATGAGCTCTGACAATCAGACCATGTCCCTGCATGATATAGGATATGATAGGCACACATGATCCACAACGGATCGGATATAAAGACAGATGTTTTTATACACAAATTAATACTGCTACGACATACCAAGAAATTAGAATTTTTAAAGAAATTATATATCCCCACATGTTTTATACTGTCATAATAATATGACGTACACAAAGTATTTCTATAATATATTACGGGGTATGTATGTCACTATCCTGCAAATTGAACTTAACTGTAGAATGCTACATACAAAAATATTATGAATGTACTCTATCATTTTTAAATGATCCATAATCGTGAATTGAGCAGTTAGGTATGATGCACCTCCCTGAAGATGGCCACATGAGTGGCCGAAACATGTAGGAGGTATACAGTGTGTATAATACACTTTCATACACTTATGTGCATTTAATACTATACATAATCTGTCATATTTTAGCTAGTTCTAAAACTTGGTGTAAATACTCTCTGAGTATGGCATTGTAATGCCGAAACACATTGGCGAGATAAAAGACTACCCTATTGTGAATGATGTATATGCATTTGGTTGGTTTAGTAAAAGAAAGCAAATTGTGAAAGAAGTTTTTAACTAGGAAATTATGAAGCAGTTTTATAAGAGTCTATCCGAAACTTTTAATTTTTACCTTATGTAAGGTAAGGCTAACGTCATTTGCGGGCCTTATACAAACAAGCCTGTTCAGCCGTGAAGTTTCGAAAAGTGGATCTTGTACACGACCCAGCGATGGACATTTTCATGCTACAATACACATTTCTTCTTCAAGTTTAAGCCGAATTTCACAACGTTACTACGGACAACCAACCTCGGAAATCTCCCTAAAGGGGTTAAAGAAAACGTGTTCTCGCTTTGCAAATATCCTAATTCACTAAAGTGAGGCGAATATTTTTCTATATTTCCCTAGAGGAAGCATGTCAGGCAAGCTATTGCTTGCAGGCCGCAGTGAGCTCGAAAACACCACGACACCGTAAATACCACAACTAAAAACCATCTTCTGCTAGATCCAAGTACACATCTTAACGAAAATCTAAATTTGATTATCCAAACGGGCCCTATTCTTTCACCTCTAATAAGAAGACTTTCCAGCAGCTTCGCGTCATTAATTTGTGTTTAGAGCATTTATGTCTCATTTAAAGTTTACCAGTGATATCACTTAGAGTATTGGAGACAAATGTGTATTTTCATCGCAGTGGTTGGGAGATTTTATTGCCTTTCACGAGTGAAAAACAACTGTTTACACACACACACACACACACACACACACACATTTGTATCACCATACGTCGCACACATTTGGCACGCAAATTGGATACGTTTTGGAAATCGAAGTAAAGTTAAAAAATTTTTATGTCTCGGAACCCTATCGTTACTAAATTTCTCTCTTAGAACTGCATAAATTGTAGTTGTATAAACGTCTTACGTATCTTCCTTTGCTTTACCAACGCCAAATGTATGTGGTACAGTTAACACGGTAATTTCATTTCACGAAGGAGAAACCTTTAAATTTGTCTTCAAATTTGTTTCTCATAAATCCGAAATTTTCTAAGTAGGAGTTCAACCGTAGATAGGACTCATGGAATGAAATGAATTTTAGGTTTCAAAATGCTACAAGTTGTTTTTATTTTGGTTTCCTACTGTCGAAATTTCATCTGAAACACTTTACGATAAAATGGTGTCATTAAACACCGTCTTCCTTGTAGCTGCACGATTAACTGATTTATGTGTTGAGTAACGTCAAATAAAATTCTGTATCTCCTTGCCATTTGATATTTTTAGGCCGCTAAAATCTTTTCGTTTTTTTAAACGTAATACACTGTCAAAAGTATGTGGCTAGATAATCAACCAATTTACTGTAATGGTGCAAACTTTCACAGCCAAAGTCAATAGCGAGAAAAAAGTACCAAATTACGAAGAAATAATCCTCGGGCACGAATAAATTCAAGGATTGACATAAGTATGTGTAAAATGTGCTCCAGCCTTATTATTTTCCCACGCAAGACTTTTTGCTATTTTATTCAATGGAAACTGAAATACACTGTCTATATTTTCACTATCTTCTGCATAATGCCGTTTATAATATTCGTCATAACAGGAGTTCCAACAGCCACAGTCCACACAAGCCTGTAAAGTGGAGGTTCTATTACATTGTCAGTCTCACAAATATGCCTTCTTGACTTGGACTTCCCTGCACAAAGCTAATTCCAGAAGTTCTTCTTTTACATAAGAAAATCTGAGTTTCAAATCTTGAAGTTTTCAGAGCTGCGTTGCTAGGACTCCGTTACTTCGGGGTACGACAGTGCTTCATTGTGTAAGCCGTTCTCGACGTTTGGAAGGAATTTAGCGCCCCTGTGTTTTTCATCAGTTTCCTCTGAGTAGACTTGAAAAATCTTACAACTCGAAATTAACTGACCCCTCAAATTATTTGTTATGTCATTTATACCTTCAGACACTGTCTCTCTACTGAGTCTTATTATTTCAGCATTTTTGTTCCTTTTCAGGGCAGACAATTTCAGCCAGTTTATTTAAACACTCTTGAATAAACTGTCCTTATCTAAGAGATTTTGTGTTGGTTGCAATAAAATTGACGAATAAAAAGCTTGCTTAACTGCTGAAACAAATAATTGATTAAATTTTAAGAAGATTTCTTGTCGCATTTTCAAAGATGAGTTTAATTCCCACAATTTATTAGTTGTACATTTCTCTGCAAACATATCACATTGCTCTCTGCTACTTGCAAGTGCAATCCTGTCCCCTCGCGCAGCACACTTCATCTGCCGAAACGACACAACAGTCACACCGCCAGCACGTGCATGCTACATGATCATTTTAATAACATAAATTGCCATAAAAACAAAGGAAACGTTTTTTCCAGTAAATTTAAAAGAGACTTTGCCATCTGTGTAAGCAGCAGCTACAATTTATGTATTGCAATCTTTGGGCTATACTTGCTGTTTGCTTTTAAAAATTTCGCGAGCGGCCTGAGAAACTCAGATGAGCCACATGCGGCCTGCAGCAGCCGCTTTAATACAACCTGCTGCAGTGTGTTTATTTCAAACAAGTGTTTCAATATTCACTTCTGTGAAGTACGTATATGTGTGTATATATACATATGGTACCAGATCGTCTGTCATGTCGTTCTCAGGAAATCCTATTTATTGCATTACAAATGTGACCCACACGTGCCAGAAGATGGCTGACCCCTAGCATGGACTATGACTGCGCATACTGTCGCACGTGCTGTGACGATAATCTGATACTATTCAAACCTGTTCTATTTGCGTAACCTCGTGACGCAACCAAAGAACCGATCAAATACTTAGACATTAAAATTTCGTAAGGTCCATGTTCTTTAATTCACGTTTTGTGTGACTTCACTGCTCCACGAGCATATCATGTACAGTGGATTTGTGTAAAGAGGACTCAAAGCAACAACAACACACAATTCATTATATACGCTGTCTTACTACAGGTCCATAGCAACTTCCAATGCAAGTTTTCCACAGAGTACAATCTAGTGCGTCCTCTTTCAGTCTCCAGTACACACTCTTTTCCTTAAGGTCATCCAGTAGCTGCTTACGTCTTCTTCCTCCTCTTCCTGTCCTGTCTATCTTTCCTTCAATAACACGTTTTAGAAGGCAGTTCCTATACAAGATGTGACCAATCCACTTAGCCTTCCTTCTTTTTCTTTTTTGTAGGATATTCCTCTTTTCCTTGACTCTTTTCAGTACTTCTTCATTTCTCACACGATCGGTTCAACTCATCTTATTTATCTTTCTCCAGCACAACAATCCAAAACTTTCCAGGGATTATTGATCTACCTTCCGAAGTGTCCAAGTCTCAGGACCATACAAAGCTATGCTCCAATTGTAGCACTTTACTAGTTTCTTCCAAGTCCAATTTGCTGACGAAAGGCGCCTTCCTGTTGAATGCTGCCATTGCAAGCGCAATCCTGGGTTTCATTTCACATGAACATCTCGTATTACTTTTATTACGCTACCCAAATAGTTGAAATATTCCACATTACGCTGTTGTTTTTGATCTACCATAATCTGAACTGGGTATGGTAGCCTTGAGATTCTCATTACCTTAGTTTTTTCCACATTCGTTTTCATTCCATTACATTTTACAGTTTCAATACTCTATCAATAAGGCCCTGTAGTACCAGTTTTTCCTCAGGAAGTAGCACAAGATCATCTGCGTATTTCTGTCAATTATCCATACAGCACACACTGGACAAGATTTCGTTTTTGGATGTTAGCAATGTTGAATGTAGTTTCTGTGAATTACGTCACGTTTTATGCCGGACTTTATATGACTACTGCATTGATCCCCTTAAGTAAAGTCACCACCATACTGCATGATGTTGAAAGGCAGTGACATTCTCTGATTACAAATTTTTTACGAAAACTGAGATTCATCACGTAGCGTCCATTGTTTACCGAGAATATGTGCACTAAAACTTGCGCCAAGGAATAAAAAATGCCCAATGTTTCGGATGTATATAATCTAACCGAAGACTGACAAAACAATCAGAGGTAACGTAACAGATCGGCACTAACATTCACTTCTGGAAAGATAATGCTTACCTAACTACTTTTGAATACTTAACATTTTCATATATGTATATTCATACACATGTACCTACTCAGAATATGAAGGGACACGAGTGTTTTTCGTTTCGAATATATTCTCTTTTATGACGTGCACCTGCTTAGAAAAACAACTTTCGAACAAATGTAATTCACAATGGAACTTAGGCGTAAGGCACAGTCATACTTAAGAAGCTAAATTTTCCTGACGTAGTCGCGAAATCCTCCACATTTCAAGGAACACGGAGGTTCATTACTCGGTTCAGAGACCCTCACTGCCCCTATCATGAGCCAGAATAATCCATTCCATGCCCCTTCACCTATTTCATTCACACCTATTGTAAAATTGTTCTACTGCTTGCGCCTAGATCTTCCACGTGTTGCGAACGGAAGAGGCATTGTCCGAACGCGGAAGACAGCTGCGAATATACTAAATTAGCAGCAGCAGATAGCTGACAACGGGTAGTTCTTCCGCTTATGGGCTGGGGCAAAGGTTAACGGCTCCTCACCGTAAAAGCTTAACATGTTATGAAATTGTACTCCGTAATAAAGCACACAACTTGCCAAATACGTTCCTAAAATTCCCTTAAGCTTACTTCATGTATCCTATTGACAGCCGGTTTAATAGTCTCCGTGTGACAGTGTATGGAACAAAGAACACGAACAGAAAGCAACAGATATTTATTATGCGTATTTTTGCCTTACACTTCCGTTCCCACAGTAATCATTGATATTTTATTAAACTAAACTAGTTTTCAACAATTTTCTCGTGAGAAGAATTTACTTTTTCGAGGCCTTTTTCCTGCTTCATCTGTTCTTTGAAAGAGATCCAGTTAATTAATAACGTAATATTATGAACCTAAACTGTGAGCTGACCCCGAGAAAGGTCTGTTCTTTAACTTAACAGATAAGAAAACGTACAATTTTCTGGGAAGAATGGATTGTTTATTTTGTTACCCTCTTTAGTAAGGTACACTCTATTTCTGCTTGTGATAGTAGAAATTTTTATGATATGGTAAACTAGCGATTGTGTGAAACGAATAAAACAATGACGGGAAAAAAGAAGGTTTATTGAACCTCTCTGTGTTCATAAACAGGTGTTGTAAGATGTATCTACGAAAGCTCCATGTCTGTTCATCCGTGGCGCCTCTCTACTCCAAAGATATTGGTGAAAATAAAAATTTCCATAAATTTTACATTTTGTGTTTGCAGTATTTACAGACACATTCCAGTCTTGAAACTTTTGCTTAGAAATAAAGGACATTATGTTACGTCCCGCGTGAGTACCTGAGTAAGCTGACTAGCCCGTAACTCGTTGATATTGACCCGCAAAAAATTTTTAACATATGTTGTAGAGAAAAACACAAAATGCACTTCAAACACCAGACACTTTCTTGTGTGCCTCATACGTTTCAAGACAGTTAAACTAAGTGCAGCGGATATGACTATAGGAAACCCAAAGTTTAGGAATTCATGTTGGACACTGAACATGGCCTTCGAGGGACGTGCTATGCTATTTACTGGAATAGAGTTTGGAGTTGTAATTTCGATAATCAAATGGCACCACAATTTCGGGTACACTGGAATTGTTAGTTGCAATCGTAACCACGGAAACATATAGGCCTACAACATACCCTGGGTCTACTTGAAAATAAATCTGTAAGGGCACATTTGATTTAAGGTAGAATCAGTGAAAGGGGAATAAGGAAGGCCACTTGATGAGTAATTTCGTAATATAGGCGATAAAGTCTGGAGTGTGAGACTGACAAGATCGTTTGCCAGACCTATTCGCAAACAGATTTTTTATACTAAAATGGACACAAAAGAAAAGTGTCTGACTTTTGGACTAATTTACACTGGCTCAGGACAAGATCTAGTGACAGTGTCCTCTAAATAAATATCATAGCAAATTTCGAATTCCATTATATTGGGGCATGCTTCCCTGGATACGCGACTACCAGCGTGTCAACGACGACATTGCTGTATGGAGTTTGTTCGTTAATCAGTTAGTTAGATTTTAACATATCCAATGCCGTACGAGTCTTGAAGCTGGACTTCCAAATTTATTATCATGCCAAGCGCTTTTCCTCTTATGTGTGCACATGAAATATATATACAATTTGCACATTGTAGCGAATGTAGATATTACCTTGCTATGCAAATACATCTTTCTTTTGCAGCTGGTATCAACTTTTGACATTTCCATTGTAGAATTTTCTGACGGCTCATGCTAATATTTATGTGCTGCACCCTACCATTTGTATCTTCTCTCTTGAAGTCCATTGTTCAGATACCGCTGACTGATTACTATGCTTACCACTGACGTTCTCATTCACAATTTTCCGGAACCTCTCCCATTCGTCAAATAAAATATGTATACTCTCTCTTCAATCAGGACACGCATGTTGGAATAGAAAAATGAAACATCCTACAAGGGAAGTGGTATTATTTAGAGGTTTATAGATTTGAACAGTTTACCGTCCGTCTGACGGCCGCAGAATAAACCAAAGATCATGTCGCCATAATCGAAATATCGTACAGAGATGGTGAAGGGAAAAAGTGCTCACCCGGCAGACTTCCTCCTAATAATGTGGGACTATCTCTTCATGATATAAGTACAGCGTAATTTAAATAGCTCTGTGAATCAGAGTCATCATTCAGAAGCTCAGCCATTGATGACATCGCCGTTTCTTTTGGAATTAAAAAGATCATTACCCTATCCAAAAGACTTAACCATTGCTTCCACTCTTGGGACAGATGAATTCAGTCAAGTCCTAAGTATACTATTGATCTATGACACGTTTTAATATTATCCTAATATCTACAAATACGTGTTCAAAGCAGTCTGTCAACTCACGCTTTTCCATTTGTTTTTCAATTTACCATTTCAGCCTTACGTTATAATGATATTCGGTAAAAAGTACAAATGATGAAGCTCTTTGTTAAATAAATGCCTCCATGTCGTGTCACTTTGTATCTCGTACGTCTAAAGTTTCTCTTCAGCATCCGGCTCTAAAGTATAATTAATTATTTTGCTTCCTTAAGAGGGGAAGGCAGGGAGCGTGTATGCCTATGCAAGCAATGTTAAATTGAGTTTCATTTAGGTACATATCCTGAAGAAACTACTGGAGATAAGCGCTGGAAATTTTTACTACCCGTAGTTTATTAATGTGACCAGAATCAGATAAAGAATTAGCTGTTTCAAGAGATACATTTTCCATAATATATTTTCTTGTATTCCTTATGTATTTATTTTTACTTTTAAAGTACTTCGTCATATTCACTTATACCTACACAGCCTCTTGCCATAACTACAATCCCAATTATTTATCTGATTGACTATCATGATGTTGTCAAGGGATGGTGAAATTTTCAGGTTTCCATTTCATATACTTCATGAGATAATGGTACTGGACTTTAAGAAAATGTAGTTTTGAGAAAAATTAATTTAAAGTTTTAACGTCACTCAAAATGATGGTAAATAATGATACGGACTCAAACTTAATGCTTCCCAGCACCATATTCTAGATCATCTGGGCCATCTTGATTTTATTTTCTTCTCTTTTGTGCCCTTTTTTCCCCCTTGCTTCCCTTTAGATGCTCAGTGCTGCTATTTCAGCCTTCCAAATCCTTTCCATATCTATCCGCTTCAGAGCATTCACTGTGTTTGAGCCAGATCTCACGCCTAATACATTCTAGATATCATTTTTTTTGCTACATCATTAAAACATAATAGTGCATCGTATACCTCAAACGTGAGTGTGTCAAGCCTTAGAAAAACAGTTTTGGATATCCTTGTCCAAATAATAGTGTTAACATATTCATTAGGATTGTGAGTTTTTCCATCAAAACATTTCTTCAGAGGATCTATACCAGCAAGATCCTTGAACACTGGTTTAGTTGCATCTTAAATAGCAGCTGGTAAATAATGCTTATGTTAATATGCAACCCTGAACTGGGACTGTTCTTGAATTTACACCAACTGTAAACACCACTTGTGCAAACACCATGCTGGAGTTTCTCATGTGTTAACAACTCATGAATAAAGATAGCTCACACAGCTCTCTTCATGACCTTCAGATTGTAGACATTCTTCCAGATGGCTAAACCATAATAATCTTGTACTTTTTCTTTTCTGACTGAGTGAGGCATCCTTTGCGTCCAAGAGGTTTGCTGTCATGCAATTTTTTTCCTCTCTTTTCTTTCACAAGTCTCCTCAGTCTTGCTCCAGTTCATTTCTGTACACGTCCTGTAAATTCTAATTTTGTTGGGATCATAGGGCTTCCCTGCAACCACCCTTAGGTATGTTTTGCTTTCCCCATCACCAAGATACTTTGTGTAACATATACCTATACCTCGCTTATGAAGAGAACGATTAAAAATGTGGTGCACACCAGCACATCCCATTCCACCACTTATTCCTTCATGGTTCTTTTTTACACTTATGTTGGGAGGCTGGACTGGTGTGAAAAACAAAACAAAACTTGCTCATCATTTCTATATCTAAAACTTTCCCTCTCTCAACAGAGGTAGCTGATATAATGTCATTCAGCGAAGTGTGTCCACGTTGCTGCCAGGTACCATCAAATCAAGCAGTTACTGCTGGAGTTTTGTGGGGGAACTCACCTTTCGTATTGCACCTTCAGCGAAAGCTTCTATTTCAGTGTTGGTAGTGTAGACGACTCGAGAACAAAGAAAGGCACCAGTAGAAAGGGGGTAAAATGGCAGCTTGTAATGTGAAGGTGGTTGTTTATTAAATGCTTTCCAGTTTGTGCTTTTTCAATCGAAGTTTTCTGCAAACTGCTGCAACCGATTAGTCCTGTAATTAACAGTCATATGTGATGGGTCATCTTCCTCATTCTCTGCCACAGTTTCTCTGGCTGCTTGCATTATAAATATTAAAACTTGTTTGAATCTGGGGAATATTCAGCACAGCACATAACATTTTACCTGCACGTCTGCCTTTGCCAATTTACCTTAAGCCATACACTAATTAGATGGTTTTATCATACAGCCTGCTCCTTTTAATGTTTGAAGTCATTATATTTTAAGTATGATCACAGTTACAGCATTTAATAAATAAATTGCTTAAAATACTTCTCCACTTTGATGCATTTTCAAAAAAGAAATATTACCACCACAATGTTTTCAATTATTGGTTTTTTGTATAAAGGCACAAAGCAGGTTGATACTAACTACAATGTTCCCATCATGAGTAAAATTACTGTCAGTTTTACAGAAATTGTTCTCACCTACCTTAATTTCAGTATTCACAGAAGTGCCATGTATCTTTTTGTCTGATGCAGTGAGGTTATGTTTTACACAAAACTGCATTCGCCAGTTTGGTCAGATAAAGGCTGGCCCTTTTCTGAAACACCTGTGTCCTTGTTAATACATACATATTTATTTCCTCTAAATTTTGGTTTCGATGCAAATTTCTTTTCTCTAGTCGCTTTCAAATAAAAACTTAAAATGTGCCCCCCCCCACACACACACACAAACCTCCAGGGAAAAAAAAACACCAGAATTCGATACTACTATCGATACACGTATCAGGATGGGAAACATTACAGACCAACATTTATCTCCGCATCAAAGAAAGAAATATACCCCTAACCCTAAAAATCTAGGAATTTCAGCCCTTTTTTCTGCTGGAGTGGGCGCGGCATTTAAAGGACATTGGCTTAAATAATACTTTATTAAAATTTAAAGCGGTGTCGGATTTTAGTAAAACTAACGTCAATTGACGCACACAAGAGCGGCGTATTTAAATATGCTAAGAATTAAAAATCGAAGTTTTGAGCCCTCAAGATGCTTGTCTCCACTTACTGTGGGAGGCCAATCTTATCGCACACACATACACGCATACACATAAAACCACATGTTGAAATTGAACACTTTCCATAATACAACGAATTTAAAAATAAACCATTGCCTTTCTTTTCAAGGTCGCATTTCAATTTATATTTGCTGCTTTTTACTACATCTATAGATCACACGGCGCGTTAGGTCGAACCGCCCCATGACCTTCCGTCCTTACACGTTTTTGCAAGTTTCAGGTTCTCTACCTACACAGTATAACGCAAACACGAAAACAAGCACATAGGTCTAAACATCCACGCCCCCAGTGAGACGCTGTGACTCAAGCGCCTCATTTCCGGCATTTATACAGTGAGACCCTTCCATATGCGATTTGTGATAGCACTGCGACAGGTTTTATTCCAAAGGCTTCTGTTTCTCCAACTCAATACCATTCATCCAGGGCTCCATAACATCCTTCACCTGCCATAGGCGCCATAGAATCTTAGCTATTGACAACGTAAATAAAAATATCATTGCTTCCCCCCCCCCCAACCCCCGAGTGTGTTTCAAACGCATGTCTGCAATGTTTAAGTATTATAAGCCACAATATGCCTTACGCTTCACCGTCACTCTTATCTATATTGCTACCGGGTAACAAAAATATATAATTCTTTTGGAAATAAAACTGCGCGGTACTTCTTTTATTGCATTATTAAAGACCACTTATTAAAGGGTCACTTATGAGGGTGGCCAGGGAATTAGCTAAGTATAAGTTAGATTTAGTGGGTGTACAGGAGGTTAGGTGGGACAAAGAAGGGACTGTAAGAGCCGGGGAGTATATTTTTATTATGGCAAAGGGCAGGAAAATCATCAATTGGGAACAGGTTTTTTTGTACACCAGAGAATAGCATCAGCAATCAAGAGAGTGGAGTTTGTTAGTGATAGGATGTCATACCTAGTGCTGAGAGGCCGCTGGTGTAATATCACTGTTCTGAATGCGCATGCACCAACAGAAGAGAAAGGTGATGATTCAAAGGACAGTTTCTATGAGGAATTAGAAGGGGTTTTTCATCATTTTCCTAAGTACCATATGAAAATTCTGGTAGGAGATTTTAATGCAAAAGTGGGGAGAGAGGATATTTTCAAACCGACTATTGGGAATGAGAGTTTACATCAGGATAGTAACGGTAATGGTGTTAGAGTAGTAAACTTTGCCACATTAAACAATCTAGTTGTTAAGAGCACTATGTTTCCGCACCGAAACATTCATAAATACACCTGGACCTCTCCGGATGGGAAGACTCACAATCAGATCGATCACATATTGATAGATAGATAAGTAAGTAAGTAAGTAAGTAAATATGGGTCGAGCCCTAACGGTCCCGTTGCACGTAGGCCTTCACGGGCCCTTTTTGCCCCCTCATTAGGTCCAAGTTACGAGAGCCCTGTCCTCCTAAAGAAGTTCCAGATGGCCCTTAGACTCAGACCTCTCACATTCTCCGGGTCCAAGAAAAAGGACCCCAGATAGATATGTTTGAGTGTTGCCAAGGCTTCACACTCACACAGTACATGGGCTGAGGTTTCCTCTCCAGCCCCACATTTCCTACACAAGGGACTATCCAACAGCCCCATTATGTGGAGATGTTTTCTCAGGCTGTTATGCCCAGTAAGGAGGCCAATAACAACACTGGATTGCGCCCTGTTAAAGGACATTAACGCGGTCCTGGCCGCAGTATTAAGGCCCGAGATGAACTCTTGATCCTGTCTCATAGTGCCAACCAGTCTCCGCCATCGTACCAAGTGCTGTCTATTCATCCAGCACTGAAATTTACTCCTTATGCATTGCCTTGAGACCCCCAAGTCCGGCTCTGGTCCCACAAAATGGTGGGCAGAGCCCTCCCTTGCAAGCTCATCGGCAATTTCATTTCCACGTATCCCTGAATGTCCGGGGACCCAAAAGAGCCCCACAGAATGGTAAGTGGAGATGCCATCTAACGCCTTTTGGCACTGTCGTACCGAAAGAGACGTCGTTTTCACGGCCTGTAATGCTTCCAAGGCCGTTTGACTATCAGAGCAGATACTTATGTATTTCTCTGATCTGACTCTGTTTTGAATTTCACAAACACAGGCCAAGATAGCATAAATCTCAGCCTGGAAGACAGTAACATACTTCCCTAGAGAAATGCTGAGCCTCCTTTGATAGATAGGAGACGGCACTCCAGTATACTCGATGTGCGATCTTTCAGGGGAGCTGACTGTGATACTGATCACTATCTGGTGGTTGCGAAAGTTAGGGAAAGACTGGCAGTAAGTAAACAAGCAGCACAGAAGTTTGATGCAGAGAGATTTAATCTCAAGAAGCTAAGTGAACTAGAGGTTAGGAAAGAGTATCAGCTTAAGATCTCAAACAGGTTTGCAGCTTTGGGAAACTTAAATGTTAGTGAGGACATAAATAGGGCTTGGGAAAACATTAAAGAGAATATCAAAATCTCAGCTAAAGAGAGTCTACGTCTACACGAACGGAACCATCATAAACCATGGTTTGATGCAAAATATGCAGAATTTTTAGATAAAAGGAAGCAGGTTAAAATTCAGTGGTTACAGAATTCAAACCAAAATAATGGAGATAATCTGCACAACGTAAGACGTGAAGCTAGCAGACATTTCAGGAACAAAAAGAAGGAATATCTGAAAGCTAAAATTGATGAACTTGAAACGAACAGTAAGAACAAGAATATAAGAGACTTGTATAGGGGTGTCAATGAGTTTAAGAGGGGGTACCAGCCTAGAATTAATGTAGTAAAGGATGAGAAGGGTGACCTGGTTGCAGACTCCCACAGAATTTTGGCTAGGTGGAGGAATCATTTCTCCCAGCTGTTGAATATACACGGGGTTAATGATGTTAGGCAGACTGAAGTACACACGGCAGAGCCACTAGTGCCTGAGTCCAGTGCCTTTGAGGTCGAGATGGCTATTGAAAAGCTAAAAAGACACAAATCACCAGGTACTGATCAGATTCCAGCAGAATTGATTAAAGCAGGGGGTAGGATAATTCGGTCTGAGTTCCATGAACTTATTATTTCTATTTGGAATAAGGAGGAATTGCCTGAGGAATGGAAGGACTCAGTCATTGTGCCTATTTATAAGAAGGGTGATAAAACAGATTGCAGTAACTATCGAGGCATATCACTTTTGTCAACTACGTACCAAATTCTATCCAACATTCTTTTGTCAAGGTTAACTCCATATGCAGAGGAAATTATTGGGAATCACCAGCGTGGATTTCGACGTAACAGATCAACTACTGATCATGTATTCAGCATTCGTCAAATACGTCAGAAGAAATGGGAATACAATGAGGCAGTGCATCAGCTATTTATAGACTTCAAGAAAGCCTATGATTCAGTTAGGAGGTCTTGTATAATATTCTCATTGAGTTCGGTATCCCATGAAACTAGTAAGGTTGATAAAAATGTGCATAAGTGAAACGTATAGCAGAGTTCGGGTAGGCAAACATCTGTCTGACACGTTCCCTATTAAGAATGGCTTGAAACAAGGAGATGCTCTGTCGCCATTGCTTTTCAACTTTGCTTTAGAATATGCCATTAGGAGGGTTCAGGCAAACCAGGAGGTCTTGAAATTGAATAGTACACATCAGCTTCTGGTTTATGCTGATGATGTTAATATACTGGGCGGAAGCATACATAATATAAAGAAAAATGTTGAAGATTTAATGATTGCTAGTAAGGAGATTGGTCTAGAAGTAAATGCTGAGAAAACTAAGTACATGGTCATGTCTCGAAATCAGAATGCAGGACACAATCACAACATAAATATAGATAACAAATCCTTTGAAAGGGTGGAAGAATTCAAATATTTGGGAGCAACCCTAACGAATTGAAACTCCATTCATGAAGAAATTAAGAGCAGATTGAAGTCGGGGAATGCTTGCTATCATTCGGTGCAGAATCTTTTGTCTTCCAGGTTGCTATCCAAAAACACAAGGATTAGGGTATACAGAATTATAATTTTACCTGTTGTTCTGTATGGATGTGAAACTTGGTCTCTCACACTGAGGGAGGAACAAAGACTGAGGGTGTTTGAAATAGGGTGCTGAGGAGGATATTTGGGCCTAAGGGGGAAGAGGCGACAGGGGAGTGGCGAAGACTACATAACGAGGAGCTTAATGACCTGTACTCATCACCAAATATTATTCGGATAATCAAATCGAGAAGAATGAGATGGGCGTGGCATGTGGCACGTATGGGTGAGGAGAGAGGTGCATACCGGATTTTGGTGGGGGGACCCGAGGGAAGGCGACCACTTGGGAGACCCAGGCGTAGATGGGAGGATAATATTAAGACGGATCTTCGGGAAGTGGAATGGGGGGGCATGAACTGGATTGAGCTGGCTCAGGATAGGGACAGGTGGCGGGCTCTTGTGAATGCGGTAATGAACCTTCGGGTTCCATAAAATGCGGGGAATTTCTTGACTAGCTGAGAAACTGTTAGCTTCTCAAGAAGGCCTCTGCTCCATGGAGTTAGTTCAGTTATTAAAGGCCACATTATTAAGATCACAAGTGTTCGGCATTTCTTGGCAACACATTTCATTACTAACAAGCTTTAGTATCAGTTGGTGTTTGCAGCTGACTGACTTAAAACAAAATGCAAATCGCCGCGCGCGCACACGCACGCACGCACACACACGCAAGCGCGCGAATTCTCAGGCCGCATATGCAACTTACAGACCTGTCTGTCCCTTTCGCTTCATCGCCTATAATTTGCAATGCAGTGTAAGGAGATAACTGTGGGCACTCTTTCAATTTATTAGACATTCTCGATGGTCTTATTCAGTATTTGTCGGACACTTTAAATTCTCTGACCTTAGAAGTTTCCACTGGAGAACTTGACAGTGAAGACGCCACACAATTGTGAAAGCCAAGCCGTTCAAAGAAGAGGTTTCTTGTGGCAGCAGCACATTGGTGTTTTGCAATGCAAAAGTACTAGGAAGAATAGCGGGACGTGAGAAAAAGGAAGAAACATGAGAACAGAGTTGAAAGGGACCTAGTGTGTACCCTACTTAATACAGTTAGAGGACTAAATGCGCGTGACAAGTAGCGGGAAATGAGAGCTGTATGAAATATTCCAGTCTGATGAGCCTACGAAAGAGGCATTTAAGAATACGTAGGTGTAGATGGTTAAAAAATGTTGAGATATTAGAGAAATGATGTGTAAGGTTGTGGACTGTATGCAGATAAATCCAGAGATGGTTCATGTCCAGTTTGTTTGAACACGGCGATGAAGCTGAGGGTTCCATAAGAACGGCGTATCTTAACTAGCGGAGATATTATTGCGTTTGTGGGCCGGGATAGCGCAGTCGGTATAGCGACTCACTATTGGATGGGCGGTCCGGGGATCGAATCCCTGCCGGGGCGAGATCTCCCATTCCCGTCCAGACCGGCCCTGCGACCCACTCAGTCTCCAGTACAATGGGCACCGGCTCTGTTTGCCGGGGGTAAGGCGGTTGGGGCGTGGAGTTTGTCCATCCACCTCCATCTAGTAACCAGGTTCATAAAGCTTACAGCTGTACCCCTACTCTCTCTCCCTCTCTCTCTCTCTGGGCTTTCACGGCCTGTTCCACGGTGAACTTTACCGTCTTTACGATTAGGTTCTCAAGCAGAACTTCTTTCTATTCAGTTTATTTGCTACGTTTCGAAGTGGTTTAATTTTATTCCCACGTGTTTAATGAAAATGCCTCAGTAAACACAAGTAAACGAGCTACAGCACAATGACAGGTTTCCTAAAATGTCTTGCTCTTACGTTCTCAGAGGAAAAATACGTGTAGGACGATAAAGGTAGCCGGAAAACGTACTTAATTCCTGAAACAACGAAAGGACGCTGAACGTGGCATGGTTGTTGGTGAAAATTAATATAACAAAGAACATATATTACGGCCACCGTACGGTACGTACGTACACACAGACATACATACATACATACATACATACATACATACATACATACATATATACATACATACATACGTACGTACGTACGTACATTTTGAAGCATAAATGGGAGCAATGAGTTTACACTGTGTAGGTCTTTCTCATTTCGTCACAAATTTTACCGAAGAAGGCGTACCACTTGGAAGCAAGCTTTGTATTTTGGAGGTTCTGTAACCACAGTCTGCAAACTGTGCAACAACATTTGAGATTAGCGGGCTGATGGGCGGTTAGACAAGGAAAGAGAAGTCTGTTTACTTTAACTACGGGTCAAAGAATACAGATTTCCCTAAGGTTTAACATGAAAGCATTATGAAACACAAATACAAAACGTCTGCCCTCACAACCTATCATACGGAAAGAATGAGAAAGTAACTCCGTCTGCAGTAAAGACAAAACTCTAGTGTTTATGCGTTATTAATATGTAAGTTTAAGTATAGTTATATTTAATGAGTAAGTATTATTAAAATACAGGCAAATATGGCGGTACGGAAACGTATATTTACAAAAGTATCCAAAAGAGTGTAAATGCAAAGTGCTGACCTGTGTCTAATAAGGTCAGGTTGTACTATTGCTTCGTGGAAAGATTAAACACAAACACAGCAAAATGCTTTACACATAAAATGTGTGGCCTCTGTATATGCGGGTTAACGTCTGATTGAGGTAGTATTATTTCAGACTCTACTCTCTAGACACTAGGAAAATTTAATCATAATTCCGCTGTGTTTGAGAGAGTAAGTTTATATTTCAGCCAACATATAAATTACATTTAAATATTAGAACACATCCCACCTTTATTTAGACTATGGTCTTGTCACAAGAACTACTTTTAAACGTAGCCCGTAATTTTAAACAAGTAAAGAGATATGCGTTGTAAGTATGGAAGTTCCCAGGTTATTATGAGCATCCAAATTACAAATTCCCTACCATCCACAGAGTGCGGTCTTATAAGAAACACGACGATAATTATTAGACTTTTATTTCCAACTAATTCCATTTGATAACACATGTGTGTCGTATTATTTCGAGTTGAGTCTCCTCATACATGTTTTGGCGAAATATTAGCCACCTTCAGGAGAAAACATATTATAAAGGAGTACTATATGTTACTATATTACCTATTATTAATAGGTATACAGTGTGATTCAATGATGGAATTTTCCACAAAATACCAGTTTACTAATTACTGAAGTTACAAAAATGCTATTTATTGCTTACTGGTACAGTGACTAAAAAGCAAAGAATTACAATTGTACACTATATCACTATATCAGTAAGAATTAAATAGTATTTTAATAATTTTAATAATTAATAGAGTGACATTTAATGGCAAATTCTATCACTGAAACAGGCTGTATACCTATTAGCAACATGTAATATAGTAACATACAATATTCCTTCGTAAATATGTTCTTCCTGACGATGGCTAACGTTTAACCCAAACATGTAGATGGAGACTCGCTACTATATAACACAGCACACACCTGTTATCAAGTGCAACTGGTTAGAAATAAATGTCAAATAACATATACACTGCGCGGAATATTCTTAATGTAAAAAAATGACAGACCCTTACCTCATCCATAAGTAACAATGTAAGGACTCTAACCGAACATCAGTTGAAGTTGTCATTAGCAGTCTTCCCCCTGTTACGTTACATAATTTGCGTAAAAGGATGTTTGCGCTGACAATTGTCCACAAGAGTAAGAGCTAAATGAAAACTACATTTTGCATGCACATCTAAACGTTTTGGATTTAGGGAAAATACACAATTCGTAATACCCCCATACTGCTGTTTCTCCCTAATTACAACACACACTCAGACATTTGTTTTTTAAATATACACCACACACGAATTTTTGCTTCAGAGTCAGTTGAAGACCAATGTTATTCTAAACCCGTGGAAAATGTTTAGAAATCCCTTATAGCTGCGGACACAAATAGAGCTTGGGTTATCCACCACTCTTATAAAATCTATGTTGCCAAGATTACGGTCTACTAACTATGGAAGTACCAAACAACAACGAATATAACGAAAAAAACAACAGTAGATAAAATAACAACATGTTTTCTCACGTAGCTCCCAGCTCCTTTTTAATTTATTTTCACTCCGAACTGAGAAAATCGCAACGAAAGCAAAGAGGCAGATAACCTAGGAACAGTAAAGCTGCGATTTGCAGACAGAGGAGACTGGGCCCCACTGAACCAGATTTCATATCCGGCTGTGTTGCCGTTTACTTTAGGCTTCAATTGCTGCGGCCGCGGCAACAGTCACAGAACACTCTGCAAAACAGCAGTATAACGTCCGACGTCGGTTCATTGTCGTTACAGCCTTGTAGTCGTATCCTATATTGCAGCAGTGTGGAATAAAGTACCTTTAACCAAGTTACAATCATTGTGTGAGGATATGTGGGTATAACTCAAAGCAAATTACTGCTGAATTTAACATGAATAAGCCAGGATGACCTCTCATTAATTAAACAGTCACCAGATTATGCGCTGGGCGTTCGGTCGTGTTAAACACTTCAGTGCCCCCTTTATGGTTATATACAGGCTACCAAATACAGTAATTACAAAATAATTGCACTTCATTTAATATCAGGGCAATAAAGAAGGACAAAAGCCCTCTAAAGTGAAGAGCTGACCGTAATTTGTTGGAGTACACAGTTTACAAATGTTATCTTTATTATTTTAAATCCCCCGTTGTGGCAAAATGATTTTAATTGAATCATGACTAATTAAGTGACGACGCTGGTAATTAAGCATTAAAATAACAAGTGCGTTAGAGTCGTATATTTTACTATAGAAACTTTGATCAAGGGAAGATATATTGCTATAAAATTACATCCTGTAACGACCAAATAAACAAACTAACTTCGAACAGTACATTTTCAGCAGAAAATATCCACTCAGATCTTTAATTTCATACCCACACGATACTACACACAAAATTATATTTTGCATTATAATCTGAATGTATTTTGGCAGCACAAAGAAAAACAAAAATACTTAACTGAATGATATCAAGCCTTCTACGATTTCCTTTTTGAAAGTAACGTCTAATACAGCGTCTGTGTTTTATGTTTTCGCCCAGCAAAGTTAGCATCATCAGTAAAGACCAGACGCGGATGTGCTCCACTCAACCCTTGAGAAGGGTGAGAGAAACCTCATATAGGTGTGGACGCAGAGCGCAGCAGGATGCGTTCTAGGGACTGAAAACGCGTATATACGAGAAGGTATAGGGAAGAACACATTAAGTGGTGTGTACTGTACGCGCAGATGAGATTTACATAGCGACACTGCGATTACCTCTTTAAAACACAGTGCTAGTCATATCTGCCATTTGCTTTAACATTCAGCACACTGTATTGTGCCACGGAGTGTACTTGTTCGGTTTGATATTATTCTCATAACAACTGCGATACTAACACGCTTGTTTTACAGCAAAACTATGCTGCATTTTCTGAGAAATAATAATTAGATATTTAGCCTATTCCCTTCCTTCAAAAGAGACAAAAGGAGACTTAGAAACTACAAAGCCGTTTTGGTGTGTGTGCGTGTGTTTAAGTAAATACGTATATGCCCCATTTAATATTTTGAACCATCTGACAGACTTTCACGAAATTTGGTACGAACGTTACGCCTTTACAAGTAACGTCAAAGGTGACCTTCTTAATACCCTACAGTCAGTATCATATCACGGTAGACGCGAGAACTTTCGAGGCAGGAGCAACACTAACGATGCTTGCGTCCTGGAGTGCTCTATTATAATAGATCCCGAAACAATTATATTATATTACTATTATATTACATTATTATATATAATATATGTCAACTATTCTTGAAGTTATAGGTTTGCAGAATACACGTACGAGTAAAATAGAAATGTGAAGAGAGTAAGAATATTTTCTTTCCTTTCAATTTAGTAGCGAGATAACTAGAATAAAGCAACCGGAATTTGGTACGGTGATTGATCATAACCATACGTAAACATGCATTTAAAATATTATTTTAAGTCAACAGTTAAAAGCATGTTGACGACCCAAAACTGTGATGTCATGTAGGACACATTTAACGTATACATATATATATATATTACGTATTTATGAAATAACAAAACGAAACAATAATAATAATAATAATAATAATAATAATAACTGTGACACATGTCGAACTATAAAAATATGTACATTAACCCCTTAAAGCGAAAATGGTCTGTTTTTCTATAAGGACACCTTGCGTACCGCGCAGTAAACACTCTCCACTTCCGTTACACAAAACCACTCTGTTAAACTAGTATAAACCAAAAGTGTCTGTTCGGAGATCCATACAAAACAAATAAACGCAATTTGAGCGCCATGTAGAATTTTTTTGTATTAAAATTGGTGTTAGGAAAATAACGGCTAGGCTTTGAAACATTACAACAAAAGTGCAGTTAATGTATTCTGCCAGATAATCCTCACTCATTATTATTTAGTTATATTTCACGCTTCATATTCCAAGTGATCCATAGCAATATCCGTGCTATCAGTTGCGTATTCATGAGAATACAGTACTGTAACCTACAAAGACATTTGTTAGTTTGACCAGGCATATGTGTACCAGATCTAAGAAAGCGAATATTGCGCAAATTGTGGTTAAAAGGAGCACCAAGAGTCAAATAAACACAAACGTTCCCTGAAGCGCAACTTTGATGTAAATGAGAGAAAAACCTTGCCTCATATGTGTTGGCAATTCATTTTGGAAAAAATTTCTTGTTCTCAAATCCTTCGGTTCATTTTTATACTTGCTTCACCATTATCACTCCCATCATTTACTGAAGGTAATATAAACCACATAACAATAGCTAAAGGAAAATCTATATTGTCGTGTTCACAGAACCCTGAATATATGCGGGCCCGACACAGAGTGCAAGCTGTCACAGTGTAGGCAACACGCAGCACGTTCCCTTTCCATCGTTTCGTAATCTCCAGCTTATTTCTTCGGTATCACAAGTTCTAGAGATTCTAACACCCCAACTACCACTGTTATATTCCTTTTATTTGAAAGTAGAAGGACAGGAAGAATAAAAATGGAAATTGTCCCCCTAGATTCTCTTACAGGATGACATACTGAGATCTGTGGTACGAAAGGCAGACTGGTATTGACTGGGAAGGAAATGCTTGTCGATTTTCTTCTCTCCATAAAACGGGATAACTAAGTGCAATACTGTGGCAAATCAACTCCACGGAATCCAGGTTTACGCTTTCCCTTTAACCAAAGCAGAGCTAAAATAGGTGAATGTACTTGTTTTCATGTTTTTGTGTCATGTTTTGAATCCCGACGACATGAATGAACAAAGAGAAGGCCCACAGAGAATGTTGTCTAATAAAATGACTTCTAAGAATCAAGACGTACTTGTTACACCAAATTTGGATGAAAATACAGATCTTTCAATGTTACTGTTTACTTCGTCCTGTAAATTTCAATATTCATTTTATGTTAACACAAAAGCTGTGAATTAGTGAATGAAAGACTGTATTAGTGAATGAAAGACTGTTCCCGTAAATTGTGTTTTATCAGAAGACTGCTGTCTTTTGAAATATGACGTCGTATAGTGAGCCGTCACCTCCAGGAATATCACTTCAAAGTCACTACCATGAGAACTTCAAATCAAAAACAGACTTCATTAATTTATACGCCTCTCAAATGCAAATTAATTTTAGTCCATGCTTTAGTAAATTCCAATACGCATATTAACGCCAGCTGAAGAACTGCAAATGACAGACACAAATAAAAAATGACATAAAACTATGTACGTTGGTAAAATTGGCTGCTACCGGAAGCTAATATATTAGTAAGTTTCCATAGAAAACGAAAATGTGTCAGTACTAAATCAATACTACAAGAATGTTTTAGAAAAAGAGACATAATCTAGGCCTATATGTGAAAACCGTGCTGTAAATAGGACATCTGTGGTCGGCAGAAAGGCAACGGTACAGCTGTCCTTGTGCACATTTGCCATCGTATAGGGAAGTGGAGGCATAACTCCACTAATTCCTAATTTCGGCAGTAGATGGCCATCAGTGGTCAGCTTCCCGTCTCGACCGCTTTATACCTGTAAGAAGATTCCACAGTACCCACTTGATAAAAAACTAGGTGGGCCCCGTGTCAGTCTGGACGCGCTGGGGGAGAGATTAGACCCTTGCCCTACCGGTAATGCAACCACAGCGTCTTGGATGTACAGCCCGTAGCCTAGTCACAATAGTGACCGCGTTATTCCTGTTCGCCATCGTCAGAAATATCGACACGTTTCTGCCTACGCAATGACGTGTTTCGCAACATCAGGGTTACACAAATTTTGTTGTTACCGTTATACGGTAAATATTTATTCTCTACGTTTGGAGTATAGAAAAGATACGTGTATCCTACACGCATAATGTGTATACGTACTGTATACAGTATACATGCATATGTACGAAACTGCAACTTGAGCAAAATTCGACTTGCACCAGACCTGCAGGAAAGTTCCTATAGCGCAATTGTTGGTGTGAATGTAAAGAGTAATTTAACAGACGTACATATATCATATATGTAATTTTTAGGGCTAACAATGATTGTGGAACAACTTGTCAGTTAAGATTTTTCTATAGTGAAACTTGCAGTCATCATTATCCACGACACGAGCATTACGTAGTCTGTCTTACGACAGGTCCATAGCCTCTTCTAAAGCCACTTTTCCAGGGAGAGACTTAGTGCTTCCTCTTTCAATTTCCAGGGTATTCTCGTTTTTTTAACGTCATACAGTAGCCGCTTTCGTCTTCTGCCTCGTCCTCCCTTCCCTCATCCCTTCCCTTCAATAACGTGTTTTAGAAGGCAGTTCCTACGCAAGATGTGACCAATCCAGTTATCCTTCCTTCTTTTTGTTGTACGTAGGATGATCCTTTCCTCCTTGACTCTTTGTAATACTTCTTCATTTCTCACGCGATCGGTCCAACTGATCTCCATCCTTCACCAGCATCAAATTTCAAAACTTTCAAGGAATCTCTGATTTCAGCATCATAAAAGATATGCTTCAAATGCAGCATTCCACTACTTTCTTCCTCAAATTTAAGTTCAATTTGCTGGTGAAAAGTCTTCTTGTTGTTGAATGCTGCACTTACCATGGAAATCTTGGGCTGAAGTTCAGGTGTACAGCTTTCACCGTTTGTTATCAGGATACCAAAACAGTTGAAATATTCCACATTTTCCGGTTGTTTTTCGTCTATCGTAATCTGTACTGAAGATGAGTGCCTTGACATTCTCATGACTTTAGATTTTTCCACATTCATTTCCATTCTGCAGCATTTTCCACCTTCAAGGACTCCATCAATCATGCTGCAATAGGGAATGTGACTACGTTATTTGCCCAGGAAGAAGACCCGAAGACCGAAATATTTTGAGGAAAGCCGTTATAATTATTATATGTGTTCGAATTTTTTGGGAATTGATTAAGCATCCTATTATCTTAGAAGCAGTGGCGTTTTTACTGGCTTCACTGTCAATTACTACGTGCATTTATAACCTCTGTTGTCTGAGCTGCGTGTCAGGTATTCAGATTCCAGTATAAAGATATAGAAGGAAAAATCTCTTTTGCTCAGGAAATCATTTAAATTGTTCGCTAAACTCCGGACCTGATAAACTGGTTTCCGAGACAAGAAAGCATTTGTACCTTACATTCTGCTGTTCAGTCCTGTACGTCTGCGTAATTACATGAAGAACAGCTGTGTTCAGCGGGTTGTCTAGGACAAAGGGGAAAGCAAACACCAATATCCAGTACTCCATATGACGCAGTCTACCCCCACCAGAACGCGTTACAATGTTTGGACCATATGTTTAACGTTCGTCACATACGTACATACCAAGGTTTCATGCTTTCGAGTTGGCCTACAATTGACCTACACGCCGTTTCAGAGTCCACATGTACTAGAACTGATTAGCCGTAAATATGCTTCCTAGACCTGCTCTTTGTCTTATCCCATCCTAAGAGGGTCCGTTGTTGCCATTGTCCGGTACCGGATGGAGGACTGGCTCCAGATATGGACGGCAGCTGCAAATGTACGTGTTGATGGGAAGATAATATTAGATGGATCTAAAAGAAATGGAACTAGAGGGCGTGAATTGGATTTACCTGGATGAGAATGGGGAAAACTGGAGAGTTCTTGTGCACACGTTCATTAAATTTCCGGTTCCACAGAATGCGGCATATTTCTTGACAAGCTGAAGATAGTTTAGCTTTTCAGGGACTCCTAGTCATAGAATTAGTCGGAGACAGCAGACTAATGTTAGACCTTCAGTTTGGATATTAGGCTGGTGGGTAACAATGTGACCAGTTAGCACGTTAGTAAATCACACTCATATCTTTGAGCCGTATACATATGTATGTATACAGGGCTCGAAGACTCTAGTGTAATTATAACATACAACATACTTGTACACGCCTACAGTCAGACGACGGTCTCAGTGGCCGAGCGGTCTAAGGCATGGGTTTGCTGCCGTTCACTAGCTGCAATTGTGGGTTCGAATCCCGCCGGGGTATGGATGTCTGTCTCGCGTGAGTGTTGTCTGTTGTCAGGTAGATCTCTGGGTCGGGCTGCTGACTCGTCCAGAGGAGTCCTACGGAATGTGGCGTGTCTGAATGTGATCGTGAAGCCTCGATAGTGCAGAACTCCTGGCACAGTAAGGGCTGTTGCACTATGGAAAAGAATGAGTAGCGGGTACTTCTGACCGCAGTCAGGAGAAAGAAGTTTTCACGTGTGAAAATGATATTACCTGGTCAATAAAAATGCTTTGCGGAATTAGCTACCAACCAGGATAAT
The DNA here is from genome assembly GCA_013340265.1 of Coptotermes formosanus. Taxonomy (NCBI): domain Eukaryota; kingdom Metazoa; phylum Arthropoda; class Insecta; order Blattodea; family Rhinotermitidae; genus Coptotermes; species Coptotermes formosanus. The sequence goes on along the minus strand of BLKM01001619.1, from coordinate 4,732,375 downwards.
ATAATTTCGGCATGTGAAATCGCATTGTGTTTACAGTGGAATATTCAGTCAATTTAAATCCAGTCTAACATAATTCTTTTTGTTGCTGAGACAAGTTTATTTACTTTTACGTTACAATAGAGCGCTATAATTATCGGCTTGTAATAAGGACATTATCAGGATATTCCTTGCAGAAACATATAAGGGAATATTATGTCACTTCATGCTATTAATTTTCAACCAACTTAACCTCGGGAACTACAAAAGAAAATTGCAAAATCAGGTAGTTTACACCGCATAAGTCGGCAGTATCCTGCTACCCGTTAACTAGTTTTATCTTCCGGTAGATCTCATGTGATCACTCTACTTTCAAGAAATTGGTCCGTGGTACGTGACTCCAAGTTAGGACAAATCACGGACTCCAGCTTGCCATGGCGCTTAGAAAATTCGTCGTATCATCTTCTATTTGTGACAGTAATTATTCTTGTTTTGTGCATGATTTTGGTATTTCCAAATTCCCGGCAGAATATGAGTGCGTCACCCATTCGCAGCAGCGAAAATGGTGTTCAGTGATTATCTGCGGTCGTACGATGACGTGTATGATCGGCGGATGTTCTTCCGTTTGGCACGAAGACAGCTTTATGTGTTGCTTAGAAGAATTCATGAAATCACCGTGTCGAATCCTTTGATCCTCGACAGGATCGTTTCCATGGCTTCACTGTTTTTTGTAGTCGCGCACATTTAATTTAGTTCTTTGTGTTTAGCTCCCACGCTTCCTTAAAATATAATTTAATATTATTTGGGAATACCACAAGGACAAAGCTTTCAGAAGCAACGGAGTGATAAAAGAATAAGCAAAGGCGAATCACAGATTTATTTACTGTTCCGGAAAGTGAGAGGAAAGATCTTTGCAAAGAGAATTTGTAAAAGATAGTGAACTAACCTCAGGGTAAACAAAGTGGTAGAATGAAATTCAAAGAGAAAAGGCGTCAAAAAATTCCATGGTTTCAACTCAAACACAGCATATGTGCAGGAATATGAGCAACGCGCTCACATTCCGAGCACTGCAAATCAAAATTTTAAATACGGCGGGAGACCTTGCAGGGCCCTTCAAACTGGAGACCTTTAAGAAGCATGGCAAATATGTAGTTTCAACACCGAAATACATAATGATACACTCAGTACTTTCGGCTCCAGAAACCATGGCCTTTAGCTATATGCACGAAAAAGATTGATAAGAAAAGGTGCGATAATTTCAACACTTCTTAAAGACATACTACACTGCAAAGGACAATAAATCCTTTTGTGACTTTGACAGCCTCTTACAGTTAAAAGCCAAATCACGAGTTGAAGTATGACAGGACTGCAGGAAGAAGAAACAATGCTACAATTTTTTCCGCACATTTCAGCATCGTGTGGAATACACTGATTTTGAGTATTACGTCAGTTGAATGTGAGACTGATACAGTGACACAGGTGGCACTGAACATTTAACATAATATGAAAGCACATACGGCCCACTGGATTCAGGGAAGTGTTTCTCTCTGAAAATGGCCACATATATGCCATCAGAAAAGAAATAGAAATGCATGGACTTTTTAGATTTGTAGTCCTCCAGTAAGCGGACTGCTACTGCCAATGCAGGTTCTACCAATATGTTTGGAATACAAAGTGATCAAAGAGCAAAAATATAATGTAAAACACGCGACTGGCATTCATTTTGTCTCACACATATTAAATTCGAGTGTGTTATCTTCACTAAAGGATTGGAAATAAGTTGACGATCTCAACAAGCTGTAGGGATTTCATTCGTACTCTTCAAACGGAAGGGGAAAAATAAAACAATATATCCATATGCCTTCAGTGTAGCATAAAGAAATTTCAATACTTAAATAAAGATGGGTGGCCAAGAGAATTTGAGCCTGCAAAAGAGTCGAAATATGTCACAATGCATCTGATAAGTGTAGCTGCAGAAGCATGCATTTCCTCTGCTCTTGCTAAGAATATGAGGAGGAAAATAACCGACGTCAGTTTTGTCGCATCGCCCATTATTAAACTGCATGTTAATGCTTAAGAACCTCCCTTATTCTGTAAAAAATATTCATGGCACAAATAAAATATACGTGAAGAATATATTTGCATCAACTGAATATCCGAAACGTGGCCAAAGAATATGGAAAGACAGATTCATTACCAAAACGCCCTTGAACGGTATATATCAAGACGTATATGTACATGGCCTCAGTAACACCACAGGGCCTTCTTCTCAGTCTGCGAAAGAAAAATTTACCCAACATGCAGTCAGATACTTGGAAGACAGATTTTCGCATTACAAAACATAGTTTCAACGCCAAAAGTGAAATGACGAAAGGCGCTTTGTAATGAGTGGTGTGAATTCAGAGTCTTTGATAAAGGAGAGAAACAGAGCGAGTTTCTTGATTTATTCCTAGAAAACGTTAAGAGATTCTGAGTTTTATGAAAACCGTTGTTGATGTTTGTAGCAAGAGTATCCCCTGTAGATTGTGAAAGAGAATTCAGCCGAATTAATTTTGTGGGAAACAAATACAGATTACTACTTCAACTACGAAATTTGAGTTACTTAGTGATGATTAAAAAAATCACTAATGGCATTTAATCCTGAAAATGCTTAGGGCCAGCGATTTTTTATTCAAGCACTTTCTAAGACTTTTGTTTACAACAAGATATTATGTAAATGAGAATAAAGTTTCACGTCAAAATACTATCATATGTGGCATTAACAGAACTACATGTTTATCGATTCGTGTAGTATAAAATGTAATTTGCAAAATTTAATGTGTTTGTGCCGTCTAATGCGTAGGTCTACGGTCGCTTGATTGTTGAGCTCGCAATTTCGAACCTCGCTGAAGGCATTGTTTTGTGTGTGTTTATGTAGGTAGCGGCCTCTGCGACGAGCTGTCACTCTTTCAGAGGAGTCACATAAGGTGTGTGGTTTTAATTATGTGTGGTCTAGAAACGTCCACCCTGAGGCTACCTGCCTACGTCGGGTTGCTGCGCCATTAAAAAATGCGTTTACGCTTTAAATGTATAACCAAGAATCATGAAAAAATATGATATTTCAGTTTAAAAGGTTAAAATAAAATCAGTAATGCTTTATAAAAGTAATCACTTCTTCCACACTGCTTCATGTATTCTTAAATGTTAAACATTTTAGATATTTTAAAAGAGAACGGAGGCCGAGTAAAAGACAAAAAAGAATTGCATGTTGAAATCATAATCTGTTATGGCAGGAAAGACAGGGCCCTACACCACAGAGTATGATAATTTGCATAGTTACAGAGAACTCCCGAGAAAAGAACAGAAATATCTATAAGCCATAACCAAAATTAATTTCAGAAACTTTACTGTAGGTAACGCTTTTGTAATACATTTAAAGAAGAGTGTAAAACGAAATTTACACCTATATCAAAGGGTTCCGCCTGTAATGACACACCGTTTCCGTGTTCTTACCCATTTTATGTTCTGTTTATAGTCCCGTAAAACGGGACGGAATTAATGTGATCTCGGGTTCTTTTATTTCCGATAATAAATTGTGCTTAACAAAACGAAAGTAACCCGAACATTTCCCAAGCTTGAAAATGAAACCTGTTATATATATGTGTGTGTAGGCAATAAAGAAAAAGTTATTATTTAAAATCTGTAAGTTTTAAGTTTTCATTTATGGGAAAACAGGTCATTACTTTTTCTTGTTTTTTGCGAAGAGGGAACTTTGTTTGTGATAAGTTAGTCGCCATATATTTCGTTTACATACGCACTGCTTAAACAAAGACAAAAAAGAATCCATAAAGGCCTCCCCTGTCCCTCCATCTGATACGCACGCACATATCATCATCGAAATTGGCGAAGGAATTCAACAAATATGTTACTGGAAAACTACACTACGCATTCAAGATTATGGCGTTTCTGGATGTCAGACCGTACGTTTTGATAGGTACCAACGTTTCTAAAGAAACTACTGCCCCCATATTCAGGGAACAAAACCAGAAATCCTTTCTACCGTGACTAAGACAGCAGCAAGCTTCTTCGAAACGACGGCAGTCATACAGAAAATTGTAAGACGTCATATCCTCATCGTCATTAAAACTAGAATCTTACATTACGGTTTTACAGAACAATTTACTTTCAGTTTTATTGGCAGAATAAGTACAAATTGTATTTGATCATGCAGATAGAATTTTATCGACTTTCTAAAACAGCCCTCAAGTTAAAACCTTCAGATGTATCAGAAAAAACTCACAAAATCAACCATTTTTAATTTAAATTACTTTTCTCGTTACACATGTAACGAAACAGAAGAAGACATGTTTTCTGGCTCTTATATTTAGTGTGAATGGTTTTGCATCAACATATTTTTTCACACTTAGACTTTGGTATTAATTTACTTTTCTTTCTAATATGAAAACATATGTAGCTACGTATTTGGTACGAACGGCAGCCAAGAAATACCAAAGAAATTCTGGAGTGGAAACCGAAAGACGCCGAAATTGAGGCAGACATTGGAAAATATTAAATGATTAGGCCTATTTGAAATCGGAACAAGCTTGGCTGCCTGCACCAGGAGGTGCAGAAGTGAGACAAGAATAAAAAACATAAAGAAAGAAGCATTTGGAAAGTAGTGATTTTCACGATAAGTTAATGTCACTGAAATTATGACGGAATTCGTTGTAGTTTAATACGTATAAATATTCATTCAACAGTCATATTTTGTCGTATTAATGGCAGTATGATACACCAACCGCAAGGTACTAATGCAAGGTGGTCGTAGTAGACGAGCTTGAATTGCTTCCAAGGGATATCATATAAAAGTCTTACACGAATAAGGTTAAGTTTACACATTTAGCGTTAAGACTGAGAAATCAATTACACGCCTAAAACTGTAACTATAAAATTCGTATCAGTTTTAATGGAAAATCAACAAAAATCAAGTGAGATATATGAGAACCTATACATCTCAAAGGCGTAACTGTGTTACTGTTACAAAAAAATTAGAAAAAAATAAATGCCTTTCATTCTTTTCAAATGGACTACAATAATTCATAGTCCATGATGAAGAGGTTATAATTCTATTACATGGCCAATAAAATCATCGGGTGAAGTAAAGCCTACACCGTAAGTTCCAAATAAAACACAGGACACTGAAGTTCAAATAATTAGCACTTTAATGAGCTGTTTCTTTGTCATTTGTATAATGAAAAATAAATTAGCTATGTCCCGGGAAACATGCGCTACTTCCATTAGTTCGTTATTCTGCTGCAGAATTTGAAATCAAAACAACTGAGAAAATATTCCTTAGAACAAGGGTGTTAGTACTTATAAAACTATGTCTTTATCAGTTATTTGGTTTCCATTATAACGGAAAATGGCTAATGAGATACTAAAAATCGCGACGAAGGGGAACCATCAGTAGAATGATTCGGGGTAGGTACTAAGCATCGACACGTAGGTGCAAAAGAAACTAACTCCATGGAGTAGAGTCATTCGTGAGAAGCTAACAGGTCCTCAGCTAGTCAAGAAATTCCCCGCATTTAATGGAACCCGAAGGTTCCTTACCATATTTACGAGAGCCCGCCACCTGTTCCGATCATGAGCCAGCTCAATTCTCTCCCTGCCCCCCCCCCCCATCTCGCTTCCCGAAGATCCGTGTTGATATTATACTCCCATCTACGCCTGGGTCTCCCAAGTGGTTCCCTCCCTCAGGTTTCCCTACCAAAACTCTGCACACACCTCTCCTTTCCCCCATACGTGCTACATGCCCCGCGCACCTCATTCTTCTAGATTTGATCACCCGAACTATATTTGGTGATGAGTACAGAGGTGCAAAGGAAGGTTATTAAAATGCTAAAACTCGCTGCACTCTTCGTTTCATAACCTCTGATATTAATATAATAAATATTCTGACATATTAAAATATGAACATCAACAATTTTTAATTTTCGTTTGCCTCTAAATATATTTTGACGTGTGTCTGCTTAGTATGGTGCTAATGTACGACAAAAGAAAATTGGTATTACAAATGTGGTATGCACATGTTCTCGTAATTTTAGTGTTTTTACATAGGAAGAGTGATATTTTTAGGTTGAAGAAAATTATATTAACCCGATCTTACAATTCAATATACCATGCACGGTACAACCTAAATATTTGCTAATGAGTGTATAAGATAATATATGTTAACACGAAAGTATTTTAGCTTAGTGCGGAAAAGTTGAACACAAAGACGTATAAACGGAAGAGTTGCATCTTCTGAAATAAGGTAAATTCGGGTAATACGGCCACCAATACACTCTTTCATGAATACAGTTTCACCAGTACAATTTTTATACTTGCATCTTTTGAACGCATAAATAGAGAAATTGTAAGTCGGTGCCATTTCTTAGAAAATTTCAAAACCTTATTCACTTAAGAAATAATTTTCTATACAGGTTAAGATGTTGTTATTACCTGACAGTGAGGCAAATAATGCCATTTATGTATTTTGATACTTCGATTACATAATAATAATTATTTTCAAATATTGAGAATAACACACAACTTGTCGAATACATCACAGGCAATCCATTACGAATATAAAGTGTACTCTCAGAACTGCGTCTTTAAGCTTCCAACACAAAAAGGAACGCTTCTCCATCAACTAATAATGAAACTGCAGACAAATACAAAATAATAACAGTTATTAAGACAGACTATTAAAATGCATAAAGGCGCAAATCAAACGTTCTCTTACTTACTGAAGCTAAATTATCACATATTGCATATAGACTACACTTCCGGATAACCTTTGCTGCACTTTTGATTGGACCAAACCTTGCACTGAAAGCACTAAGCCAAGGCATCCTTTCAGCTTCTGGTATAATACTACACTCCGCAGTCACTGCAATGCATGCTACATTTCTTGTTCTTGACGCTGGATTTCTTATATGGAGATTAGGAACTTTTTTCCTTTAAACACTTGGAATAATTTATTTGTACACTTACATGGGAAACAAAGATTGAACAACGAGTTTAGCTTACATGTGCAGAGACATAAGACTGTGTGCTTAATTTCTCGTCATTTTGCGTGTTACAAAACGCTCATGAAATGATTGTGATGGTGCTGATGGTGTGTTTTAGACGGGCTGAGAGTGACAACGGAGTTGTGTCCCTATTTTTCTGTGGGTTTCTCTGACTGCAGTGGGTGGCATCTCTTCTGCTGCTGGTCTGCGATACAGTTTTGAGAAAATCCTGTTTCCAAAAGGACATTTGGTTTGTGTGGATTGATTCCAGTATACTTAAAACCTTAGAGACAATTTTTAGGTGTGGCAGCAGGCATCTATGCTTCTTAGCCACGAAATTTCAAGTGATTCTTGACTACATACCTTCCCTACTTCATACTTTCTGTGCGTGAACAGTACAAAATATAGATACTTTAATTGCTATGTTACAACCCAAGTAAAACTGCATTTTAAGACACACCTTCCTCGAAAATTTAAAATGCCTGCCTGAAATTACTTGTCGACCTTTAAGTGGCTGTACTACCCGATATTATATTTTTCAATTCAGACAATCGCATGCTTTGACGAAAAAATGTATCCAGCGATTTATGGTGACTTATTACAGAGCATTAACTCTGAATCTACAGACACCAAACAAAGTACGGCGGACTGTACACGGATGTAAGGTTACACTGATTTTGCAGTGCAATCAAATATTTAGCCTCTTAGATGTCCCTAGATGTAGAGACACGTATCGACTTACTGGCTGGTAAGTACAGAATAATGTAGCCACGTCCATTCAGAGTCACAAAACATGATAGCCACTGACACGCGGAAAAATTTCCTGGAATGTACAATTCGCTCTATCTGTTCGTGTAGCCATGATTAGCCTGAATGATTGAACTGGTCTTATTACCTTCCTGGCTTTAATCGACGACTTTACCCTACATAAGAATGAAAAGAAAAGCCGTACATTAATAGAGACATAAGAACCAAATTATTGAACAGTTCTACAGTTTACATGAGTCCGGCCAAAGACCTTGGGTCTTCCGAGGATAAAAGAAACAGAGCCACCTACTGAAACACTATGGAAAAGCTCTTTACCCTAAATTATGATTATAATGGCTTATATTAAAACAAATGAATTGACAATTGTTCACAGACTGATTTTTAAAATTAGTCTTATATTTATGTTACCTAAACATACTTTCCCTAATCACCTTCAAGCCAACTGATTTTCAAGCAACTGGTGTTCCTTCGAAAGCTGAAGAAGACGAGTCCAAAATTTCGCTGTGCATCCTTTCGGGCTCCCGGCCAGTAACTGACTTATCTGTCGTCAGATTTCGAATTAGTGGTTGCTAATCATTAATATGAAACACACAAACACAAGGGCGCTTGTATTTCGCGAGATTTACTAAGGGTCTATGAAGTCTATTAGAACTGAACACAACGGAGGAATTCTGAACGTACTAGTAAAAAACAGAAGAAGGAATGGTATATATTCTGCGTGATTTCACCCTAGCGGATCGAGAATCTGCAGAGTTCAAAACGAATTTACGTTGGGTATCCTTTTTTCATAAATTTCCTTCATCATGAATTAAGTAATTTACTCAGGTTCCAAACTTTTTAAAGAAAAGTTATTGGAAGTTCATACCCTGTGCGTTAAATATTATATCGCGGAAACCACAGGTTTAACAGTTGCTTATTTCTAGACGTACTGATACCGTACATTAAAAGACACGTTCAAGCTTTTCTATGATTTTTACACTTGCGGCGAAATGAGAACTAAAAGCAATTCTTCGGGTTAGAAGCTTATCAGTCCGAATAAATATTACATAATGATACCTAGTAATATTTAGGCTTATTTTTACTCCCCGTATTGATTACGGACTTACAAACGTGTTAGAACGTTGTTTCTGTAGCTACAGTGAGAGTAAGACAGAAATTCTAATTAAGGTCGGAAGGAAGAAAGTTAAATAATGAGGGGATTTGTAATACGTACTGTAACAAGGTATTGTTAAGGTTAAAGTAATTACATCAAGGAAATCCATACTCCCCTAACACAGAGTGTGTATCGCGTAAATAAATAATGAACACAACACTTTATCCTACACTTTTAAGTTAAGAACACACTTGACAGACCTAGATATACGTACTTATTTGTTTATACGTTTGTAGTCTATTTAATAATGCTGTCAGTAACTTAGTTTTTTGTAAGAGTGAATAATGAATTTGCGATTAACTAGAAGGAAGTGGCCGTAGTCTAATTTAAAGTATTCTCCTTACTTTTGCCTGCAGGCAGTCAGAGAAACCTTACGACATTCCGCGTCCTGGCCAAAAGAGTTACGGGCAGCTTAGGAACATACGTCCGTCGTATTAGTGCTTATGTAGATACCAGTGGGAGTATTACACCTAGATGAATCTTTGAGAACATGGCGTTGGATGTGTGGATTTTTTAACATGGCTTAGGATGCAGTCAAATGTCGCAGAGGTAGAAACCTCAGATGTTATGAACCCCACAAATGAATATAAACCGAAACATTTCAAAAGAATGTCTTGACCACCCGTCGGACTAACAGTCCATTAACAACGACGCCGTAAGCTCTAATGCCTATTTAGATATTTCTATGCAAGTCTTTGAAGTAGCTACATAAAAGTATTGTGATTATTGCCAAGCTGCATTCCTAAAAAAAATTCCCCGTTCTTCGGCCAGGAAACGTGAGTGCGAATTTAAGCAAAAGAACGCTTCTTACAAACACATGTTATATACCTTCATGCACTCCAAAAATAAGTTAGTCCAGTTGCTCTTACAGACGTAATTCCTGCAGAATTTTAAAATACTGTTTTTACTTATTCTGGGAGAAGTGCCAAATCGCCTCAAGTGCAGAGATCATCAGCTGCAGTAACAAGGTCGTCGAAGCATGTGTATTTTCATGTTAGTGTTACTTTCTAAGGATGCTGAGGATGTTCGCCTAGTTTTTGTCTTGTCTGCCTTAGAGATATTTATTTTGTTGTGTTGCTGTAAGGCACATTACATTTTTAGGCAGAACAGGAGTTTGGGTGTGGTCGTTGAGTTCATAACGGCGTTTATACTAATCATTTGATTCGATAAAATTACGCGTATAATTAACTTTTTCACAAAAACACAAAAACATGAGTGTAGCAGGGCGACATATCCGTGTCAAGAGCACGTGTCACTGTCCAGTCTACATATGTCAGCAATTACTGTTAGCAATTTTTACGAATGGGAGCATAAGATAACTGTAGTGAGAGATAGTTTTGAGTCAATTTTTGAGTCACAGATTTTCACATATTACCGCTAGATACTTGAATCGTTCCTAGATTAGCGCTCATAAAGTTTAATATCTTAAGAAATATAAAAAGTCACGTGTTCCCAGAATTTTTGGAAATACTGAGGGTATGTATTTTCGACCACGTGCGTTCTTATAGGAAAACCATCCTTCTCCTTATGCCTAAAAATGTTTCATAAGCAGATTTTATACTCCAGATTCAAAAAGATTTTTGATACAAAAACACATTTCCAACTACTTGCATCTCTGTTGGTTAACACGTATAATATTATTCGTCCGACATGTTTCGGCTAATAATATTACCCATCGTCAAGGCGATTGCTGACACAAAGTAGCATTTGATGCTAAAAACAACTTCGTCGGTTGTGCTTGGTGATACATTATAAAATCGTGTGTTTAAAATATCACTATTTGATATTAAACAGTTACTAAAATTATGTTAAAACTGTACATTTGCATTAGTTTAGGCCTATATATATATTTCTTTGCCTCCAAATATCTAACAGCGAAGAAATATATACAGAAATAGACAATAATACAAATACTGCGTAATTTGAACCAATTTTAGTATTGTTTAATACCAGATATTGCTATTTTTAACTATGTAATTTTATAAGTCATCACTTACCAAGTACCACTGACGACGATGTGTTTTGGCATCAAATGCTGCTTTGTGTGAACAGTCTCCCTGAGGATGGCTGTTACTATTACTAGACGAAAAGTGTCGGACAAAATAATATTATACAAGTCAAATAACAGGTATTCAGTTACTTATAAATATGTTCTTATATACACCTACTGCACGAAGTTGTATAACATCAAGTGTTTTTGACAATTGCTACAATTACCGGTGAAACTCGAACGGTATTTATGTCACTGAAACCTGCAATCGGTGCCTGACGGCTTGCATGGAGCTTCTGACCCGTAAACCACCAGTCCTTAATTAACCATCTGTTGCCCAGCAGTAACTTTAAGTACCATGTGCTGCACCATTATAAAACTCTGTATTTTTTACACACAGCTGCAGTCATGTGTTTCGCATATTCCTCACAACAAACAAACGGCAGGTATTTCCCTATACAGAATTTGCTTCTTGATCCTTACAATGCACATGTACTGTGTAACCTGGGAGTATGAACTGAAGTGCTGTACGTAATTTAGATAAATTTCATTCTCCAGATATTTTCTCCATACACTCTTAAACTCGCTTACAAGAAGTAGAAAGTTCGCTCTCATTTCAAAACTGGCTGAGTAAAGATTTGTCTAGTCTTGTGAGCTTTAATTTAATAAACGAAAACAAGCTCCAAATACAAATGTGATAAACTAAGAAGCTTCCCAGAACGATGCTGTTACAAATTTCATACCACGGCTTAATTTATTAGCTTTACACTTTGTTTCTTAATTTTCCGTCGCGCCCTGTCCATACTTCCTAGATAGTGCAACCCTTTAAAGACGAAAGTATGGAAACTTTATATCGGAGGGGGGAGGGGGGCACTTCATTAGAAGTATCCGTCCGCTTGTGCTTCTGGTAGGAGTAGGAAGAAAATTAAAGACTTGCAGTAATGAAGACTAGCGACTTGAAATAAGGAATTCAATACCAAAATTAAGCCAAGCGGTGCCAAAGTCACCTCCGGATTGACGGGGAGGAAGTCAGGCTGTCAGAGACATAACTTTGCCATCTGCCTGTGGTCGCTTTCTCTAAAGACAGGATGGATCTGTCAATTGCCAAAAGCCCTGGACTTTGTCATCTGTACACGTTTACGCCAGTTGGTTGAGGCACTGCGCTACAAACCGGCAGGTCGCGGGTTCGATTCCCGATGGTGTCAGTGGAATTTTTCATTGGCATAATCCTGTCGGTCGCACTATGGCCCTGGGATCGACTCAGCCTCTAAGGGAAATCAGTACCAGGAATATTTCCTGGGGGGTAAACGCGGCCGGTGCGTAGGGCTGACAACCTTACCACCTTCATGTGCCGATTGTCTAGAAATCTGGGAGCCTCAACGTCCTGGAACCCTGTGGGCCTGTCCAGGCCTGTAATGGGACTGCTTTACATTTTTTTTTTACCTTATACGTTTACGCAAAGAAGACACCTAATTAAATGTACGATACTTGTAATACTTGTAGGTTACTTTTACAATAAGCTACAACACCTCCATCAGTCCAGGATTTGTGCAATATGTCTTGCCTTACCTTCAGCAGGCTTCCATACACGGCAATAACTGCGCACTGTTGAACAAGCCTGTTGATATAACAACCTGTCTGAGAAGCGCCTTTAAGCGGATCAGTGAGTCAGCCAAAGTCTAGGCGTTAAGCTGCGAGACAAACGGTAATTGCCAGATAAAGACAAAATAAATGCTATTAATTCTGCATGACTAGACTTCGGGCCTAGATTAAAGCTTGGTGAGTCCCTTGACTTGTATCACATATACCGACAGTCGCGCAACGGACAAGCAGCTAACACTTGTAAAACTGCACAGTTCCTATGACGTGGCAAGTGTCCACAAATGACAAATGTTTGTTACGTACCCGTCGTAGGAATGCGGCTTTACTTAACTTTTGCTGTAAGTATATCTTAGTTATTTGAAATGTCACAAGCTTCCCAAGCTTGAGTTTGTCATTTTAACCTCACGCTATGACTGATGGTCAGACTGTCAACTGGACCTCTTGGGGTTCGTGACAAGAAATTAACCTAAGTTATGTTTCAACATGCAGTTCATACTGCAAAGCAGACACTCTTCGCCCATTTTAAATCCAACTGCCAATGAAGAATGGGGAAACAATCGCTGTTTGTTCTGAGGATCACACAAAACGCGAACATTCCGCCCACTTTTTACGTTCTGTACCACCAGGCCGGGATACATAACGTACCTCGGCTTCCAAGTGTTCATAGTGATTGTTAGGTGACACTGAAATATGACGTTGCACAGTTACCCTGGCCATCAGCAGCTGATTCTTTGGCTCGACATTTTCTGGGCCCCCCCCCCCCCCGCAACGACACGGCTACCCCCTTTCAAATAAGGAATATCGATCTCTGAAACGTCAGTACACTTATACCAGGCTAACAGCGTCACATTACAGAACACAGTAATTTTCAACCACAAAATTATACCGAACTACAAGAGTGAATAACTCTAGAAGATATTTAAGTTTTCAGTACCGAATTTCTTGCAGATCTGCCGCGTTGGGTAATAGTACTTACGGAATAGAAGACTAAAGGTCGATTTACATTACACGGCACGGCACGACACGACAACAACACGACAAGATAAAAACCAGCGTGCATTCACATCTACCGTCATTTAACAGAGAGGCAAAATATTCTCTTCTCTCATTTCCAGTGACACTGTCTTTGTCGTCAGCTATGGGTGATGGACTAGGGTGCATTTGAGCAGGTAAACACCATGAAAGGATATTTTGTCGTGTCCTGTCGTGTAGTGCTGTGCCGTGCCATGCCGTGCCGTATGACGTGTATCGACCCTAATTGTCGGTTCAGATTTCTCAAACCTGCACAGACATGCTTGCTAACCCAGTAAAGTAACTGAACGTAGGTACCGTAACTGAAAGTGAGTGAATATTTTCCCGATCTGCAAAACTGTGAACGGCAGAGTTTTGACAATATGAATATCTTCATGTGTGCATTACACATTGATAAGCTAACAGTCGCTCAGCTAGTCATTAAATTCTCCGTTACCCTTACAGAAATCAATATCTGATTGCAGTGTTCATACGAATTGAACACTGGTCCCACTTCTGAGTACAACAAAGTCAGTCTGCGCGCCTCACATCCTGCATCTGCACGATCATCATCATTTTATCGAAGCCTAGGCCTTACTCTGAATGTTACAGACTGCTTGCTGCTTCACTGGTCACAGTAATAATATCTTCTGAATTGCAGATATTGCGAACTTCCTCAATATCCATTGTGAACCATCCTGCAAAATCCTTCGTCTTATGTACAAAGATTCAACACCCCGTTCTCAGCCATTTTTCTGAAAGTCTGCGTCCGACATGGCATAGATCCTAAAGCAAGCATGTGCTTAAGGACGACGAAAACACATACAAAATAATGACGTCAACTGGAATCAAAAAACCGTTTTCATCGGAAAGCACATCACCATAGAGATAACAAAGCGTACAGTTAAATTGAACTACTTCACACAAAACAATTAACACAGTTTTGTTGCCATTTACCATTGTAATCACAAGTGCTAATCTTTGTAATACGTGTCATCAGATTCATCCTGTCGAGTTAATGTATCACAGCGAAATATAGTTGATTAAAGGGAAGAATTAACTGTTGCTAAATATGCCATACGTGGCCCTACACAACGAACTGTCTGTCATTATGCCATTTTATAACATCACCCATGTTTAATATTGTATTACACGAAATTACATGACAGATATTTTCCATGCGCATACACAGAATTCAGTAAGTTGGTACAAATTATATAATTTTAAATGTTTCACTCAGTAACACTTCAATCACGTTATATTTCCCTCCAAAATACATTTTTCAAAAGTTATAGCAATATTTTGGTACCGTCTTTTAATCGCTAAAGTAAAGTTCAGGAAGAGCAGGAATTCGTAAAATTGAATGATTTGAATTATTTATTTGAATATAGGAAATTCCGATTTTGTGGGACGCCGTGTATCTGGATAAACGACGTTCTTTATAGACACTGAAACCTTGAACATGAAGGCGACATATCCCATCGAGAAGTCCGAAACCAGCTTAGGCAGCAACGCATCTTCTGCATCGTTGAAGGCTGGAATTACAGATTGCACGGCAACAAAAATCTAGAAGGTCGCATATTTGAGTACGCTGAAGAAGTTAATTTGCTGGAAAATATTACGTATCATGTTAGCAAGTGTTAGGTTAAACGAAATTTATTATAAATGTCGGCATAAATAGAGATAAACTTAGGTCGCAGCACATGAGGAGGTCAAGAAATCAAATCTGGGAAAAAAGAGTTAGTAATTCCTTGGCGTATAGTAACCTCTGTTATAAAAACCCGGTAATTGTACAATTTAAGAAAGAGCCAATAATTTAAAGGAGGGAAGAATATATAAACATTCAAAAATGGATATGATATAGTAATTAATATTGGAATGTATTAATCCTGCAATTTATGTGGTGTAACGCCGCGTAGTGTGGTAGACGAATACCAAAGTTTCGAACAACGTTGCTGCCGAAATTACCAAGGTTGTTTCTTCATACTTGGAGACAGTAAATTCATCTGAAATGTTGGTAACCACCGAACAGATAATAAGTTATAACATCTCAGAAAACGTCTTTCTCAACATTTTCTACTGCGATGATCTCAAATCTCACAAGCGATTATTGATTCTTAAGATACATGCCCCCTTTTTGCGGTCGAAATAAGACTTTACATCTATTAACGGGACATTTTATTTGTGTTTTGTGCGCTTTCGCAAAATTGCGAAAAGCGACTATTAGCTTCGTCATGTCTGTCTGTCCGTCCGTCCGTCCGCATGGAACAATTCGGCTGCCACTGAACAAATTTTAATGAAATTTGATATTTCAGTCTTTTTTTAAAATCTGTCGACAAAGTTCAAGTTCCATTAAAATCAGACAAGAAAAACAGGCACTTTACATGAAAACCTATGTACATTTATGATAATATCTCGCTCAGTTATTCTTAGAAAGAGAAATGTCTTAGACAATATTTGTACAGAAAATTAAAACACACATTTGATGTTAAACTACTTTTTTCCTAAATTTGTGCGGTTTATGAGATAACGTAGAAAAATATGGTACAGCCAGGGCGGCCAAATATTAGTACAATATGGCGCATGCGCATTGCATGCTGAATAACTAAGGCTGCAGACATACACTCACAATATGTATTAATCATTGCTCTTTCACGGCAAAAATTTTTACACGAACGCGCCTCAGAGTTACGTTTGTACGTACATTGCCTGCCTTGTTTAGTGTTGGTGCAATCTGAAATAATTAATACGTAGACTGAAAAGCAACACGTTAGTAATGAATAGATGCTTAAAGCACAGCGCCCTACATTGCAACAAGTGTGATTAAGATTCTACACTTCGTCCTTCGCCTTCCTCAGCTTCCTGTACACTGGGCGATGGGGCTCTTTCCCGGGGGTAAAGCGGCCGGGACGTGGCCTTGACCATCCAGCCCTCACCTAGTGCCGAGGTTAAAGAAAATGTACAGCTACACTTCTACTCCGTCTGTGCCTTCATGGAATGTTGTAGGGTGAACTTTACTTGGGGGTCGTGTCATGGCCCAAGAGGTTAGTCGCCGACCTTTCATAGTAGAGGCCTAGATTCAATCCCAGGTTAGTCTCTGTGGGCTTTGTGGTAAATGAAGTGGCACTCGGACAGGTTTTTCCTCCAAGTACTTTCTGTTTTCTCGCTGTCAGCGTCAGTCCATCACTGTTACATACTCATTCGTCCATCGCCGACCCCGTACAACCTCAGCAATTGACACCGTCGTTAAATAACACACACTCCAAAGGCTTGGGTTCATTAACCCCAAAACTTTGCGATAAAGGGCTCTGTTTTTTCTTTTGGTGGAAAGAGGGAAGAGGGATCCTAGTCATAATGTATAGAATCTCACTCGTCCCCCATTTCATAGAATTAGATGACGGACAATTTTCAAACAATACCTTAAACAACAAAATATTTAAAGCTTGTTTAATGCACGTTAGATCATGAAATTTCCAGTTTTGACGCTGCATCTACTAAAAACAAAATACTAATATTTTGCGTTTTCCAGTACACATCTGTACTAACCCACAGTAAAAGGGAGATCGCATGGAGTACTGAAGGATGTATTATGTTTCCAATATAACCACAGTGGCCAGAGAGCGAGGCCTCTGTGTTTGATTTGCTGTTCATGTGACCAGTTCACACAACACAGAATCTTTCTACGAAAACGAACTGCTATTCTCAACCAGTGGTAGTTGACAGAGTCAATAGGGTTGTTTGCCTGGTTCTTTCATGAAATTGCTGTGTCATTGTTTCGACGCTGATACTGTTTCAACCCCTTCAACCGGGAACAACTTCACATTTAGCCTTGTAATTACTGTGTGATCACCAACAGTACACTGTGCATGGTAAGGAACATAATTAATTTACTCCCACTCTGTGCATTCGTACACGAAACGAGGTGATTTTTTAAATTAAAAGTCCAAATAACGCCAATAGAAGTATCGGTGTTCAGTAGAAAAACAAAATATGTGAAGAAAATGGCTGTGTAATTCCTGCAACCATTCTCCTGTACGAATAGAGTAAAATCACAACAAACTGCAGTAAGCACTGTGGGCCATCGGTGCGGTAATTATAATAGAACCCAAGGCCGCTCGACTATAAAACAGAAGTTCCATTCCTTATTCCTGACTCGTGATGCTTACTTGTCTTGACGTTTTCAACAACAAATCGAACCAGAAATCAAATCCTGGCAGTGATCTCATACGTATGGCTTTGGCTACAGATTTTCGACGTCCGATCACGATCTACATCAAGACCGCAAAGGATTGTCCGAGCCTTTGTATTTAATTTGAGAGTTTATCTTACAGATTGGCTAAGAATAACTGGGTTGTACTGTGGCATGGGGAAAAGGTTTAGGCACGAATTTACTGCAACACAGTAACTGAATTTACGCGTAGTAATGAAGCAGAGCGAAAGAAACAAACTCTCATACCTCTGGAAGTGGCTACATGGTAAATGAATTACGTTTGAGATGATCCCTTAGTTGTCCAAGATATTTCCAGATTTTGCGGAGTCCGAAAGTTTCCTGTTTCTTCACATAACTCACAAACTTCAGTGTATAACTGACGAATCCAGTACTGAGCATCAGAAACCATTTCTGTGAAGCCACTTGTATTATTGTCAGTCAGTTCATGACTTCGTCTTCAAAGCAATCTTCATTTAATTCATTCAGGACAAAATGAATGTATTTCTCACCTCCCCTATGAGTGTAGCAACATTTATCTTGTCCCAGTGCAGGCTATGAAGGCAACCTAAGTACTCAATTCAGAAAAGTGGTCGGCTTCACGACTCAACCTCTTTGCATTCCGAAAAATAGCCCTCAGCACTTACTGAACAGGATGGATTCCAGACTCATTCTCGACGCTAAGGAGAAGAAACAATGTCTTTAGTAAAATAAAGCCAACTAATGCACAATACAATATTTAGTTTTTATTTAACTTCTAATTCAATTACTCCCCGACATGTTTCGACATATTTTCTGCCATCTTCAAGGGGGTTACATTGATTACATAAAACTACTTTCAATGTGCATTAATATGTGACTCTTAAACCTTTTTAAAAATGTCCTGCTGGTTAAAATTCTTCTATAAACTATAATTCTCTGCGGTATATGGCTTTATTCTGTTTTTCTTATTGATGGTATGGCTCTATTGTGGCATGGCGTCCGTCATCTGTTATAAATAAAAATGAAAGAAAGTAAAAATAAAAATGAGTGAAATTGTATATTACAATGGATGTTATAGTGGTATAACTTAATTTCCATTAGAACAAAGGTATCTGATAGTTGTACTTAATCGTTCGGATTATGCTCTCCGGAATTTTGCTCCGATTGAGCAAAATTCCAGAGAGCATAACTCTTCATTTGAAATAGCTTTCATCCTACAACGACAACATGCGGATACCTGAAAACATGCACCCCGCACCCACCCTTATACCAGCCCGATCCACTGACTCAGTTACCTGCCGGACACATCTATCCGACACCGCTCGGCCCGACGCCTGGTGTAATCCATGGCATACACACAAACTTGAACCGAACGAGTAAGCACAACTATCACATGCTTTTGTTCTAATGGAAATTAGGTTATACCACTATAACGTCCATTATAATGTAAAATTTCACTCGTTTTTATTCTTACTTTACTTTATTTTTATTTATAACATATTATGGACGCCATGTCACAATCGAGCCGTAACATCAATCAGAAAATCAGAACAAAGCCATATACCGCAGGGAATTATACTTTTTTAGACGAATTATAACGAGCAGGACATTTTTAAAAAGCTTTTAAAAAGGTTTAAGAGTAACATATTAATGCACATTGAAAGTAGTTTATGTAATCAATGTAACCCCCGTGAAGGTGGCAGAGAATATGTCGAAATATGTCGGGGAGGAATTGAATTAGAAGTTATATAAAAACTAAATATTGCGCATTTGTTGGTTTTATTTTAATAAATTAATCATATGCACGGAAATGAACTACAGAAATAATGTCTTCTTCCTGACAGCAATCAAATCACGATACAATATCCCCAAAATATTTGGTAAGAAGACAAACTCAGATGGACATCCCTGTGTAATTTTCGTCACTCTCTTCTTACTATCCATCTCTCTGTTTCAGGCAATATTGGTAGCATTTTAAAACATCAAACAGACCGAATCGACATTCGTCCCTTTCACACTCACAAAACCATGAACAAAACTGTAGTTCTGTCTGTTTTGGATGTTTTTCGAAGGATTCGGAAAGATAAAATGCGTTGAATTCTATGCTCAAAAGTAAATTACTGAGTTCAATCGACTACAAGTAAATACTTCGGCGTTTGAAGAAAAAAGTATTTACGTAGTTTCTAAACATGTGTTCCTCTGTGTTAAGACTTGGAGTTTCTTGCCAAAGCGTCAGAGACATCTACTGTCTCAGACTTCGAGACAAAAGCGATCCTGATGTATAAGGCAATAAATTCCTGAAAACATTGGCAAATATGTAATGGATTACACGGTTTCATAACCCAGAAGGCTACAGTATGAATTTTTACTGCTATTACAACCTCCGATCTTCCTAAAGTCGCTTGTATAAACACACACTACTGAAAAATGTCAGTGGTTAAAATACCCAATTAACTCCGTACAAGGTTGCTGCTTCATCGAAAATACGTTCAGCAGCCATATTGTGTTAGTTTAACATTTAAAATATTTACATTTTGTTAGTTTCAAAAGCTTTTCCTGTACTGAAGAAAAGTATATATACATTTTCTTCGCGTAACTGTGATTCTGAAGAACGAATCCTGCATAATTTTAGATTGTATAAGCCAAAATAAATAATAATCACAGAAGAGCTTGTGACAGCCTGACCTCTACACAGAAAGCAAAATGCATTAGAACATACAAATTTACTTCAGTATGAATGTTAATTTGACCTAATTTTACTGGCAATTGACTTAATTTGGCATGCGCGCCTGATAACGGTGGTTCCGCACCGCAACACGGAGCGGAAAATAGTTGAAATAATTTGACGACTGTAAGACGTCGTGAAGTACACTTGCCAGTGCAGCGTAGTCTAAATATTGAATTTCAGGCTGCAGCAAAGCTCCTGTACTGATGATGCTCTTTTGTGGAGCGGTACTGACATCACAATTGCTATCTTCTGGAATGTGACACCATGTAACACAAGGTTGTTTTTGAACTGCTTGATCCTAAAGACGAAGACATTACGATCCTAAGAAATGTAGGAAACAACTAACCAAGAGCCGCAGCATCATATGCCTGAGGGCTGTAACTGTCAACTAAGACAGCGTAGTTTGTTGGAGAAATAAACAACAATTCGGATGAACCAATGTCTTCAATCTTCAGAGAAGAAGCAGGTAGAATTCACTGAAACTTTTGATATTCTACCAAACTACACGAAGTCACATCCCATAAGACAGTAATATTCAAGGTCACGGCTTTGCATGTACATAATTATGTATTCACAGTCCCGATACTTTTCCTCACGTTTAAAGCAACAAACGTTTCTAAATATCACACGACATGCACAAGCAGTAAGGTCAAGTGGTCCCTACACAGGTCATTAAGGCCCAAGCGGGACTAGAGGTACAGCTCTACTCTTTCGTCAGCCTCGGTGCTAGAAGGGGTGGGGTGGCTAGCTCCACGCCCCGGCCGCCTTACCGCCGGGAAAGACCCAGTACCCATTGTACAGGAGGTTGGGTGGGCCCGAGGGCCAGTCTGGAGGGGTGGGAAAAATCTTGCCCCCACCAGAATTCGATAACCGTACCATCCGGCCCGTAGCCAGTCGCTACACCTACTAAGCTATCCTAGCCCATAAGCACAAACAGTACACAAAAATATAACCTTTTGTGAAGAAAATTAAGTTTGGTCTCTATTCATGTTATTAAAGAAGAGAAAGGTCGACTAAGAATGCCATTTTATTTTTTGTTTATACCTCAATCGAATTTAATTTCTGTTTTTCTTTCAGATAACAAGAAAAATACGTATTTCTATACCTTACACACATGCGTGTGAATGATATAAGAAGACTGCTAAAACGTACACTCTAAAATCCCAAGAAAATCTGAGTTAGCATTATGTAGGCCCAGGTACCATCTGCCCATTTCTATTCTATCCATTTCTGTGCACAACGTAAATGATCAGAACATGTTCAGTAATTACAGTGTATTTTATTTCCGATCATGCAATACAGCTGTACTATGGAACGGACGCAAAAGGTAACACTGCTTTGTCGGTTACATTTATTAAAAAAGCTAACTGAAACAAATGTGGAATGACGCTAACTAAATCATCCAATTAGAGACGTTGTAATATATAAACACCCAAATTCACGTAGATATTTTCTTTTTTCATTTGTCTAAATTTTTTTCTCTATCTCTTCTATTTTTTCTAGTTACTTTTCCGCACATACTTCATTTCTCCCGCACTGTACTTATTCTTTTTCTTTACCTTCCCTTCTATATGTTTTCTATGTGCTGATACTAGTGGCCCAGAGGTCTGAGGCGTGCGTTTGCGGCTGCTGACAGCTGGGATTGCGGGTTCGAATGACGCTGGAGGCATGGCTGTCTGTCTGTCTCTTGACAGTGTTGTGTGTTGTCAGGTAGGTCTCTGCGTCGGGCTGATCACTCGTCCAGAGGATTCCTAATGAATGTGGTGTGTCTGAGTGTGATCGTAAAGCCTCGACACTGAGGAGGCCCTGGCAACCTATTGGCTGTCGCGCCATGAAAATAAAATATTTTCTGTGTATTATTTTTCACGACACCCGAAAACGTCGCGTAGAATCAGCATAATTCAATCCCCTACGAACCGTCTCACCACCAAAGAGCTAAGTATTTTGACGTCTTAGTGCGAACTTGATATAAATTATCGAGGCCGCTGTGTATTGGTGGCTTATAAATTATTGCGGATCCGTAATAACAGTAAGATGAAAAGCTTGGAACTTTTGAAAGGAAGTTCTGAGCCGGGATGTAGTTATAAAATTACTGGTCAATAAGTAAGTTTCCGTAGTCTGTAACTTTTTATTCCAGTAAGATTAATACTTATAGTGGGGGTCATATGGTACAATCGAGGCAAGAGTCAGTCATTCAGATGCCGTTTATGGCATAAGTTGATGCAGAAAGACCACACTGTAAACCCTGTTCCACGTAGATGTTCGTGGTGAGTTCCAGAATTTTTTTAGAAAAATTTTCCCCCCATCAAATTTCACCGACATTTGATGCAGTGTTATGCTAATGGCGTAATAAAAAAAATCCATGTCACAAAATGGTGCACAGTTCGAAAATGTTCGAAAGGCTATCCATAATATCTGCGCAGACATCAAGGGCAGATATAAATGCAAAAACTGTGGAGGAACCAGTTTTGGAAAACGGACGAGTAAGAATTCCAGATTTATTCGCTGCATTCCAACTGTTCAGTGGAACTGTGCACAACAGTGTACAAGAAGTGGGATGCCGCAACAACTGGGACATTACGTTGAAAAATTGTGACATTGACTGGAATGGGTGTGTTAGGGTCAAGGTTTTAATGACGTCTCACTTAATTTTCATGACCTGTATTGCCATGCAGCAATACACAGTCTTCCTCTGTATATAGTTAATTGTTGCTGCAGCCAGATGATTGCTTCACAGAAACGAAGCCGAAACACGTGCCAATTTTATGGCCAAGATGTAATTTATTTAAAACAGCTGTGTTTTAAGACTTTACCACTGAATTATTTATACCTTTACAAAATCAATTTAGGAGTAATATGTCTTTATATTAAAATATTATATTTGAATCTGGAAAACGTTTCATAGAGTAAATAAGCATATTTCATTGTAGCTCAAGGACTGCTGATTTCTAAAACCCATGTGCTTCAGGGAGATGGTTAATAGGAAAATTTTAAAAGAAAAATCCTCAAGCCATGCCAGTATTTCTTATATTAGGTCGCAGTAGGTTTGTGTTTAATCAGTTTACACGTCAATTAACTGTAGATAATTCACTGCATTCAGACTCGCACCAGTCTCCACTGTTTAAACATAATTTTGCTTCCAACAGAAGAACAATAATTAAAACTAAAAATAAAAATGATAATGGAGCTAAAATATGCAACGCAATATTCCTGGCTGGTTCTGGAGCCTTTGATGTAAGGAGGCGTACCTCAGTGAGAATAACGCAAGAGATCTGTTAGGACAACCTCCAACTCTATCTCTATTTTGGTCATCTCGTTTAACACGATGTGCAGTGTAGTATGGTACACGGTTACCAAGATTTCACAGAAACAACATGCCTCCGTATCTTCCCGAAACTTTGAAACCACTTAACGGTCTGCAGGATAAAATAGTCTGGAACCCGAAACATAATTTTCACTTCTACAGAAAATTCATTTCTTTTCCTTTTGTATGATTAAGAATATTGCAGTTCAAAAAGAATTTCTTGTAACAGAACACATTGTAAGTTTAATGCGTGTTAAGTGGGAGTGATTAACAATAACTTTACTAACCGTGACGTGTATAGAGCAATATTCTTCCTCCAAATTCGGGAGTTTTCGCTTTCCACTCTTCGACCAGCGGCCAGCCAACATGGCTTAATTTTCCTCATTCGGTGAAAGTACGCATATGATTTTACTTAAAACAGTATAACGCCGCTTCATAGCACCATATACTGACATCCTCAGAACAAAAAGTTGAACATCGTGCTCTGTAATAATATATAACTATTTACTTTATAATCATCTATTATGTATCTATTACTTATCATTTATTATTTTATAAATACACAACAGAATTGACTAAAATTAGAATTATAAATTTCTTTGACTGTTGTCTCATAGGTGGAAGACAAATATATAAATTGTTTCAGGTCTATGCTTCTGTGAGATATGAAACTTACGACGATATTACAGAGAGAGCTAAGTTAAACGGCAGTATCAGAAATGTGAACTTTTAAGACGTCATTAATATTCGCATTAAAGACCTTAAACATATTTACATTAACTGTTTGCTAAGTTTTGTATATAATACCCCGTCACTTCTGACTGTATACAGGTTGTAAAGATATACCGAATCCTCACAAAATCAAAGCCAGTAAACGCCTATCCCTTGTCGTAGTCTGTTTTCTACAATTACGTATAAAACTTCGAGAAAGAGGGACGTCTACAGATCATGAGGGCTGTTCTGTATATTCAACTAAAATTTTAATTTTAGTGTCAATTACGTTTTGTGCTTCTGTATACGTTTGTGCGTTCTTTATGAATTTCGGAAAGGAAAGTCGAAAAATCATCTATTACCTTTATCATATATTTCCATGCTCCCTCCCTTTCGCTAATAATAGCACACAGCACGAAAACCACCTTTCCGACTTGCGTTGAAGTTGGTATGCTAGACCTACATTAGATTCTTACTTTAAATTAGTTTTGGTAGTTTAAGTGTTTCCGTAAAATGTAGCCCTGTCTTGTAGGCTACTTTGAGCCGCTTGAGAAGTTGACACGTAATCTGACACACTTTTCATGTCATAAGTATTACTGTGCAGAAGTGACATTCACTTTGCTTCATGTTGAAGTCTCTGTTACTAAATTCTCGCAAAGAAATTTCGCGTTTACCTACTCGGTTACAGATTATTATAGAAATCTGGCCTTCAATATTAATATTACACGCTTATAAAAATACATTTTTCCCAGGTCAGTTCATTTTAAGACCAAATTTAATTCAGGAACGTGAAGTTCCTTAACATGAAAATAATATCATCAATTTTTCCGAAAAAATATGGCGTTTTCAAGAAAATTTACTACTAGTAGAATAAAAATTAACGTCTTTACTACATAAAGAACATTTGTTGTGCATATTTGGAGAAAGTGAACAATTTTGAGAAATATACTACATATTATGCCTGTCTTGTCCGACTCCACTGTATCCGTGTCTTATCGTACTCAATAGTATGTCTGTCTTGTCTTATTACATGTTAGGTTGCATCTTGTCTAACTGCGTACCAGTTGTGTCTGACATTACTGCACAGCAGCCTTACGTGTGTCTTGTCTTAATACTACTACTTCTGGATTTTCTTGTAACAACAGTTATTTCGAGTTGACATGGTTACTGACACATCCTCGTGTCAAGATGCCCACTTCTAAAGTATTAATGAGTTATTGATAAATTTCAATAAAATTTGAACCGAGAAATATATATTAAAAGCGACTTAAATTTCGCCTAGCCACAGACCAGTACAAAATTACTCTAACGTGAAAAATAAATATTACGTTTTCTCAAATGTCTCAAATTATACAGGACATTATTTACTGGCCAAAAGATAAATATATCGTACAATAGAAATATTTAAACGTTTTAAAGAAATACTGTAATGTGAAATATGTACCACGTACGTAGTAATTGTCTTGTTTTACTACTGAGTTTGTATGTATTGTCTTTGTTCAAGCAACCGTCCGACGAAATTAGTCACTCTATCTTAGTTTCCAGGGCACTTCCCGGAGCAAACACGTCAAATGAAAAGGAAAGGTACATTTTTAAAGCCACCACCAGATTCCTTCTCCGCTCTTCCTGTTTAGCTCTACACAGTTACCATCGGCAACTTAAAGTGACAGCCACAGAACCAATCATTTTTTGGAAGAGTAAAACGAGAACAGGTAGGGAATTGTTATAACAGTATGTGAAAACATGCAAACGGGGAAGAAGGTAATTTTTTACTTTTTCGTTTGAATTATTCTTCTAAATGTTTACAATTATCACAAGAATTATAATTGCCCCAAGACGCTTTGTGTTTGGCAGTAAACATATTTCTTACCACCTGGTTTAAAATTTAAACTGTTGAAGTGATTTTATGTGTGTTTTATGAACTCCAGAATCAGCAGCGATACTCTTCCTACACAGCATTAAACTATTTGTTACAGCGTATTTGAAATGCACTGTCTTTACTGTAAGGTATAAACTGTATTTTAAATAGCAAATAAATTAATCTGAGGCTTAAAATTTTTAGGCAATAATTAAAATTATTTCACCGACTAAATTTTTCATGTTATTTATGGGTAACATTTACGTGCATTAAAATAAAATTTTCCGCCCATATGCGATACATATCAATAAAGTTCAGTCCAAACAAAAGAACCGGCTTAAAATCTCAAATTTATACTTCTAAGTATAAAACACAGTATCCTTCCAAACATGTAGCCGGCAATTTCATTATTTCTTTAGTAGCCTACTTGTAACTTATACAAACACAACCCTTCTCTTTTTTGTGATTTCATATCACAGTTTTAATATCCTCCATTTTATTTATCGCTCTTTCGAACGGTACATATTTTGTGTTATACTCAGGGTCAGAGGCTGCAATGTAATTCCAATTCGTCACGCTCAAAATACGCCGTCTGACAAAGCCCTTTGTTTCGATTTCTGATATGATTGTATGTGCGAGAGCAGAAGCAAAGCGTTATGAAATTCGATAATACAAACTCAGCAGAATGCGGTTTCATTGAAACTCAAACCAAACAAGGTCTTTACAGTTCGTTGATTTTGAGAATTATAAATTCGACGAATGAACATACCTTTCTCTCTGCACGTATATGTGTAGCTATTCACAAATTTATAGCAGTTACTTGAGACAAAACTTGCTCTAAAACCTGGGGAAGGGGAATTCACATGTTGGTAAAGCAAGTGCAGAAATATATACGACAGTAAACTAAAGTAGTAAAATTACATAAACTTCTTTGTGTGTAAAATGTATGTAAAAGTTAGCTCAGAATAATAATTGAAGTGTTTTCTGTTAGTATTGTTAGGGGTTCCATAATGAAAAAGGTTTCTGACAGTAAGAATAATTCTTCAGGCAACCAATAAAGACCCTTCGAGACCCTACGAGAGTATCATGATATTTCAAATTCTGATATCATTAGTCTATAATAATTCAGCAAAAGTTCATAAAAAGGGAAAAACACAGTTGGATCCTGTTGAGTACTAGCAACTCCCTGTGGGGTAGAATGTTTCCTAAAATTTGCTGCCTCTGTAATTTTCATACCTCTTTCTGTGTTTAGTACTTGGTTTTAGGAAGTAGGTTTTATCTTCATATTTTGTCATTAATCATTAAGTACGGCTCGCAGGCATCATCTTTGTGCTTTAAGTTGGCAGAAAATGTACTCCTTACTGTTAGCGAGAACGGAGGCCGGGAACAGAACCTAAAATATATCTGAAATACATTTACCTAGTCGGGGCCGCGGTGGCGCAGTTGGTTAAGGCACTACGCTACAAACCGGCAGGTCGCGGTTTCGATTTCCGATGGTGCCACTGGAATTTTTCAGTGGCATAATCCTGTTGGTCACAGACGTTCTGGAGGAACCTGCTGCCTCCATCTTCCGGGTGGAAGTAACTTCGTCGAAATAAAGTTTTGACGTAACAAAAATGTATATACATTACATAAAAAAGTTTATAAACAAAGTGATAAAAATGGCAATGATAAGAATAATAAATGTTACATCCTAGAAACCGAATACATGATCTCCACTTAACGGACAAAATCTCAGCAAGAATAAGCTACAACAAACATAATAAGATAATTTGGTTTGATATGTGGAACTGTAAGTCTGCTGGCGCTGTGTATTCTGCTACAAACAAATTTTGTTATTTTGCTATGGTCAGAGGTAGCTAATGGAGCAAGGATAGCTCAGTCGATATAGTGACTACGCTATGGGCTGGACAACTGAGGAAACGTGGCTTCAATACCGACAAGATAAATACATTTTTCTCTTCTTCGAAGCCTCTAGAACGGGCCTCTGGCCCAACCATCCTCCTGTTC
Source organism: Coptotermes formosanus (assembly GCA_013340265.1). Lineage (NCBI taxonomy): Eukaryota > Metazoa > Arthropoda > Insecta > Blattodea > Rhinotermitidae > Coptotermes > Coptotermes formosanus. The sequence continues at coordinate 4,704,041 of BLKM01001619.1, read as the reverse complement.
AAGCAGTGCCACGTGTTCCTTCAGCGGCGTTAAAACAGCATGAGCCTGAAAATAACCATCCGCCTCAATCTAGTTTCAGGGTTAAGAGTGAGTACAGCTGTACTGGCAGTTTCCAATATGCTTCCATCGCGTGGACAGGGAAAATGTTACCTTCACCAAGTAACGTAACATTAATATTCCAAATACTTCAGTAAAGAAATGCGTAATGAAACTTCCTCAAACATTATATGCAAGCACCCTGGACGATTAATCGGGATATTCCTGCAAATAAACTTGGCTCGACTACCAGTTACCCTAACTGAAGGTTTTTTAATTTCCCGCAGTCCTTCCAGAATAATACTGGAAACGCACATAACAACGTTACAGCCCATATTTTAAAACGTAGGCCTATACTTACAGACCACTGACGGTTTTCTGCCCTTTACATTCGGCACTATACGTCCATGTAATGTGCATTTGAGACAGTACTGCTAAATAGACTAAGAATCAATCAAAAATTCGTCTCAACGTTGCCTCGATTTTTGTGCTTTAATCTCGCTGAATTCTTCACTGACTCCAGCGCCAGCACCTATCATCACCTGCACTTTGCTAATGCAGTTTATCACATTCTGCGACAGGATTCACCGAAAAGAAGCGTCGTGGATGAAACAAGCTTAGCCTTATATTAGATACGTTGCAGTGTTTTTAGAACAGGTCTTGATTTATAAGTGCCGCTACTGCTGAGGCCGATTTTTGTCCTAACTCAGTAAAGCAAATCCCATGAAATATGGGCAAGAGAAAGAAGAAACAGCTGGTTCCTCGTCAACTTATTGCAGGCACGCCGGTCTCTGCGTTAATATATTCCAGTCACACTCTTGATAAATCCACCTGTCCTCAGTTACAGTGTAAAATCAAGTTACAAATCGCTCAAAGATCAAGTGAAGGAGAGATCAGGGTCGTGCCGGCTACATAAGAGATGGTCTTTCCTGAGTTACGATTGGTTCTGTGTAAGTTTCCAATGATAAGGACTTCTACTTACACATTTGAAACACATATATTGTACGTAAAATGTCATCGAAGTTCGTTAGTTCCGAAAAATGGATAAGGCTTAGCCTGTATTCCTATCGAAGTACTGCCATGTCCCATAATGTTACGGTTTGTTGCGTTTACCTTGCACCTTAACTCAAGCTGCCGCTGGTATTGCTGACCGCAGCTACCGCAGTAATTCCGGCCAATGTTGAATGGAAGTCACTATCGGGGGGGGCGTTAAATAAACCAGTGCGTTGCAAAAACTGTCACATAAAACGTATGTCTGTGACAATAGGTACTGTTTCCTGTTCTGACAGGCTTTATCTTCCAACATGAGTATACTGAGAAGATTAATAATGAGACACACATTAAAATGGGAGTTCATTAGCACAGAATGCAGTGTGTTCTTTGATTCTGGTATCTGATGCAAATTAATAAACCTACTAATGTTGCTGGGATTATCATTTTTTAACATAAGTGTTCAAATTAATATACCACATTATTATCAGTTTATCAAATATAAATACAGTAATCATATTAAGAATATGAGACTGGCGAGAATGTAGACTGAAAGGAAGAGATGAAAATACATACAGGTTTTTAACAGAAAACTTGAAAGAAAGAAAGAAAGAAAGAAAGAAAGAAAGAAAGAAAGAAAGAATGTGGGAGACCTACATGTAGATGGAAGCATAAGAAAGAAATACATCTAAAATGAAAAATGCACCATGTACACTGGAGTTATTTTCTCGGGAAACGGAACTTTCTTGGCTCCTCTGAAAACAGTAGGCTATATACACCACTTTCGCAGTGAAGAGGTGAAAGTACATGTATATAAGCAGCGCAACGACAGTCACGTTCTCAAAAAGAACACTGTGGTTTGGAATGCAAAATGTGAGGCACCTGTATCACTATTTAAGACTCATATTACATGTATACAATTAATATGACCCGCGATAGGTTAGTCATTATAGTGACGAGGCTACGGGATGGGGAATCCTGGATTCGATTCCTGGCAGGCAGAAAACGTTTTCGCTTTTCAAAATATTTCAAACCGCCTCCACAGCCCATATGCCTCCTAGCCAGTGGGTACCTGTGATTTGCCAGAGATAAAACGGCAGCAGTGTAATGCTGACCACTCACATCCCCGAGGTTAGGAATGAGTAGAGCTATACCTTTACTCTCCTATATGCCTTCATGTGGTGGACTGGAGAAACTTTACTTTTACTGCATAAACCGAACTGATTCCGTGCATAATAAATCAGATGCATTAATTAACCCTTTAAAGACGATGCTTATCTGTTTTATATAAGGACTCAGTGCGTACCGCGCAGTAAACACTCTCCACTTCGGTTATAGAAACCAGTCTGTTAATGTTTTACAAGGCAAAAGTTGCTGTTTATTCTGAGATCCTTACAAAACACATAAACGCAATGTGGGCACCACGTAGAATTTTTTAATGTTAAACCTGGTGGTACGTAAAGTTACCGCTAGGCTTTAAAAGGTTAACATTTAGACCTACTTCTGTGAAACAAAGTTACAATGTGTTTAACCTCTTTTATACATGCATAATATAATGACACGTGTAAAACAGATTGCTTGATACAAAGCGACAGATGTTAAAGGCACAGAGCAAGCTTAATATTTGAACTGGTTATAGGCCTTTGTTTATTTATATGCTTATACAGTAAGTTGAGATGAAATGCAACATGTAAATTGACACTGTAAAGCGGAAAGCTTCGTCCCAGTACCGTTATCAGCACCGACCTCTGATATAATGTAATTCAGCGGCTGTCATCTCTTTGGAAGCAACTTCTCGGACTGCGTTAAGTGAGTGAATATTCCACAGGGAACAGAAGTTCGGAGGACACTCGGTATATTGCTGCCTACACGTTTTGCAAGAAATATGTGTGATTCATTATCACACAAGTAGCTTTTCAAGTGGCAAAATATTTCAACACCATTAAAATTCTAACATCTTAACTACTCTCAGCATTTATTGCAACTAAAGGAACAGAACTGATTTTAAAAACCCTTCATTGAACACTCGTATTATGTGTAAGGACGCATAATCAGTAAAACAATTTCTGGAAACAACTGAATAAATATTTGTCTCGTACGTCTACATCAACCAACATATGTACAAGAACATTGGTAAGTGTAAGGTATATTTTCAACCCCTACATATGTTTCGGCAAACAGATTGCCATATTCAGTGGATATGTACAAAATGCTGTATATTTGGATGCAGATAGCACTTACAGTTCTTTGATACCTACCCTCTGAAGATGGGAATCTATTTGCCGTAACATATGTAGGGGGCTGAAAATATATCTTACACTTAACAGTGTTCTTGTGCATTTGTTTGTTGATTTAGACTTAAGACAAGATGCACGGTCTCACACCATACATTTTTCCTCGGAGTCCTGCATTGTGTATGGTCAGACTACCAATTAAAGCGGCTCGTTTCCTTATTTAAAAACCACGTTACAAGAGCAGAAAAAGAAGTGAACGTGAAACTCCAGGCATTCTTATCCTTGACACTAGAAAGTGTTAAGTAGACAGCTTCAGGCTTCAGCCGTTTTATGCGAGCTAATTGAGTCTTATTAACTTAGAGAATATGACGCTGGGAGGGGCAAGAGACAGTCTAGAGGCCTTCAAGAGGGGCAAATATATTGCCTCTGCCAGTAATCGAACTTCGGTACGTGAGTTGTCCAGCCCGTGCGTAGCCCAGTCATTACACGGCTAAGCTGTCCCAGTTAGTGGTGTCTATATAACAATGCTGTACGTGGATTAAGCCCGAAAGCTGATCCAAGGCACTGAAAATCAGCCGCAAAATTTAGTAATTAGAATTATACGGTAATCATCATCATCATCATCATCATCATCATCATCATCACTGTCGTCAACATTGTTACACCCTCTGTTCCATTCACATTACGCTGTTCTACAAATTGATTTTGTCATCTAATTGGTGGCCTTTTCCTTTGCCTCCTTCCTGCAGCTCTGCAATAGAATATTTTCCTTGCAATTTGTTCTGTTCCGAGTCTTTACGAATATTCTAAGTACTTTCACTATTATTATTCTATGTTGTTTCCAAATGTGTATATTTATTTACGCAGTCCTTCTTTCATATCATGGTTTAAACTTTAAACTGATTCTCTCCCTAAAAACCATCCAGCAGACCGCATATAATTAAGATATCAGTAATAACAACATGGTGGTCGCGCGAGAGTTTCAGACGGTAACGGCACTAGCGCCACTTGATGCACGGTAATAGATATATGAAAAAAATTCATCACTTTTAAGTAATACTTTTACAAAATAAAGTGTAGTGACAATGCGAAAACATTTTTCAGCAGCAGGTTTCATAGCGACATCTAACGAGCAATGTGAAAATGTGGTAGGGAGGTAGGCCACACACATACACACAAGACGTGCATATATAATATATACATATACACATACATACGTGCATGCATACGTATACACGCACTCACGCATGCACGTGTACACACACACACACACACACACATACATACATACATACATACATACATACATACATACATACATACATACATACATACATACATACATACATACATACATACATACATACATACATACATATACACACACAAGTATGTATAAAATATATTATTATTTGTATGTTAACCATTACAAATACTGCGACAATTCGAAACTTCTGAGGTTACGTCCGATGCATTTAACGCAAACATTATCAAATAAGTAAAATTTCCTTATAAAAATAAAGTGAAATAATAACGGTCTCTCGCAACAAGAAATTGTGCAATAAAGCAGTGGGGCTGATCAGCCCTGCTCCAAATTCCTTGCTTTTCTGTTCTGCAATTGTACACCCCAATGCAAACTGTGTACACATTTATGTATATAATTTCCACCGGTCATATTCCCTCTATGCTATGTGACATGACATGACATGACATGACATGACATGACACATCAAGGCACTGCTGGAAGTTGAGGCAGATCGATGAGTATTCTCAAACTAAGAGCTATATGCAGTAACTGGTCATCTTCATGCTTCATATTGTTTAGCCGTAGGGAAGGGACAAAGGCAAGAGAAAGCTTCTGAGTCACAGGCCTAGATAAAAGGGTAAAGCCGTCCCTGTACACGCCGCGAAGGCAAGTACGTTTAACCGAAATACGTATCTCTTCTCATTTATAAACCCTGAACGTCACAGGCGTAGAGAGAACAGAAGTCAAGTCTGGTTTTGAAACGCAAGATTTTAGGATGTGCACTGGAAGATGCACGTGGCTCGAAATAACTTTAGTTTCGGACTGTTGTGACCACGCTACTGTACAGTCTGGTTTCATGAAACTGTGGCATTTTCTTGACCAAGATAGTGATTATTAGCTCTTCAGAATTACACTGCTCCATGCAGTTAGGACACACCGAGAATGAAATAAACATTTGTATATATTTTATGAAAATTTATTTCTCTAAATACAATAGAACGCTGTTTGGGATTAAGCAATGTTACATATATTTTTGGGAATATAGCAAGAATAAATTTATTTGTAAGAATGAATTTTACGTGTAATAAATGCAGAATGCAAAATAACAAACAATGTTTTTAAAAGACATAGTCAAAAGTGTAATGCAACTGTCGGCCTCTTACTTAATCCGTTAACATTACTCCTCATATGGCATATACTTTCCGACCACTGAAAATGTAGGCAGGTACTCTACATTTCTACGCGTAATTACATTCTCGGGGGGAAGATCGTTATATTCGTTCATAAATATCCTCAAAGCGGAAGTAACTGCCGGTCCGTTCATCACTAATTGCTGGGAAAATGACAGTTCCACAAGTTTAATTTGTTTCGAATTTAAAATGTGATACTTAGTTACCCGCCATTAGCTAGTGGAAGGCATGTTCCGTCGCACTAAACTTTCTGTGCTGAGTGTATGGATTTAATACCTAATGACCTTTTCGAAATATTATTGAGCCCCCTACATTAATTGAAATTTACGACCCTAGTTCCTGAGACTTGATGGCACAAATGAAACACGTTTGCCTCTTAAAATAAAACATAAACGAAACAAAACGCTGCATTTTCTTTCCTGTTATGTGCAAAACAACTACTTTTGACCTGAACTTTCTATTTTAAAAGTCTGTATAAATTACGATTATAAAAATTATAATTTCCGTAACACTTCGTACAAAAGAGGATTATTGCAACCAGTACACTTCAGCCACACCCCGCAATTACTAAGACGCTTACAACAGTTTCATTTAAATCTTGCATTGCCTGTTACATGCAGCCTACACAAACCCTCTGTTGTACTTTGACATTTATCTGGGTTATATGTGACACACAAATCTCTTTCAATATTGGCTCTGTTCTGAACTTCAAATGATGGACTTTCTTTATCCAGAAAAATCCTTGTTAGCCTGAGTGCAATGATGATTTTTGCGATCGACCCCGGACGTTCGAATTCTAGCGGTTACTGTACCAACCTGCGATTCCAAAGACATCGACGGGGTAAATGCCGGAAATTTACAATGAAATACATCACACCCGCATAATCTAAAATCTTCATTTACTCCACGTTCAAAACATCATAATATTCGTAATCTCTTCATCTGCAACAGTGACTTTAAATTGTCCAAAGACCCAGTCCAAACAACAATTTTTATAATTAAGCCTGGAATTTAATGCAAATTATGCAACACAACAAATTATTACTGTAGAGATTGAAATTTTCTATTGTAATAATATTAGTGCTTCACCGCCTTATTTAAAACTGAACAGTAAAAGTTACTTCCATTTTAATATACTTTAAAAAATTTACATAAATCATAAAAAATTTTTGGCTAAAATGTAATTAATAAACAAGATGTTTAGGCCCATACATCACATGCTACTATTACTATTATCACCACCACCACCCAAAACCACCACCACCGCAGCCGCCGCCACCGCCACCACCACCACCACCACCACTGCCACCACCACCACCACTGCCACCACCACCACTGCCACCACCACCACCACCACCACCACCACCACCACCACCACCACCACCACCACCACCACCACTACCCAAAACCACCACTACCGCCGCCGCAGCCACCGCCACCACCACCACCACCACTGCCACCACCACCACCACTGCCACCACCACCACCACCACTACTGCCACCACCACCACCACCACTGCCACCACCACCACCACCGCCATCACCACCACCACCACTGCCACCACCACCACCACCACCACCACCACTGCCACCACCACCACCACCACTGCCGCCGCCGCCGCCACCACCACCACCACCACCACCACCACCACCACCACCACCACCACCACCCAAAACCACCACCACCGCCGCCGCAGCCACCGCCACCACCACCACCACTGCCACCACCATCACCACCACCACCACTACTGCCACCACCACCACCACTGCCACCGCCACCGCCACCACCACCACCACCAAAACCACCACCAGGCCTAATCTGACACGAAGCCCGTTGAAATTCAGCAGACAATTATTTATTTCACTACTTCATCATTGACCCCTTCTTCTTTTCCTTCATCCCTTTCAAAACTTTGTCTCGCTTCCTCTTTCATCCATTAGCACAGTGAGTTTATCTGCACCTTGATATGACACTATGTCTGAATTAAAAAGCTGACATCTGTGAAAGTACATGAAAACCCACATGAAGAGAAGTAAAAAACATACACATATATTCAGCTAACACATATTCATAAATCGACTTGTGTATATGAATAAATATATACATAGAAGTTAAAGGCAAAGGTAAAGTTCACCGTAGAACAGGCCATATACTCCGTGAGGGGGACAGAAGTAGTCTACAGCCCTACAATTTCTTTAGCCTCCGCGCTAGACGGGGTGGGTGGTCAACGCCACGCCCCGGCCGCTTTATCCCGGGAAAGAGAGCCGTTTCCCACTGTACAAGGGGCTGGGTGCGCCCCATGGTTGGTCAGGACGGATGCGGAAAATTCCCTCTCCCCCCTCCCCCCCCGGGTTTCGATCCACGGACCGTCCAGCACGTACCGAGTCGCTATACCGACTACGCTACTCCGGCTTATTATGTGTATATATATACGTGTATACATATACACACATATACATATGTATATATATATATACACGTCTGTTTTTCGGACTAGGACCAACACATAGGGCGGATTCTGTTTTTCTCCGCTACAGGGCCATCAACAGAGGAACAGTCGGTATGTTGGATTATTTTACCTTCCATATCATGGTAATCAATACAAGGACGTTCGGTAGGGTGGGTTGTGTTACCCTCAACACTGTGACTATCGGCAGGTGAATTCTGTTGCCCTCAATAACAGATCAATCATGAGAGTGATTGTGGGTAGCTTAATGTGTTTAAAATACGAGTATATTGTGCAATGGGTTAAAGTCTAAAGGACAATCGTAATTAAATTTAATAAAACAGGTAACTGCTGGTGTAATTTCTTGTGTTTCTGTGTTAATTTCGGAGGGTTTAATCAGCTAGACTTTATTAGACTGTGTTACTTAAGTTTCGAAGTTTCAGCATTCTAAGCTACATTTGTTAAAGTCTTACCGTGGACACGCACTGTGTATCGTCTCTGTACCGTACTTCGTTTTATGCACACTCATGTTATGTTGCTAGAATAACAAATAAATTACGCCCATGTTCACATTCCACAATTAAGTGAACTCACTACAGGTGTTCCTGTAATGAACAAAACAGACATTTTCACATGCTATTGGAGCTACCTGTTACAGTTGTGTCGGATTTCATTTGACTTACACGGGCACAAAAATGTAGGCTGTGGGAGGAAGGCAGTAAGACAGCCAAACTAGAGTATCGTATTGCTTAAGATTCCGGTACGTTTTATTTCATTCTTTATCATTACTTACCTCATTTCCTGTATGCACAAAGTAACTTAATGAGTCTCGCCCAGTGACGTGTTTTTAATAACAGCGAGTGTATGAGCTCCATAATACAGTTTATAGGAACGACACGGATGATTCTGGTGACACGGACTCAATGCTGTTTTTCTGAATACTTCGTTTATAACAGGGAAAAATTAAGTATATTTATTTCTGTATAATATCATGCGTATTTTTCGTATTTAAAAACATTAATTTTACAATTCCGAAAACCCCCGTTTATTAATTGATCAATCACATTTACTTATCCCATGTATTTATTATCCAAATTAATCACCACGTATTACACACACACACCTCACCGCATTTTTTGTGTTTTTGCTGCAAAATTTAACTTTTTATTTGTTTTTATCGAACATCCACCCTTTCTCGTTTCAACATAATTTACTTATTCCTTGTATGGTCTCTACCGTGGTAGTCATTACATCATCATTACAGCGAGCGTTAAACTGTACATGCCATGGAAATTATTTACTGTGAATGATGTGTCGCTCACTATCTAAAACCCAAGATCGATATTGGGAAAATGGAAGGATACATTTTTCCACAAGAGGAAGAGAAAATCCTACTGATTCACGTAACAGGGATGTGACATCGCCCAAGTTAGCATAAATTTGGTTGGTTAAGGTTTTCTGCCACTGACCACAGTTCCTTAGTTAATGTTGTCGAAAATAATTTCCATTCTGTCATATTTCTTTAAATTTATCTTACGTGTAGTTAAACAACCATACCCTTAGGATACGACACCCTTACACTCGGTTATCGAAAAGTCACGCAACCCATTTTTCAAATGTATTGACTAAGCAAGTTACGTTAAAAATATTAAATCATACAATAATCCAATTTTGTCCCAATGCGACATTCCAGCTAAAACTATTAATACATAATTTACGTAGATTATATTTTATAATCACTAAACACATGTGCCCTGAAATATTACTCACGGTTGATACATTACAGATATACAATCAAAGACTGAGGTATCGTTCCTACAAATAGAGATCAGCGATCAATATACATACTCGACCCGCACAGAAGGTTGTTACTTGATGTGAAACGAATAATAGGAAAAATATGGTCTGTTTACGTGTATATAAACAGCGACAATTGCTGCATCTTGCTTGGTCGCAATTTGACTGGAGGAACGGGGAAATACTTCGCATCGTGTGAGGCCGGATATATGAAACACATCCACACTGAACACCGTCTATTTTTCTTACAGCCGAATTTCACCTACATTTTTTTCCAGAAGCTTCTAATTTCAGGAATACACAGTTTTGTTTGTTTTTAAATATTACTTCTAGCGCAATCTAATTGCAGTGTTTAACTTCAGTTCCGCTGAGCCTGAATATGGAAGTCAGTGAATCGAATGGCTACGGACCGTATTCCAATTCCAGGCAAGTAAATGTAGAGTTTATCCTATGAAGGCACAGAGAGGGGTAGAGGTATAGCTCTAATCTTCTTTAACCTAGGCGCCTGATGGGGGTGGGTGGTTACGGCCACGCCTCCGCTACTTTACACCCGGGAAACACCCGGTACACAGTGTACAGGAGACTGGCTGGGCCCTAGAGCCGGAAAATCTCGCCCCTACCGGCATCCGATCCCCGGGTCGTCCAGCCAGTAGCAAGTCGCTATACCGACTATGCTATCACAGCAAACTCCTGCCAAGGGCACTGGATTTTCTGTTTGCCGCCCTGCACAAGCGGTGACCTGTTAATCCTCCTGTTCGGCTGATACTCAGGGATCGCTCCTCGGTACAAAGCCGAAGAAGCGTGGACCTGACTGGAACGTCGTGGTGAAGAACGCGTTAAACAATAAATGCATACGAAGATAGATGTCTTTTGGTATGTTATCCCGTGTCGACTGGTAAACAGCTACCGACGTTTCGGAGGATATTAGTGCCTTCACATTCATCTTCAATGTCAAGCAACAACACTTCTGTTCGACTGCTTCAGTCTGAATATGAAGTCACTATGACGCTCAAAACGCCAGTAACTGTTTCCCAGTTCATACGGCGTAAGATCCCCGAAGATTTAAACCTCAAATCTCGCTACGATTCATGAGATGTACTTTATACTGTCACTAAAATTTTCATTTTGTTTTTTTCTGCCTGCTTCTTATGAAATACCCTACTTTCTCCTTTGTTTCCAGAGCATACAGTAATTTTAGCGGACAGACTTGACTTAATTTTGTCAATGTTATGCTTATTTTGTAACACCCGAAAGAGCCTGCATGCTTAATCTCACGTCGTCGTTGCCAACAGAGTACTCCACAATGTTTTGAGGGCCTTTAATCAAAACACTCATGTATAGCCGTACACATCCTCTTCATGATCTATGGTACATTTTTTTGTTACTTCTACCGTGGTTTCGTTCAATGTGTTATTCGGATTTTAATTGTAGTGAAGTTAATGAGATAGAGCGTACTGACGTTATTGTTGGCTGATAGAGTGAAGCTAGAGTTCTAGCCTACGAAATATCTTCAAACAACACTAACGGAGATGACGCCCCAAGAAAAATGTACTTCAAAGTATGAGCCATGAAGTATGAAGTTCTGAATTCCGGTATGCTTACATACATGAGGAGCCTGTAGGCTCTGCGCTGCACACGTCTGCTGCAAAATAAGCGCACAACCTTAATGAAGTTCATGTTAGAAACTTCTACGAAAAGTCGAATGCATAGAGTAATGATGTAAGCAGTATTATACCAGTGCGTAAGCATGTTGCCATAAGGGCATAAAGGCGGGTGAAGGTAAAGCTCCATGCACTTTTACCGAGCCAAATGTCTGGAACGATAAGCTTCTGATTTATATTCTGAAACTGTCTCTTTTAATCTTACTCTGGTCACTGACTACCACGAGGTGTTTCGCAGCTAACATCAATCCCTCCATCAAACTGTAGGGTACCTCACAAGAGTTTTCCATTTTACTAAAAACCCTACCATTCTATGCTATATACCGTCATTAAATAAAAACATAAATCATCGTACTTAGTCTTAAACTAGATATTAGAAAGATGTGAGGATTCAGTTTTATGTTGTGGCCATATTTTCTATCAAGAAAATGTAGCCCTTCCTGTAGCGTCGACAGGGTGTTGCTTTGGTCCCCCATCGTGTCTCCTCTCCATCGATGGAGAACAAATAATTTAAATATTACTCGTCATCTGCAAAGGTATCTAACCATCGAAAAATATGTAAGTACGATTTCTTTTGATAAAGGTCGACGGTTTAGCAAGGAAGCGATTTTTGCATACGTTTCAAAGTACTACCTCGGACGCCGCAAAAAGGTAATAAGGAGTTTCGAATGTAGAGGACGAGAACCAAATCAGTGGCGCTACAGGGAATCATTTCCAGGCCGTCAAGTTCAGTGAGCAGCTGGTGTTATCGACGCCGTCCTTTCTCGCTACTGGCCATTCAAGTATTAGTTTTCGTATTAAAATCGAGTGTGTGTGCCCCAGTGGCGACTGCCGAAGGTATAGGCTACTACAACTCCTTGCCCCTATATGCTACGTAACTTTCAGTCTGTGTATAAAAGTGTCAGCTTCCTGCCCAGCACTAATGAGGCTAACAGAATTACGGCATATGAACACAAGAAACCACAACAATCTTCACAACCTCAAAGACAGTGCGACATTTAAATGTTAGTTACTGAGTCTCTGTAGTGTCAACTGAATTATGCCAGGACATTTACTAACGATCAATTGTGTCGGAAGTGACAGGAACCGACTGTAATATACTTTAGTATATTACAAGAGCATTTGGCGGAACTGACTGAGGAAAAGGAAGAAAATTAACGGACATATTTTGAGATAAATGCTTGTAGCCTGACAGTTTCCCCCGAATTGTTTGTGCCTGTCTGCCAGAACCCACGGACTCAGTTCTCACCCGATTCTGCAGACGTAACCCTCACCGGAGTCAGATGTTGGAGTCGTATAAGTAGTCCACACATCTCGTCTCCATCGAGGTGTCGAAAACACATAACGAATGCTAGCTATACTTTTAAGCTAACAAATTCGTTGGTAAGATAAAAATAAAAGTCGTTAATGTGCTCAATTAACCATTACGGCATAAAGGCTAGTGTGTCGCTGGATACATAGCTCCAGCCGCTCTTAACCTTTTAAAGCCTAGCAGTAACTTTACGTACCACCAGGTTTAACATTAAAAAATTATACGTGGTGCCCGCATTGCGTTTGTGTATTTTGTGTGGATCTGAGAACAAACAGCAACTTTGCCTTATAAAACATTAAGAGACTGGTTTTTATAACCGAAGTGGAGAGTGTTTACAGCGCGGTACGCACTGAGTCCTTATACAAAACACACACGCTTCGTCTTTAAAGGGTTAATATCGGGATTAGAGTGAGATGAGTGGTTAGCGTCAAAACCTGTTCCCTGTACCACCAGATGTAACAGCCGACGGTACCTATTGATTACGAAATTGGGTGGGCCCCACAGCCGGCCTGAACACTGTGGACAAGAGGAAAAATTCTTGTCACTGCCAGGAGTCGAACTCCAAAACCTTGCCACGCCATCCCCTATTTTATCACTAAAGCGACTGAGCTATCTCGATTACTAATAAAGTAATTGGTCTTAAAATAAGTAAAATCGTATTGAATAAAATATATAACACGGCACCAAACTTAGCAATGAAGGCAAATACTGACGACTTCATGTAACAAATCACTTGGAAATGTTTTCGTCTTATCAAGTACTGAAACAAATCGAGCGCAGCGCGATTCGAATCGCCACTGGAAAACTGGCTACTCGGATTCGGAGGTTTTTCTTGATTTTCCTTCATCTTCACAGAAAAAAGGCGCCAGTTCTTTAATTAGACCCCGACCGCTTCCCTTCAAATCCTTTCCGTTATACCAGTCACCGATATTTTATCATTCGCACCTGTATATTTTCAGATGCGACGTCGTAAATAAACCATAAAACCAAAAGCAAAGAATACCAATGAGATTAATGACAAAACGCTAAAATAATGAACAAAGAAAGTGTTTATTACTATATATCCAGTTCTACAACTGGTATCAAGTCGTATCATTTCCATAACCCTGGTCGTTAGGCAAAATGTATTACAGGCCTTAAAATGTAACAATTAAGCGTAATCTTGTATAATTCAAGTTCGTCATGCAACATTCACACATAAATTTGACATAATCGGAATCGTGCTTCAGGTCATTGTTAGAATCAACAAGACAGGCATTATAAGTATAAACGTAACAATGAGGCACGTTCGCCTAAGCATTGTTGCCGTGGGAAAGCAATAAGTATTAAATATTGTTATTGTATGTATGTATTCTTGCCTTAGTTATCCGACGTGCACAGCGCTTGCACCGTATTATATTGTCATCGGTGACGTGTCTCGCTCTACCATAATTTTCAACATTATGTCGTAAGGGGCAGGATTTTCGGGAAAAAATTTCATTGATCATAAAATGCGTGTTTTAATTTTCTCTACAACTTTGTAACATTTTTTCTACTAGGAAGAATTCAGCCACGTATTATGATAAATGTTCAGTTATTCTTGTTAGATTTTAGTGAGGCTATTTACACAACAGGGTTTCGAAAAATCTGGAAACAACGAATTTCATGACCATGCGTCCAGTGGGAGCCTAGTTGTTCCATGCGGACGGACAGACAGAGACAGACAAAACGAAGCTAACAGTCGCCTTTCGTAATTATGCAAAGGCACCTAAAATAACTCAGAATAGTAGGATGCTATGCCTTCAGTTATTCTTGGCCATCAGAAACAACAGTCATCTATTTTATCTTAATGGATTTCATTCTCTTGTCACTTCATTTTCCAGGCACAAAAGACAGTGAATTAACAGTGGACGTATTTTTGTTCAAAACGATGAACTTGAACTTATGTATGAATTGAAATTTTACATATCCAAACTGTTTTCCAAACAGGCGATGTTTTGACGTGGTTAATTAAATTTAACATGCCGTAGCGTAATCGAAGAAGGATACGAGTCGGAGTGAAACACAGTCATGGTAACGTCTAGACTAGCCAGGCCTACGGCAGAATGTAGGACGGGTCCTGATTGCGTACAGAGTAATGGTGGAATTGTGCGTGCCAAAACAGAATGTCAGTATGTATTTAAATAAAGACGCACCGAAGTGTATTTTGTCCACAATGACTTCCACTTCTAAACATCTAAGCCGTGACGTGACGAGTTTAAGCGATTTAACGTTGCATATCTCGCTGAATTTATAGGGCCTGGATTAGATTCCTTCTTCAGAAGCCGACAACAGTCACTTGATTAGTAAAGAAATTCTCCAGCTTTTGTTAACTCATACGTCACGGACTCTTTTCATTTTATGTTCCCTTCGTAACTCCCAAACATGGAGGTTCCCGGCTTGCGGAAACAATGGTACTTTGATGCACAGTATCGAAAACCTTCGTGCAACAGCGAGTATGAAACTGATTTTGTGAATTCTGTTCCACCTTGTAGTCTCAAATAAACATTTTCTACCAATGGCTTCACTAGTCTGTAGCATCATCGGGTGACTGATTCTAAATTGGAAGTTGTCAATACACATCGGGTGGCTTCGTCACTAGTTTTTCGAATGATTATAATGCCAAAGCCATTTTTTCCTTCCAGAGTATAAAATACAGTTTAGGCGCTTTTGCAAAGATTCGAAGAGCGACTATTATCTTCACCAAGACTGTATGTCCACCTGCCCGTCCGTCTGTCCGCATGGAACAGCTGTGCTCCCGCTAGATGTATTTTCGTGAAATGTTATATCGCGGGTTTTACAAAAATCTGTCAATAATGTCAATAATATTCACGTTAGGTTATTCCAACATAAATGATACGCATTGTACATGAAGACCTAAAAACATTACGATTACTCTGCTTACCGTGTTGCCGTGTTTGTCGTCCATAGTAATCGATCAGTCATCGATAATAAACGATACTGAGCTAAACTAATGGACAAAGATCTGCCTTATGTTCTTCATGTAAATCGCATGAAAATTTGAGGTTATGTACCAAATCGACGTAGATAATAACTACTACGTTCTGTAAACAAATACAGGAACAGACCTAATACTAGTAACAACGATCTATAATATGTGCACAATAAAAAACAACAGTAAAAAGTATGACTACACTGAGTGAAATGATATGGCCATCTCAGTTGTCCAGGATTGAAAGATCCTCAGGCGCCTTATTGATACGTTATATGTAGGCCCACAGCTCCCATTTTCTTTATCTTGTACCTGGAACTGACCTCACTACAGTGCGAATCCCAGATAACCGTCAGTGCAGTTTTGTGTCTTTGAAGGCCTATAGCAAAATGACTAATTAGAAAGTACAATACCATTGACTCCTAGCCTTAAGCGCACGGCTTAATAGATTGTATCACCCTTTCCCTTTCCTGCTTCGTTTTTTTTAATATTATAGACACAAATAATCGTAGAGTGAAGGGGATTATTGTCCCAAAAGTACATTACCACTTTCCAGATCGTCTATAAACTTCTAACATATCTTCATTTTTTATACGAAGTTTAATCACAGGTGTTTCAGTAAACCGATTTTGTAACGCCGAATGCCTGGTTAATGAATTAAACAGGACTTGAAAGAAAGGCTGCTATAAAGTCAAATTCTTGAATTTTACATGAGGCACTGAATTAAACCACTAAAATCTTCGGTCACAACAATAAGTGTCCAAGCAGAAATTGGAATCGTACAACTTCGGAATAAAATCCCGGTGCGATATTGCCCAAACCAGGCTGTGTTGTGTTCTATTGGTGCGGAGGTTTGTTAACGTCTTCCTAAATATTTTACTTGCGTTATTCTCTTCTCTGGCACTTTAATTAATTTATCACATTAAAATGAAATTCTGAACGACCCTTAAAGCCAAAAAACAGACAGAATTACCTGATAACGTAAATACACAGTTACATACGCAACAAACCGGTGTTTATAGTTACAGACCTGCTGCTGTCCATACAGTGGCTTTAAGGTAAAATACGTCATGCCAGAACCAGAATGAAGTACAGGGAAACTTTGACCCAAGTGGTTTTGACATGTGGGAAGGGAGAGACATCCGAAATATGAACGTCGACTTTAGAAGCTGCTACAGTAGAAGCGAGTCTGACAAGGGTGAGGCTGATATACAGCGACAGCCATCAGCATGGAGAGAAACATTTTATGATACATCGTAACAAATAAGAAGGATCCGTGAAATTCAGCATAACAGTACGATGTTTGATACACACAATTCTGTAACAGTACGACTAATACTACTTAATGAAGTTCTGCTTGAGATGCTAATAGTCCCTCTGCTAGTCAAGAAATTCCCTACTTTTCATGGAATCCGACAGTTCGTTACTGTGTTCAAAACAGCCTAACTCTACTACCTCTTCCAGGCCACACAAATGCGGTTCGCAAATTCCTGCCCTATTTTTAAGGTTCGTTTTAAATAATAATAATAATAATAATAATAATAATAATAATAATAATGGCTCATCCAAGGCATAGCTAAAACCTGGCGAAGTCTTTCTAGAAACTTTTGGGTTTATGACAGCCAGCCAGCATCACGATATTAATACCAATAATTATAAAAAATACGTTTTGAAGGACCCCAATATTATTAACAACACCTGCACAAAATATCGAGAGAAATCAGAAACTACTCAACATAAACGGGGCAAGCCGTGCGTTAACTAAAAGTGATTACACCACTTGTCACAATCATGTAGCCAGTACCTTCCATCAAGAATAGCCTAACAAATGTGGACTATCAACGGGCAAACCAACACCATATTATGGACATGAGCCAAAATTCGTGTTAGAATAACTCATATTATAAAATATACTAAGACTGGTTCATAAGAACTGAGCGAACTGTCCGTAACAACAGCCTGGATATAGTTACGCTCGAAAAAACTATCGAAGACGCATATTCAATGGCTGCAGCAACTCCAGACAATCACAAGTTCTACAGCATCATCACCAGAAGCTTCAGGAATCTAGGTCTACATATCTAACAGAAGAGCTAACAACAGTATGGCGAATGAACGCCGGCTATGTAGTGCAATTAGTATTTCACACGACAGAATTTATGCAAAAAAAAAAAATACTCTACACTTTGAAACTTCTCAGTCTCCTCCCTGGACTCTTACATTCTGCAGAAAGCAGCAGTAGGCCTACGTAGCACATGCCGTACAGTTCTTAATGTTTTATCAAAATAATGGGGGGTTTTTCAGCGACCCGTACTCTTAGAGACCAGATAAACTGCTGTGAATTTAGAATAATAATAATAATAATAATAATAATAATACCTGAATGAATATTTAACGTTTTCATTAAGTCAAATTAAATATATAAGCAACAACAGTTTACTTTGTATACAACAAACAAGGGAAAGTTCCATTGAAATTTAAACTGTAATTACACTAGAAACAATTTGATTACTACGCTTCAGAGGCAGAAGCAAGTTGAAACAAATATTTGCGGAAAAACATTTGCCTTGGAAACGGGTTATAAAAGGAAAGGTAACCCAGCAACACGTAATGTGAGTGTTGGAAATTATTAAAGAAAAATAATAAATGTACGAACACTAATTAACACAGCTCACAGAACCAAAATTTGCCTGACGTTAATTTTAATATGAGTCTGTGGAAAGTGCAGAATTTGTGAGCTTTCCATAATTCGATATGACGCAATGTAATGAATATGCTACACAGCCGAATGTGTTACTGCGATAGAATTAAACTGCCGAAGTTAGTTATTGGAGCCGAAGCACGGAGCGTGCAATGAAGCACAAAATAAAATATATTGGGGTTAAAGGTGTGACGTGTGGTTATTAAAGATCTCAAGTAAAGTGTACAGTTGGAGAGTAAGAAACTAGTTCACATTTATCTCTACGACCTAAATCAGTGGTTTGTAACCATCGATAGGTCGCGCTGGTGAAGACCTGCAAATAATACTCGTATTTACAAAAAGCCAAACCCAAAGGCGTTTGTGACAAGTACTTCCAGCATTTCATCGACATGATTCAAACCGTAATATTAAAACGCCTGTAGTACGGATACTGATTGCAACATACTTCATCCTTGTTAACATTAAAACCCTTTCGTATTCACAACAAAAATTTGCAAAACGAGACTATTATATTCGCCAAATGTCTGCATCACTCCAAATTGTGGCAACTAAAGAGCGCTTAAATATATTTCGATGAAAGTGTATATTACAGATTTTTACTGTACCTTTCTCATACATATTGACTACAGTCAAGATCGGACACGTTAACAGATATGCACATTTTGGCACATCTGGATTATAATATTTATCAGACACAAAAATGTTTTAAACAAATACATACGGTAAAATACGTCTGCACTGAAAAATGTAGCACATATTTTACGCCCAGTAAAGTAATACTTAAGGTCCAACGGTGTTCGACGTAATTGAACAAGATGAAAAGTACGCCTCAGAATGGGCGAACGCAGCATATAAGAAGTACGTTCCCTAGACACACCTATACACAAAGCCGAAATTTCCGATCGCCGACAATTTTTAAAGGTCTACATGTATTAAGCCTGAATGCATAATTAATCAAATTATAACTGGCAAATCTCTACAGCCAATAATTTATAAATTTTAAAAAGTTGTTTATTTTGAGAAAATCAAAGAAAAGCGAGCAAAGGCAGTACAATTTTTACGCTGCATGGGCATTTATTATCATCTCGTTTCTTAGCTGGAAGCGTAACAGAACTATACTGAATAAGACTGAAATATTTTTAACAAATCAGTATGAAATCTTACAGTCTGGAGACGACTTCAGCTGGCTGTCACGCAAGGAGACGTTGCTAGGCAGCAGCGTAACAGCACGGGGCACGAATGGAAACGTGTTTTATTGAGACTCTGTTGTTATCGGTTATCTCTAGTTTTGCATTGTTCTGGCGCTTTTGTAAGACCTTCGATTTACCGCTCTGTCACCTTGTGAATGGCGTTGATAGAGGATCACAGTTTTAAAAAAGCGAGTACTGTCATATAGCCAGTTGTGCAGCACATCAACACTCCCGGCCCCGTACGTATGAAACTTTGTGCATAAATTGAGTTCATCCTTAACAGAAATTCCTTTACATCTCACGCATAATTCCGTCACTCATTTTAGAATACCAATTGACGTTTCTCTAAATTGATATATGTAAAATGCAACCACTCCTTGTTTCGAAAATGTCGCACGCTTCAGTGGAAAAGACGCAGGACTCTCAGTTATTTTGTAGACTGCCTTGAAAATTTCATTCATGATGTTATTAGAAATTCTTCAAAGCAGTGGTGTGTGCGTATTGGCGCTCATATGCATAGCGGCAGCCTTGGGTACGCTTTCACATGAGCAGACGTAAATGGAATTGACACGAAACGAATCGGGATCATCGGTAGTACATGCATCCTGAGGTTTCCTGCGACATGTGGCGGCTCTATAAAATTTCAAGGCGGTGGCAAACAAATTCTGCCATTTTCAATAGCGCGTACGGTTTCTAATTCATTTGGCACGAAGCAGACTTGCTTGTACACTTCCATATGCATGTGACCCAAAAAGGACTTTGGATAAATTTTGAGAGATTTATGTTTCCTAATGCATTGTAATTATTACCATTTACACTTAGGTTATGAGTGGGCACTGTGATTTATTGGAGTCTGTAACGGTTGTCCTTTTACATACAAGGAACTGAGGGGAGGTAGAGGTATGGCTGTAGCCGTACTTGGCCCTGGCGCTAGAAAGGGGTGAGTGGTCGGCGCCGCGCCTTGATCGCTTTACCGCTGAGAAAGAGACCCGGTACCCACTGCACAGGAGGCTGGGTGGACCTCGGGGCCGGTCTCCATGGATTCCGGGAAATTTTGCCCCCAACGGGCTTCGAGCCCAGAACCGTCCTGTCCGTAGCGAGTCGCTACACCGACGGCGCTATCGCAACTCCTGATATTAGAATCTGATTAGTGTGAAACTCTACCGCGTACTTAACCTGTGTTGAGGTTTGAGAATATACGGCGATTATTTACACTACGTTTCTTTGTAAAAAAAAGTCTGTTTCATGTATAATTTCACTAATACATAATCCACATTCTAATGTTCAAACTATTATAATTAAAATAATAAATATTTTGTTTATAAGGATTACTAACAAATAATATTGAAATATGTTGTTTAAAACACTGTATAGTATGTTAATTTATGCATTATTACACCTGTCTGTGCATCTGGATATTTGCAGTTTAAAACTCCGTGTTAGTGTGAATGCCACAGATAAAACAAAGGCAAAATATTTCGCGAAAGAAGTACTACTATGATGTAAACTAATGCTCGTCTTGTTTGTACATAATGTGAAGCGATGAAGCGACCTGACACTGTCTTTACTAATGCACAACACACATACAATGCCACTTCTCGCCCCAGGCCGCACTTCACTAAGATGGTTAAGCATTATTAAACGCAGAACCTGCGCTAATGGCTTGGCCGATAGCCCGACAGCAAACAGCAGCTTAAACTAACATTATCATTTCAGAGTTCTAATGGTGGTTGACAGAAATAAATAAAGGTTTTGAAAGGGGTAATACGAAATCGTTGCGTATGTTGGCGAAATATCAGGGCTAGAAACTCAACATTTTATGTTTTACAGTACAGTTTTGTCCTTACATGATTTTAACTGTTTTTTCTCCAACATTTTTTGTCCGTGAATAGCTCCTCTGATTGTGTTGGTGGTTATGGACTTGTGTTCCAAATATTTAACAATTTGAATTCGTATACATGTTATTACAAATAATGACTCACAGTATTAATTAAATACACCACACAGTCTGGTAAGAGGTTACAATTTATTCATAAGAACGTATTGCCTCCATCGCCCTACCCTTCATATTAACGCGGTGTTTCTTCGAAACCCAGGTAACTATCCACAAAACTGCAAGATGTCATAACCCAGAACACGGCAGTGTGATTTTTCAGTCATGAGAACCTGAAATGTCATACATCACTACGAAACTTGCGCCGATACACACCGCTCGTGGTGGTTTGTAAAAGGGAGCTTATGTTCATAAAAACATCTAATTTGTTTCGTGATTTCAGTATTGTACATACTTCAAGGCGAGCTGTAACTTTCCAGACTCACACAACGTAATGCTTGGGTGCAAATTATTATTATTGCTAATTTAATTACTGCTTATTTATTTTCTGATACATGTCTGATAGAGTTTTGGCGTTTTAAAAGTAATCACAAGCTAGTTACTTGTTACAGCAGATGTCCAAATTCTCTCAAGAACATCTTACAGAGATATTTTTCTCTTTCAAAGATGCAATTAAGATTACATGTTCTTTTTCAGAGAGAAACATGCTTGTGTTTATCATTTTCTTTATCTAATGCCAACAAATGAGGCTTCATTCATTAGTGTGTTTCCTCTAAATAATAAGAACGAAAACAGCACAGAGGAATGTTGATTTGCGCTG
This sequence comes from Coptotermes formosanus, assembly GCA_013340265.1. NCBI lineage: Eukaryota > Metazoa > Arthropoda > Insecta > Blattodea > Rhinotermitidae > Coptotermes > Coptotermes formosanus. Next base: position 4,681,612 of record BLKM01001619.1, on the reverse strand, counting down.
AAAGAACTTTCTTACTGCGATCCTGTAGATATTGACACTGTATGTTCTGCTAGGTATTCACTGTGTGGAGGTGCATAGTGCCTTCGCCTTCTGCATTGAACATGTGGCAGGTTCCTCCCTTACGAGACCGCACGGTTTCACAAACTCTAACACCAATATGAAGCCTCAAGCCCATGAAAATCTCAGAGATCATGCAACTTACTTTTCAGTCTGTGATGACTGGAGCAGCCAACTTGGACTGACAGGATGGCGGCCCATATGATAAGCACTGCCAAACTCTGGCATCGATGACTCCTAGGACGCATCGTGATGTCTCGGTCTGATAATTCTCTGACAACTGTCTCTGTGTAAGTAGCAGAACTTAAAAACTATATAAAGAACACTAACTGTCGTTCACTCAGCCGCCACAACTTTACGGTTAAATAGGCCAAACGGAGGAAAGCTGTAGCTTAACAGATGGTATAAGACACCAATTCACCTGTATATACACAATTTTACACTGTGGCACAGTACACAAAATACGCTGGATATTTAAATCACTACACACTGAAACGTTACACAGAAATAAACATCAGCACACACTCTCTTGATCGGTCGCTTGAAGTATTTACACCAGCATGCGCAACTGTAGTTACACTATAATTTACAAGAATAAACTAAACACGAACGACAGTGCGTACAACAATAGTTTGATAAAAATTTAACTCATATGTCCCTATCCTCAAGCCCAACCTACCTGTCGTTGATTATTTCACATACCTCCATACCAGCAATTGTACGCTTGAACTTCTAATACAAGGAATTTAACACTGTGAGAATTCCAAATTGGAGACCCGACTGTGTCCATTATACTGGAACGAATTAAAACGCATGAAAAAAAGCAAATATTCGTACCAGATTTAGGAAAGAAATACAGTAAAATTGCAAAACTGACACCGCTGGTAGCGTCTATTTGGCACGCATGAATTAAAATTTGCCTGCATGTACCCTGTGATCTTCACAATCATGAATAATGACGACTGCTTAAAACAGGTTTTCAAAAGAAGCATGTACTTGCTATAACGAACAAAATAATTTCATTACTCCGCCTTCCGCAGAAATAAAAGGGATTACAAGCAGTTGGTCAAGCGGCGACAGGGCGCAGTGGTATCTGCGAATGGCTAGGATCAGCAGATGTCTCGGCTGCCGACCGATCAGCGCAGGAGTTCACCGGCGACTCCTGTCTCACACTGGAGATGCCACGTAACACCCTCCCCCCCACAAGCAGTACACGCACTGTGCAACCACTGCGTTCGCGCGCTCGTCCAGTACGGTTTCTGATTACGCTTGATTCGTACAGCTGTGTCTGTGGCACCGGTTACGCCGAATGAGAAACTGGACGGTGGCTATGAAAGACTGGGTGTTTAGCATGTAGACTGAAACGGTCATCCAAGCACTTGCTTATTGAGGCTGTGGAAAACCAAGATAAGTAGTTAGGATTGCCAGAGTGCCAGTCGGGATTTGAATGAATGTCCCTGGAACACGAGAGATACCTGCCACTAGCTATAGCACGACTCGGCAGAACAGCGTTATTAAAAGAGTTACGTATTACCACAGCTCGGTGTCTGTGGCACGGTCCGCAGGACCCGCAATGTTGTCAGTGTCGTTATCTGTCGCTTTGTGCAGGCGGGATGGCGTAGTCTGTGTAGCGACTGGGCTACGGGTTGACAATCAACGAATCGCGCTTCGTCTCCCGGCAGGTGCAAGAGACATTCATTTCCTCCACAGTTTCCAGACCGGCTCTGGGGGCCCATCCAACCTGCTACTCAATGGCACCGAGGATTTTTTCCCGGGAATAAGGCGGCCAGAACATGAAGCTGACCACTAGTTTCCACCTTGGTCTGAATTTAAGAATGACTGGAGCTATAACGCCATTCTCCCATATGCCTTCATCGCGTGAAAAAGAACATCATCCATAATTTTATCAGTAAGATCACTGTTCTAAGGCTTCGTTCCGTACATGTGTAACGAATATTAGAATCATTGGTGTCTAGTTCGATTTCTTCATGCATGTGCTTATAATTGGAAAACTGGAAGTCTGTCTAATTACGGTACAAACCCGTTTTTAACTAGCATAAACAGATTTGAAATCAATCACAACTAGTCAGCTTCCTTCTGTTGTGGATGATCACGGTAAACATTTTGCTCCTCACGCCTGCTTTAACGTACTTCTTACATGTGCTTTCAACTTTAACGGCTCGAAGTCTATTAAATTTTATCACGCATCGCAGTCTGATATTTAGTAAAATACTAAAGCATAACTTCTGTCATAAAATAAAATGTCTATAAAAATATATATTCTATAACGACTGATCAAACCTGGTACAATCCTATTACCAATATCACTTCCTGTTCTCATTCACGATTTAAAGTTTTTTCGAATTCTTTTAATAATATTTAGAAAATCGGTTGTGACTTCCATGTTGCATACATTCTAGGCAGGCACCCAAAATGCTTGGTTCCAAGGCCAGGTACAAGCAGAATTATGTAAACAGAATACTTCTAACATCTCAGGCATTGATAGTATCCACTGAAGAACAAATAGAAAATACATTCATTCCTAGAAATTAATCCCATGTAATCCATATAACATACATGTAAATCCGGACAGTTCAGTGGACCGGCAAAAACGCCAGTACCGAGGTTTCACTCAGCTCAGAAATATGAAAAAAACGCCAGTACCGAGGTTTCACTCAGCTCAGAAATATGAAGTGTTTGCCTCATGAGTTTGTGCAGAACGACTGTTTTCCAAATCAACTTTGTAGCAAAGAGCACCTGGAGGAAAATTTTCGCACCTAATCATTCACCTCCATCTCATGTAGGTGTAGAGGTTAAGGATGCGTGTATGCTGTAATTCGAATCCCTTTATACGGCGTAGTTCTAACGCACTTTATATCATATTTGAGATACTCTTCTCCCCCTGGTAGCGTGTATACTGTTCCGTTTATTATCGACAGATAAAAGGCACCACACTACTTCTTACACTCAGAATTTTGTGACCAGTTTTAATGGATTAATAACTTCAGTTAATTTTTTTTTAATTTTAAGGGATTGCATACCGGTGTGAGGCTAATAATTATATTATACAACCGTCTTCACAACCTCAATATAACACTTGTTATACAAAATTTATTTAAAAATAAAGAGGCAACATGTTTCGATCGCTCATACGATCATCAACAGGCCTTATACAAGGTGAAATTGAAGAAGACTTCCTGCCTATGAGATCTCATGGGGGATTACAGTAAACCCTGGGTTTTTATGGTTAAAGTACAATATTAAAATGTTGTAGTTCATAAAATATAGTGTAACTGTAACCATACGCCAACGTTTTGAAGCCATAAATAAGTGATTTGAATTTTGAAGAGGTAGTTTAAGGTAAAATCGTATTTTCCTTTGCTTTATAACTGTAGAGGTGATAGAGTACCCACTTTCCCGAATGCGGATTTTATGTACGATGGGTTATATATAGATTTTATAAGTTGTTAGTCACTCATGTCTTTAGGGACTGCGTAAGTTGACTTCGGTGTGTATATGATCTGTTATTCGTATTTTCTTTGTCAGTTTCCTGGTGTCTGCGGGCGGGAGGTATTTCCTTGTTTTATGTTATCGGAAGCTAGACGCTGGTGGTTGTATCTTTACTCATGGCTTTTTAAGTTGTGGTGTATTCAGGTTATATAGCTGATGATTTTGGCTTTTTGTTCTGGATGTTATTCGATAGCTTCCGTGGGCTATGGAGGTGGTGGTGAATCTCACCACCACCTCCATAGTAAATTTGTATACCTTCATCCGTTGTACATAGTATATAATAAAGATGGGTAATGAGGAATTCACCTAAGTTTTCAGCATAGAATACACTACAGTCATCACATCTTAAACAACGTGTATGCAGTCCATCAATGACTGCAGGTTGATGTTATGCTACATGACTTAATATTAATTTTAAGTGTTTTCTCATATAACTTCAGCTGTGGTATTTTCCAGAAACCTGAAAGGTCGTTCTAACTGGAGAAGTGATCACTATACAAGTTACCAATATCACCACATTTATAAAATAATTATTATTCTGCATGTTAACTTTGTAACCAGGTGTATCGAGTATCGGTCAGATACCTAGGATGTCCCGCGACACAGACACCTTGGAATTACATGATTAGGGACGCCAGACCAGAAACAGCACCACAGCATCAAAACAAGCACACGAATTGCGCAGCAAAAAATTTTTATAGAAGATTTTTAACATTTTAACAGTTTTAACATTTTATAAGTCACATTGTAATGCACATCTCATGTAATTTGAAGTAGCCCCCTTGATAATGGCATAGTTATTGCCGAACCATGTCTGGGAGATGAACTAAAAGACAATGGTTAAATAAAATAAACAGTAATATTGCGCAAAAGTTGGCTCTTTTTTGCTGTATTGATCATATGCATGGAAATGAATAACATAAAATTTGCCAACACAGACTTTCACGGAAGTTCGTTGTGTTTGAGGTGAGGCGTTCCGATGGACACACGGGTGGATGGGTAGCCACGACGAAACTAATGGTCAGTTTTCGCAGCTGCTTTACCAAAGCGCCTAGAATTACGAGTCTCTCTATATATGTGTCAGAAACTTGGAATATTTAAAATTTGAGATCAACAGCGTAGTAGGAAGTCCGTGGTCATGGAAATACAGCACGAAGTTCTTAACACTTCAACATTAACAAAACTGATATTGTCAACTTTAACCATTACCAGGAAACACATAAAGATATCTCAATCATTTACACCGGACACAAGGAAAAAGGTATTTGCTGTAATGTGAAGTCAGTACCACAGGCATGTCTCCTGAGACAGCCAATAACGTAACGGCTTGAAAATCAACCCAAGATCTGCTAGGGACCCTGGCATTCACTTATTGTATATATACTTAAATACATACAATACACAAAGGACGTTAAAAAAACCTTTCTTGTGCCAAAACAGACATTAGTTAATCAGAGTGGCATTAAGGATGAGAAACTTTTGGCATTTCACACATTTAAATTTAAGAACTGCATTGTCATTACAGCTTATTCTGAGCTACGCATGAGACTGCACCCAGTGTTATGTGGCTGCTCCTTTAATATCATATTTAATACTGCTTTCATCCTACCTATAACTTACTTTTCCCAGTCGAAGCCTCGCAGTCATATATCATTTAGCTCACAGTCGATACGTGCCGTGCATTTCTCATTGTTATTAATTGTATCACTTTGTGTTATACACAGAATAAAAATAATATTGCTGCCGTCATAATTTTATTTTTCCACTTTACTATATTTGTTAGGCTCAAAATTTTAGGGGAACATTTTCTTTGCTGAGAGGAAAAGAAATTCATAAATATAAAAAAATACTAGAGTTAAGTTAGGAACTGTTGAAATGTCTACAATTTTCTCGGTCTTCTTGGTTTGCATGTTTTATCTGCTAAGTTGTTGTTTATTTTTAGGTTATTTAACAAAAGTTTTTTCAGCTGACTACATAATATATATTTAAAGAAGTATAAGGATCAGGGAATTTGAAAGGGGGACGGAGAGGAATGTTAGAGCCGTGCTTTAATACACACGTAATTTTCTGCTTTCTTCGAGACACTCATAAAACACGTGCAAAGACTTAAGTCCAAACAGGTAGTAACAGAGTACGTAGTTTCATTATAGCTTGACACAACCTGTTAAACATATTGCGTACCAAAACTGGGAGAAACATTTCAAAACCTTGCAGAAACGAAAAGGGTACTTTAGTGCACAGAGCAATAAACTGAGTTATCTCAATTTTCCACTTGTCCAGCCCGAACTGACGTGCAGCGGAGCGGAAAGTACAGGTCCCGGTGTATGAATGCTCGATCCGTTAGTGGTGGAATAAAAAACACGAGGCTCCCCTGTGTCATGACACCAGCAGCAATTCGCTGATAACTGCCCGTCGTCTGCAGTTGCCGACACTTGAAATAAAGAGCAACATGTACTAGCTCTAAAATGAGCGCGCAAAGAACGTCAGCGTTGATGGAGTGTAGCTCACTTGACTGGCGAATGCGTCATTACGAAGCAGTCCCACACCTCACGTTCTATATGAACAGCGACCTGGCGTGAAAATAAGCCACCCTAATGCCATGCCAACCTAACGTTTTAAACAAGGTAAAAGACCCCCTCACTTCAGCGATTAGTACTTCAATTATTAACCGACAGCACACATGGCACTCCAAACTAAGAGATAATTGACGTAAAAGTACGTTCTGTATGAACCACTGATCACTTCAAATAAGCACTCATATTTTCCCTCGTGTGATATATCAGTAAGTCGAATGTGAAGAGATATGACACACAACACTCTAAATAAACACCGCCTTGGTGTATAAATGCGTCCATTTCACTGATCAAGAGTGAAAGTATTTCGGAAGTGAGAGTAACAAATCTTTATTAACTTTGGGAAGCTGGGAGCGAATATGACAAAATTTTTTATTGGCTCCACTTCGAAAGGTCTGGTATGGGGACCAAATTGTACATTCTGCACAGCTCTTAGGTTCGTGCGGCTTTCACGAACAATCCGGCAAACCTTAGCGTGGGGTGGATGACACAAGCAGCACCCAAGCATTGCATCAGCCTAGTTGCCCTCCATCAAATATTGGAAGCAATGCAGTGGGTCAAAGTGTGAGATGGAATGACCGGCCAGGTGTTGCCACAACAAACTTGTTACATTTCAGTTCCATCCAGTGTTTTTCACCGTACACACATGTGTGTATCATTCAAAAAAAGTGCTCTTTCGCAGCGTGAAGTCTTTATGAATACCGTAAATACACACAGTCCTTTCTTGGGCGAACCTCAACAAGGATGCAGCGAAAGTACGTGACCAGTGCTGATAATTTGTGTTATATTTACCGACTTACGACGTTTCAATTACAGAAGTGTACCACAACCCCGATCATTAGGAAAGCCTACCATCTTTACTTTGGCTGACAGATTTCGGAAAAGAGTGCGGCCCCTCAACATGCCGCAATATATTTTATGTGCAGCAAAGCTTCGAAGCTGGTTGAGTCACAAAAGGCGAGCAACGTCGTTTGCTGTGCTCATGGTGTGGAGACAGCAGACGAAATATATCAGCGACTGTTGTTTCTGCATTGTGCCTCCACTCCAGCAACGGACTTACAAGATGAGAGTATGGGCATTACTCTATAAGCATATGCCACCCGCTACACAGTCAGTACCTCATGGTGGACTTCTCCTTCCGAAAACCGCAGATGTAGTCACTTTGGAATCGGAAAAATAAAACACGACGACGAAATCTGTGATGCATCTGAGCCATCAACGTACAAATTCCTGAGCTCTCCCATAATGTGATGCCTGGCAAATCACACATGATCACGCAGAATGAATTAAGCGATCATGTCAGAGACCTTAAACTTTCGAAGGACAAGGCAGAACTGTTAGGGCCGACACTATAGCAGTGGAATCTCTTCAATGACTATGCGAAAGTGCCTGTGTTCCTTTTGTGCCAAAATATCTGGCTCAGTTCCTTGAGATGGGGGCTAGCCTTGTCGCGCGCAATAATCTTGTTTGTCTGGTGATATTAGCCATAAACCTGAAGAATGCAGACTGTTTACAGACTCACAGGAGTTAAATTTAAAAGGTGTTCTGACCCATAATGGCAAAATGTTGTAGTCAATACCAGTTGGCTATGCATTCAATTTGAAGGAATCGCACGACAGCATAAATCTTCTACTGAACTGCATAAACTAGAAGAAGTACCAATGACAGCTTGGTGGAGATTTTAAAGTTGTTAGTATACTAATTGGAAGGCAGCAGCGATACAGGAATTCTGTTGTTTCTGTTGTGAATGGAACATCTGAGCAAAGACTTCTCATTACAACAGCAGAGACTGACATTCCCGGTCACTGTAACCAGGAACAAAGAGAAGATCACTCACCAGTGGTAGAATTCCACGATAATATTCAGCCTCCTCTGCACATCAAATTCGGAATAATGAGAATTGCTTTCAGGCTATGCATCAGACAGGGCCAGCGTTTAGGCAACCCCCTGAGTAATTCCCAGGAATCAGTGCTGCGAAAATAAAGGAGGGTGTTTTCTTCTGTCCACATGACCGCAGACTCTTCAGAGACGAGCAGTTGGACAGCATTCTTAGTGGTAACGTGAAGAGAGCGTGAAATGCTTTCCGGGTTGTAGCAGCCAACTTTCTGGGAAATAAAAAGGCTGAAAACTACAAGAAATTTGTTGAAAACCTATTGTTTTCCTATGAGAAATTAGGATGTAATAGATATTAAAGAACACTTTTCTGCATTCTAATCTGGATTTTTCAGGAAAATTGTGGGGCATTGAGTAATGAGCGTGCCAAACATTTTCATCGTGATATATCATTAATGGAGAAGAGATAACAGGGCAAATGGGCTTCATCGATATTAGCAGACTATTGCTGGATGCTAACAAGGGTCTCTCCTGGACTTGTGTATGAAGGGTAGATGAAGATGTCGCGCAATTAATCCAGGCAAGCCACTCAGTATACACTATGTCAAAAATACAGTCTGTAAGGCATGTATAACGTTACTTTTTCTTGGAAACTGTAGCGAATCAAGGCTTTGGATGGTCATTTTCGTGTTCATCGTCCCAAGACCTATAAACTCAAGCACCTTCAGCTCCGCAGTAGATAATATGTCAAATTTTGTTGTACACTTATAAACGTACTGTACAGGGAACGCTCTAAATATACAGCTAATTGATCTCTATGTAATCGGAGTATGAATATATGTGAAGAGAATTCCTCCACATAAATGTTACTCGGCATTTATGCACGGACTGCACGAACGTTCCATGCCACATGCAGCACTCCGAATGAAGAAAGTTAACTGTCAGTTAAACTTCAGTACTTTCAGCAAAACCTACGCTACATGTAATGTTTTAAATAAACGACAGCTATCTTTCGCTTGACTTTAACACTACTTCCATGACGAATGTAGGAATGTCATTATTTTTTAAGTGAAACTGAATTTCATTCAGTGGTTAAGAACATTAGCGTAGACGTACCATTCTACGCTTTTTTCATCCATATAACTGCTTTCAGTGTGATAAGAAGAAATCATATTTCATTTTTGTAGATTACTGAACACGCTTCCTAGGTGACTAACAACCCTGCTTCAACTGCAGACTTCATACAATATATAGAGCGAAAGGAAAATTGTTGCAAGTGATGAGTGAAGAGGTGCGTTTTAAAAGGACGACCCAGTCAGATACAGTTTTTGTTTTCGACTGTAAACTGAGGAAAATTGCAACACCCTAGGTACGGAAAAAGAAAACGGCAATTCAGGTTCAAACCAGTCATCTATCAAATACAAATCCAAGTGTCTTACTCTTTCATCATTCCTGTCCCTTATTTGAATTGTTATTTAATTGCGATTAGAGATTTGGGTTAGGTAAGTGAAACATTCAAAATGTGACAGAAATGTCAGGAATCGCTAGTAGCAGCTCTGTGTCAGCTTTAAATTGTGGATTATTATTTTGTTAAATATAGACATATCCTTCCAACCATTATCAGAAAAATAATTTACTGATCTTGTGAGAAAATAAGGCGTGGATTCCAAAACGCAGGGCTAAATATTACAGATAATATTCCTAAGGGACTAAAATGTCTTGATGTGTGAAGAGTAAGCCTGTTATCTGAAGTATTTCATTCCTATCCCGAAACCTTAGTCCATTCTTAAGAAGAGGGAGGTGTTTTAGAACATCAAATATGTTGTGTAAGTGTAAAAGGTTTAACATCCAGTAAAGAAGAATCAGATTCAACAACTAAAATTCCATCATATTTACAATGCTGGCTGAAAAGAATCCTGTCACAAAACACAATTCAAAGTGCATGTGGTTTATAACACTACTATAATTTCCCTGTAGATATAATCTAATTTGTTCCGAGCATTAAAGTAAACACCTCTGGAGTCCGTCTGCAGCACTAATCGGAAAGTGAAATCGTGTGCCTTAGGAATACGGGTCTCTGTAATTAGACTGGAAAGCAATTTAATCGGCTTAACAAGAAAACCAGAGTCTAGCAAGATACATGGCACAGGCACAAACAACCAATCAATACAAAGAACCCTTTATATACTCTAATATTTCAATAGTATTCAGCGGAGGAAATATATTTCTTGAATGTGACCGTGTTGTGTTGATACTTCCAGTTACATCCTTTCTTCGAACAGAAACAACGGAGCAGCAAACTCATTTCCATTGTGGCCTTAAAGTATAAACATTGATCCAAAATGCGTGTTTGGAATACGTAGGTAAGGCTCGTGGGATAAGGTATGGGTCCTTAAGTATGCAGGCTTTGTTGACCTTTCCTGTATTTTCTTTCTCGACATGTATATTCTACAAATGTCTCGCGGTATATGACTCTCATAATGCAGTAATATTCAAAGGCTATTCCGCGCATATCTAGGGTTTCCGTGCCTCACTCTCCGATGTTCGGGAAAGAGAGAAATAATATACACTTTAAAGACACTATCAGATCCTAAGTTATCGTCGACGGTTGAAGAAAGAAGTATGTGTATGGACACTTGGTGTACTGACATGGTAAGGAAACGACTGAGGCATTCGGAGAAAAACCTGTAAAAATGTCTGTTTGTTCACCATAAATCCCACATAATGTGGCGTAGATAAATTTCCCTTGTAGCAGATTTCAGTACAAGAGTCAACCAAAAATAAAGGATGTTCTTGTGTATTATTATATTTATTATTATTAACACTATTATTAATAGGAATAATATTGGTTATCGTTTAATAAAATTAGTGTCTTTTCGGGGACGATAGTGTAACCTTATCCGTCATAATTTTGTGAATTGCATTATCTCTTCTCTTATTCTTGTCATCTGTTGTTGTCTTACGTTTATAAATTGTGTTTGTTCTTCTTTACTCGCTCAGACTTTATGTTTGGGTATTAGGCTACTGAGTCAGCAAGTAAATAGACACAGATTTCCATTAAACTGAAGTATTATTATTTTTATCGTGTGTTACTCTTGTCAATATCATTTAAATTACAAATTTTGAAGTGTTATTCCAAAACGAAAAAGAATACAATTTAGTACGCCTCAGAATGATACTGTAAAAAGTGAGATGTTTGTGAACATGAGCAATATCTTAGTCCTTATTTTTCTTGTTCTTAGTTTAGCTGTCTTTCGATTTCAGGCACAACTGTAAGACGTTTAACATCAACGGTCCGTCAATAGAATAAAAAAAATACTAAAAACAGTTCTGTAGTCTGAGTTTCATGGCCAGAGTTTCGATAACCTAGCAAAACTACGGAATATTAGTAGTTCAGTGTGACGACTGACCAGAAACGTACTTAGGAATCAGGACAACGTACAGAGAATAGCTAAGAAGTATCTTTGAAAATGCACACTTTGGATGATCATCTGATAACCTGCGACGTCTTTTGTGCTAAGAATAACATCTATCAGCGTATTTGGGACGATGGAAGGAAAACAGAAGTACGGCTGAAATGAGCGTTAGACACGAAAATTAGTCCAGTAAGTGACCGTGGCTGGAATTACACACGTTCTTATGAAGGAATTAGAGATAACTTGTTGCTGCGTCGTTATGCATTGCGCGCATTTTATGAAATACGAAAAAAAAACCTTCATTACTTCACGTACCTTCATATTAATCACCATTAATAAACGGAAGCGTATAAGTATTTATCTACAGGAGGTAAATATTGAAGATATTTATACATAACAGTGTTCCAATACAGGAACAAGAAACAGGTGCGATGTACATAGAACCTACTTACGTAGTAGAATCATGTTAGACAGCGGACAGTGAGTAACATAGTTGATGTCATTATTGCGTAATAGCTGCGGGGAACAGCTCATCGGCTAAGTTAATTTTCGGTAGGCCATCGACGGTGAACATTCAGATTCTATTTTGAAATTCAGTTCCTTGAATGACCCGAGACATAACTCGCCTAAGTGCATGCTTACTAACACAACATTTGTTTCGTGACTGTGTCAGTAGATTTCAGGGAATAAGTTTTCATCTAACAAAAATATGAGACACACCAACCTGTTTAAGTAAGATACAAATTTTGAATATGATACAAAACGCACATAAGAAGGAGACTCTGGCAACATTTGCTGTGACACGTGGGCGTAGAAACCAGTAACACTTGATGTAACCAGTCTGTCAGTTTAATGAATGTGTATGGAGTTTTTATGGCTTGATTATATGACGTTTCGGAATAATGACTTTTCTGTTATCATGACGTGATACTGTAGGTCATGCAAAAATCCACTTTTGTTTGCTGTTTTGCATAGCAAAGAATAAATGTCTTTTGTCTTCCAGGAAGCTGATAATTTGTCACTTTACTCGATAACGACTTGTTACTACTTGCGAAAACTTTCACCACGTCCTTCCTCCCATGATGCAGGTCAAAGTAATGTTGCCACTAGGCTAACATACAGTCTTGAAATTGCATATAATCAGACGCCTTTCGGTCATGTCTCAACAAACCGCATTTATTTACTCCTGAGTGACAAATGGAGATATCTTTACTACATTAATTAATACGTAATAACTTGTAATGAAAGAATAATAGAGCAGAAGCCCTGTTTGTTGCAAGTAGTCATTAAAGAAATAAAGTACTTTACCCTAAAACTGAATCATTTCAATACTAGTATCATACACCAAAACAGAAAAATTAAAATCATAATGGCAAAAAGCAAAACATTTATATCCTTTTGCAACACTCACTCCATCTCCTACATGTTTCGAACCTTAACAGAGCAGCTACAGGAAACAGTAGCTGAACTGGAAACACTTCGGTGTTTGATTTTTATACGTTAATCTCTATGGCTTCCGCCTGCTTTAATTTGTAGTGTTACTGTTGTAAATTTATGATTAATTCACATTTCAATTTTCTAATACTTTTGAAAGAAGTGTCACCGATTACTAGTGAAACACCTTATACTTTTTCGTATTACATTTCTGTTGCCTTAAGTACAAGAGACTGAAAACATACCTTCTTCAGTATATATCCTGAAGCATTATCGAACAAATACGTAATGTTTCATGTGGCGTTCCTGTGTTTGCATTCTTTATGAGTAACTGGTTGATCAGCAGCTGGACGTCACCCTTTTGAAAATGGGCAGCTTTATTTCCACATAAAATGTAAAAATGTTCTTTATCATTACATTTACTTTATTTAATTATAATTCATATACCGAGTCTACACGCATGTCTGTATTTTTGCAAGTGTGCTTAATAGACAGACAGACAGACAGACACAGAGACAGACAGACAGACAGACAGGCGGGCCGGCGGGCGGGCGGGTGGGCGGGTGGGTGGGTGGGTGGGTAGACAGGCAAGTAGGTAGGTAGGTAGGTAGGTAGGTAGGTAGGTAGGTAGGTAGGTAGGTAGATGTTTTTTAAATGTACGCGCAATTAGCTGAAAGAGTTTGTCCTGGGAGTTTCTCGGTTGTGAAAGGGATTGTAGTACGTTTACATAACATTGTTAATGACTTCAAGTCCTGGCATTTAGAGAAGCCGTGCCTAGGTTAATGTTTACCACCTATAAACACATGTCCGATGTATATGATATTTAAAAGTTTAACTAACACTTCATAGACAACACACTGCTTCTTCTCTACAATCACCGAATTTTCAAGGGAATAATTACTCTTTATAATTTGTACTGAATAAAACATACACGTAAACACTGTGGAGGAAGCGAAAATTTTATATTTTTGGTAAGTCGTGTGGTAAACAAAAATATCATTACATTTAGTAACTTAAATACCAACAAGTTTAAAGATATTGCTTTGATAACACACTATTTCTCTTGTATTCGAGTACTAAGTGGACTGAAAGTCCTCCATAAATGACACTAATTCACATGAATAAAGTACCTAGACGTATGTCGACTTTATAAATTACTCATGGACGTTACGTATTATTTAAGTAATATTAAATTTTATTTATACTTATTTCACAAACATTTATGCACTAGTCCTTAGCAGTTTTATTTTTTATTTCAATGCGTACTTCAGTGCAGAACACTTCGTATCTAACACGTCCCTTATTTTCCACAGAATTGTGTCTGTGCTATAACAAAATAAGTTATTCTGCTACATTCTACGTTTGAAAAAGTTGCTAAAATTGTGAAGGAAGTATGGAAAGGGACCGTACAAAAATCAAGGTTTATATATGTTAGGAAATCGGAAATTCATATCAAAGTGTGAGTGAGATAATTGGGGTTATACTTTTATCCTTCTGAATTCGAAAGTGATAAACTTTCCTAACTTTTTTAAAAAATGTAACCCAAATGTGAGGCAGCCAGTGAGTGAACTGAACATCTTCTAATTTCAAAATGGTGAACTGAAGTTAGAGCTGCGGGAATTCCGATATATTTTACCGAATATTAAGAAACAGGCTGGAGAAAAGGAAACCACGTAACTCCCACCTTGCTGTACAACTGAACCTGATCAAACTTCCTCTTCTAGTCTCACACGAATAATTTACTTGCGTCTGAGTTTTAGAAGGAAGGAAGGAAGAAGGAGGGAAAAGAAAATTAAGTATGTCTCTTGCTCTGAAATTCTCGCATCTCACAGAGCTCGACATCCAGTTCATAAGAGCCATGCGAATTTTAGATGTCATAGTAGTTAAATATACATTGGTTTCCTTTTGATTTCAGAGCAGCAAGAACGCACACTGTAAAAGAGATAAACTTGCATATGCAAAGATTTCAGACGTAGTACCAGCGATACTTGCCTGTGCCAGGTAATGCATTTTCCGACTTCATAGGGCGTAAAGCAAACACGCGCGCAGTTACACACACAGCTGCAATATTCAGTTTACCAAGCGACGCTGTGTAATAAATTTGCACTGCTGAACGTATTTGGAAAGTTGTCGGTTTCGAAATTCGGACTGAAGACATGCGACTATAGCTGATTAATTCCCAGTGCTTTAATTTTCTTTGTCGTCTCTTTAACAATGATTGCAGCACTTCTGTATACAGGTTAGGGGCGTAACCCCACAGGCCTAATGTATCACAAAGGATGCGGAACACAACTATCGTTGCCTAATTTTAGTTATCATCTTGGAATGTACATAAAAGAACTGAGGATAAATGCGCAAGTCTCAGAGGCCAATCGGCGTTTTGGTCGAAATTAGAACAGGACATCTACCGAAGGCAAGTTTGAAGCTTGACGGCTTCAGTTAACACTTTCCCTCAGCAGACCCACTCTCGTGGCCGTGTCACTGAACTTAAGGCCAACAGAATAGGATCAAATGCCAGAAGTAAATGTAAGTCACAAACCCGATGTACACCTCGGTCCGATTCCAATCATTTACGGCTTTTTTTTTTGTGGAGAAGGGCCGCTCAGCAGACGCTACTGACGCACCGCAGCCTGAAGGCTTTTTATGCAGCCCTATGATGAAGATGATGATTATTCTTTGTCCTTTTCCTCGTAATGGAGCACCAGAGGAATGAAATTGACATGGGAAAACTGAAGTACTCGAGGAAAAACCTGTCCCATTACCACATCGTCCACCACAAACCCCATTTAGACTGACACGGGATCGAACCCGGGCTTCCGCGGTGGAAGGCCGGCTGCAAACAGCCTGAGGCAAGGCACGGCCTACTAACTTACTACTAGCTGAATTGTAGAGGATGCGTGCAGGCATTGACATCTTCATATAATCATCACAACATCAGTAGTAAGTTACAGAGCATATTTCGTCCTGTGATAAATGTGTAGTAAAATAAAATAAAGTAATGTGTGGGTCTTGGCATTCTAAGGCCACTGATGCTGTTAAAGAATGTCGGCAGTTGCATCCTCAGGATGGATTCCTGATTGAAGCGTGTTCACTCGTGTTCACCAATACGTGGGAGAAAAGGGTTCCTTTCTACGCGTAAACCGCCGTGCCGAACGTCAAGTACACGGAACTGTGAAGGAAGAGGGAATTATTGTTGAAATGTTGTAGGTAAATACACGCACTCGTAGAAGAAGAATTTTCGCCTCTCTGCACAGCCTATTTCGTGCATGAGAGTCTGGAGGCCGTCACATACAGAAGGGCTTTTTCCGTACCGCATCCGGCGTATTCAACATCTTGAATCTGCAGGCAGGTGTAGCCGGCTGGAAATGTGCCACTGCCTTAATGCTAAACGCCCAAATAATCAGAAAGGTTTTGCTTACCGACGAGTCCATTTTACCCATGTGAAACCAACAACAACACCAGAAACTTCCACTTATGAGATTGTGATAAATAATATTTAAGAGTTGAATGTGAATACCAATGTCGCTTCACCGTAAACGTGTGCTGATGTGTCGCTCACATCAGTCTTTCCTTAACTTCTGACATATGCTATTTGGACCACCTTTTCGCGAAATAAGCTCCTGGTTCTTTCAGAGAAAATTCGTCTTCATACACGACGTCCCTTATACTACTAACATAACAAAACAGCCTATCATTTCGGTCGGGTCATCTTTCCATATCTGAATCAGCAACTTGAAATATTTATTTCTGTATTTATATGGCAAGTTTTACGATGTTACATCTGACTTCACTGTTAGTAAAAACCCTTTATCTTATAACGCGGCACTATTTCTCTGCAGGGATAATAGCAATTATGCAAAGCAGTGTGGCTTCTTTCAAAACAAAGCTGAAGCATTAGAGAAGTGCTGAGCACATTTGACTGCATCTGTGAATCCTTTTCTATTATCTCGAGTACGGTAGGGAGAAACTTCAGAGACTCAAAAAGTTCTTCTGAAGAGTCCCATTTCCGAGGGGTTTTAAATGGTGTAACTTTGCTCTTATGTCTGTTCCATATTTATTCTATGAAGATTGTTGTTATTGTTGTTGTTATTATTATTATTATTACTTGTTAGGTTCAGTTAATGTTTCAGTTTGTCTAGCATTACTTTTTGATTTCATTTCTTTCACGGTTGAGGTTTCTTTTACATTATTTTCGCCTTCTGGTCTACATGCCCATTTTATTTAGTTCCCACTTCTATTCCCTTTATTTCTTTCGAATCAAGGCATCGCAGAGTGAGAGCTCTGTGGCTCCCTCAGTTAATTAGTTATGAAATAAATTTCTCAGTATTTCTTCCTTAGAGTGTGGAAGAAAGACGATTATGCTTTCAAGTAACTTACGAACATTAAAACTTTCCCAGTTCTGGCACGAAAGAACTTTAAAATAGTTGCACTGATATATTCAAAGCAGAAACTTTAGAACAAAGACTACAGTCTATTTGCCTGATTTTAAGAATTAAATGGAAGCGTAAGAGTGGTCAGCATTTCAGTAAGCTAAGACGATTCATATTTAAACATTAAATATTCTATATGTCGCATAAGTGTTGTTTAAAAAGAGAAATAAAAACCAAAATATCGACTTCAGCAGCGTGTGACAAAAAATCCACAGCACAAGAAAGGAAATGCTGCGGAATTTTAGTGACTCTAAGGCTACTGGCATAATTTTATACACGAAATGAATATGCATTAGCTGATACCTAGAAGCGATAAAAAAATAAAAAGCGATTTCTCCCTTAGGACCAAAGACACGTACTGTGGAAGGCAGGACATATAAACTAATGACTATTACTACAGGGGTCACTACAAACTGCACATCACTCTACGTTTTGTCAAACTGTTTGCCTCTTATGCATTACGACAAACATATGATATATTAATGTCCTCAAAAACTATATTGAACGTCCGACGTTATGTCGACACAAAAGTTTCAATTGATTAATACCAAAGTACTTGAGACCTACCCGCCTCCTGTCTCTTATTTATCGACGCTGTCACTAAATTAAAGCTGTAATTATAACGTGCCTCCTACCGAAGAAAAAGGACTTCATTTTGTCTTCTTTATCATGCTTAAAAATACAGAAAATAAGATGTATAAAATATGCAAACCTACGAATAAGAGCACACAGATATTTTGGTGGCAACAAAGATATTTGGAATTTAAGTCCTTAACGTACAAAATATTGCACTCACTTTGGGTTCAACTCGAAGAATTGCACCGTAGGTTCTAAAGAACTTAAGAATTGTAACGGGATATTATGAAATAAAAATGGTCGCACGGTCCAAATAGCACACACATATGGACAACTCGAACACTGAAATTGAAGGTTTCAATCAAAATTTGAACTTTATCTTTGTGGCCTTTCTTACCTAATAAAATACTGATTCACCTACTGTTACACTAAAAGAGGAGCTTTCGGAGTGACGGTAGGTAAACCTGAACAGGGAATGTGTACTCTCCGAACTTAAGTCCTAGAATAGTAGCTATTAAGAAGACGATTGAAAATGGAGAAAGAAAGGAACTGAAAACTGAACATAAAAATGAAAATGGGAATATTTACAGTAGACGAGGAACTATCCAGTCCCATCATACTTCGATAGTCTTCAAACATTTTCTAAAATCTGCGAACATATGTCTTCGGCCAATGCACGTCCAAACCTAATATATTTTTCAGTACTACAAGCTGCCTTCTTGTCCCTGTTGGTTACCCACTTGCTGCCTCTGGACCTATAAATCCAATACATACCCTTATGTCCAGTGCGGGATTACTTTCCTCTCACTTTTCGCCATGCAGGTTTATAATTCGCTGGTATCGGCAGCCACGTGCCTTCACGTAATCCATCTACATGCACTTGTTTTCTCTTTTTGTATATGCCACACTAATCTTCCACGATTTAAGGAGTTTACACAGAAAAAGGCTCCTTTGAGCAAGCTCGTGTATATACAAGAATATCCTGATACATATTAAAACAAGAAAATTACAAAAACAGATACATAGTACCTGTTATGCGGTTCCATGATTGATTTGTAGGCCTATAGCGACCGACAGGCCTCACTCAAGCACCAGAAATCCTGAGGCTCGCACAGGTCGCAAAGTAGATGAAGCTATACACCATACGCTTTAAGGCAAAGAGTTTTAGCTTCACTTGGTAGGAATCGGGAAGGAGCTCTTTCTACTCCTCCCAATAAAACTCACCCATTCCTATATATGCATACGTAGTATATTGCACTATATAGTGTAAGATATTATCCGGAGATTTCCTATAATGTTTCCTCATCTTAACCTATCGTATATCTGCTAACCCCTACTGAAAATAGTCCGAGCCAGCAACAGTAGTCCAGCACAAAACACACGGCAGGTTACAGCAGTGTGAAGGTCCTATCTTCAGTACTGGTTGCCAGCAGAAAGAAAATGTCAAAGGCGTAAGTTATTTCGGCATCTCACAATATTATTAAAATGGGTGACAGAGTGTACCCTGGTAGGTCTTCCAAACATAACGATGTTTCCCCTCGTATCCTAATTCCACAGGCATGCGTACAATATTCGTGCCGTGTATGCCTTTAATCACCTAACTAATTATAGCTCGGTGGCCCGGTTTAGGTAAGTACATCAACGCTTGGACTGCGTAGCCTGCACACTGATGTTTACTTCCTTATATGTCGTATCTTTGCTGACATAAGCCTTTAAAAACTCGTCACGCTCTTCACAGTAATTTGTAATTTTTGGCACAGTTTAGGCCTTTGCAGGCAATAACATGATCATGATCCCTCACATGTCGTCAAGAGTCCGATATCCAACGGCCTCAAATCCCAGTCATTTTCCTAACCAAGAGATGCTGGGAGCAAAGCGAACAGAAGCGTGAACCTGGCATGTAATATGTCTCCTGTCGAAGCGAAAAAGCGTGAATTTAGATCTACTCTGCAAGAAATCTCCATGGAACAGAATGAAGGAACTCACTAGGCACATGAGAGAAACGGTACAGCGTCATTATGCAGCGAATATTCGCCATGTGTGTCTAGTCAGAAAACTAACAGCTTTACACTGGCTCACAAATTTTAGCCAGTTTCACATGTGATTCCCAAGCACTTACCAATCTATGCGGTAAAAAGACCAATTATCGCTTAGTTTCCATCATTAAATTGGGCTGATAATTTCATTATATTTGCATGTTGGCACTCAGTTTACAGTACTCTGCAAGATAATCTGAAGTTAATTTGACTGGCACCACTAAGATGTTTAGGCAGGTTCGCAAGGCAGTTGCGAAAAACAACGGTTAGTTTCCTCATCTCTGCATATCTCTCCGTCTTTTCGCATAAGAACGTGACACCCAGCAGAATCATTTATGTTACGTTTCATATTTCGATTTTCGTCCAAACTGTGCCAATATATTTCCCCTATGGATGTAACCGGCTACATATAGCAGACACCTTCTATTAACGCATTCACATATTTATGTCATTGGTCTCTGTAACAGAGACAGACTCTGCTCTCCGTGAAGTACAAGCTACTGTCAAATAGACAATAAACCATTTAAAAATCAAAGGCCATGATAATTTTAAATCTTTTACTAACATGTGAAGAAAACATGTAATGCAACAAGAGAACGAATGGGCCAGAAAGGATAGGCAGGCCCACATTTTTTAAAGGTTTGTAGTTCATACTTTCTTCAAAAGCAAATTGCATTTCGAAGCTGTCGTCTATACACTTCGAAAGCAATTATACAAGTATAAGCAAATTTAACTCAGTAACGTAAATACAGTGAATGGAGACGTGCAAATGGTGCAATGGTATAATTAAGGGAACGTCTTGAAACTCTCTTAAAACAGGTTAATTGAAACTGCACTAAAAGTTCCGTGCTTACAACAAACATGTTATTCTGCTTTTGTCTTATTTTTCGTTTTATGTCTTGAGTCGTATACCGATCTTCAAACTTTCTTTTAAAACTTACGACGGTTGAGCCCATTGTGTGTAATGGAGTAGTCAAATGATTTAATAAGGGGGAAATAACTGAAAACAGGTGCTACGCTAATTGGTTAACGCACAGTAGCCCATCATTACGGTCTAGTGGTAACCGATAAAATCACAAAGTAATGAACAGTTATTTAGGGGGAAGTATGAAAACTTAAACCAAGACCTCAACTACATATGTATTAATTACCATAAACATGACGATGGAAATAAAAGTTTCCACAAGCACTGCCTCTCAGCTAGTTACAATTCAACACTTCAGTATTCCTTAATATCCGGTGACGTCACTTTAGGTCAGTGGTGAAGTAGGTTATTGTGTTTGCAAGGGACAATACAATTTAACTTGATCTGGACGTGTTTTGTTTATGCGTGCTTAATATGCGTGCACAAGCTTCGGCCCACCTTCGCCGTTCCAATTCAATTTCGGTCTGAAAGCCAATTCGCTTCAGATGTGTATGCGTTAGGTGACACGAAGTTTAGACATTTGCATAGTCAAACAGAAAGGAGGTTGCGACATTTTGACCTTTAACTAGGTCAAAATGTCTTTGCCCCTCTCCTTGAATGCTTCTTTGAGAACCTGGGAAAATAAATAGACTGCTAGACAAAGCGCAAACACATCAAGCCGTATGAAGATGTTCACAAATACGATGCTGACGAGGATCTTTGGACCTAAGCGAGTGGAATTAAGAGCAGCGTCATAATTTTCACTCTTCGTGGAATATTATTTGGGTGATTAAGTCAGGAAAGAAGACATGGGCGGAAAGTGTAGCACGCATACTCCATGCTGCTTGGGAAGAGGAAAGAAAGAGACCACTTAGGAAACCTCGACCCACATAACCAGCAGCTGATATAGTTAGAATGCTTTAGATTTGTATTCTGGAGCTTCTTGGTTCAAGTCACAGCGCAAATTCGGCTACACAGACCGAGGTTTGTGTGCTTGTCCGTAGTTCCCCCACACCGTCCTCGGTGCCGGAGCAGTACACAAACGAGCCACGATCACTACCTTCCAGTCCTTTCCATTTCACCCCTTACCTATCACTGCATCCTACGACTGAGATACTGAGACAATCTTAGAATGAAACGTCAATAAATATGTAAAGTAGAAGTAGGGGGAAGCATGATATTAAGACGTAATTTTAAAAAGTGGAAAGTAACAATTTAATAAACACTTTTGAATGAAGCATTGGAATGTATTCCAAACTTCTGAGAGCAGTTTTAATTTTTGCCTGACTTCCAATTTACGTACACCCAAAGTAAAATTTATAAAACAGTTAAACTAAAGGAGTATTTACTCAAATGTCGATATAGAATAATTTGCAGATCTAATTAACCTATATACCTTTCCTTTCAAAAACTAGTAGAGGGTCTACTTCACTCTGATGCAAATTTAACACCACCTTCGAAAATAAGTTTCTGTGCAATGTAGTTAGTTTTCTTGTCGAATATATGAATATGCATGGAAAACAAATGAAAACTATGCAATTAAGCAGATATTCTGAAAATTCTGAAACGCGAATTTCAAACGTAATCCATTGCTACGAAGGATAAATAACCTCCAGCGCACATAATCTGGCACCACTGGTGTCTATAACCAGTTACTGCCAGGTTATTATAAAGCTGTTACACACAAACCGTGAGCGCACGTCTCTATTTGAGTTACTCTGACACCAGGCGAAGTTAACACTATGGGGCTGGGTGATATTCAAGCTTGGGAAGGGGTTGTTTCTTTTTGTTTGCAGTGCTGCAGTAATAATGTGTTCGCAGGATCATCCACGTAAGTAGAAGGGAAAATTATGCCGACCCGTAATCCCTGATGTAAAGCCGGTGTACTTGATGTTACCGAAAGCCGGTGCTGCTAGGTAACATTGCTAAATACATTACTTCGTTTTTAATTAAGTGTACCTAGTATAAAGCCTTCTATTTATTAAATGACAAAGCACAGATGAAGGGTTACCTAACCATAAAACAGTTATGTCTCTCCTTGAAAGTAAATTAAACAACATTCCTATCTCTCTTTCAACTGCATCCCTATTTGGGTACTAAATTTCACTCTTCGTAGGAATTACTTATCACGATAGTAGCTCAGAAATAAAGATACAGGTGACACTTAGAAGCATGGATTTTGTCAACAATTTAAATGTAATTCCCAACACTCAGAAAAAATTCCCGTATCTCTGTTATAATGACCAGCCTCGTTAACGCTGTATAAGAAAATGAAACCCATACAGAATTCATTACGTAAAGGAAGAAAAAAGAGCTTGTAATTTTAAACAAGGTGATCTATATTAATACCAGCTGGCTATGAAGGATATAAGTTCAGGAAAATCTGAGTATGTTTCCAAGTAACAAGCATAAATGTATTTAAAGGAAGTACATGGAGTTCTATACACGTCCACCGAGCACCAGACACAGAGCAGCAGCCACTTCGTGATCCGGAATTTTTGGTGAGTCGAGCCAGTTCACTTAACAGCCCGGTTGTACCTGCACAAGTTATACGGCGACAAATGAATCAGAGGGATACGTAACAATCTAGAAGATGGCGAACATAGCGTATCTGAGCTTTCTCTTAAGGAATTCGTGTGGAAAAATTAAGCAGTACTAGAGGAACCTCGAATAAAATACCTAGAATATATCCGTGACTAGAAAGGTTTACCTCTCGACTACAGCTGTTTCTAACAGCTGCTCAATAACGCTTATATTAAAAGAAATTCACAGATACTGCAGATATTTCAGTAATATTACACTGTTGTACTAAAATAAATATTTATAGAACTTTACTACTCAGCGGCAATTTCATTATTCTGCTGAAGGTGATTTTGAGATCCCGAGCGAAGAATCAGGGTTTTAGTTTAGTTTTGCAATAAACTGCTACATGCCCTTGGCAGTACGCAATCCCTTTCACTCTCTTTCATGATTTATCTTGTTTATTGAAAGAATATACTGCAAAAATTCAAAAGCTTTGCTTTATAACTCTTTATTATGAAATGCAATAAACATGTCGTCACATGTGTGAAGCAAATGCCAGTCTTGTCTCTGTTGAAAGCAACAAGATGATACGCAGCAGAAAGGAAATTGTGAGCAAAACAATATCTGACACAGCAGAATAAAGCAGTCCTCGGCTTTCCCCACGCAATACGTATTTCCGACAAACACCTCAAGCAAAGATACGAAGCTTCCATTATTGGTGCGAAGAAAAGGAAATTTACAGACTTTCGCTTCGCGTTTTGTAAAACACTTACCGCACCTTCAGGTTAATAAGTTGAAAGACTTCAATCACGTGGCGTTGTTTTAATAGATAGACTACTACAAAAAGGAAAGTTAAAACTTTACTTAGTTGTATAACTAAGATCAAAGTGGTTATGTACAAGGTATCTCTGCCGTTCTTAGCAGTGCCAGTCATTTCTTGTTTGTTCCACCCCCTTTCTACTTCCCCGAATTTTTACCTGATTATTCTTTGTCGTAAGAGATTGATGTTGGAAAACAGAGACGTGGATTCTTGTGGATGTGAGAAATTGGATTATAAATTATTGAAAGATTCTTGGTTTCCTCATGAAAAGCTTCTTGCGGTACTCTGTGCCAAGAAATTTCACTAAATTTATGAATATACGTCATGCCCATATTTTAATTGGTTTTAAAAGTCTTGAGGTGACCTTTGGTACAGAAGAAAATTTTCTTAAGGGAACAATAAGAAATTTATAATAGAATAAAAAGAAGAAAACGAAAAATAAGGAGGGAGAGGAATAGTAGGAGGAGAATCCCTGATGTCCAAGCAAAGAAAACACTGGAAATGACAGTGGTGTTTTCTAGCGTCCGGTGAAATAGTATTACGTATTTTTGGGTTCAGCGAAAAATAAAAGGTATGATTTCTTAGCGACATCCCGCATTGGACCCTTCACATTCATACAACGGTCTTTGTTTAATAACATTATTTTACACCGTTTTAAGAGTGTTCGCAACCCTGCGATGTACTTTAAAGATCTCCTCCCATACAATTGTACACGTGTAACAATCTAAATATCGTTGCATGGATTTTTATGACACTTGGTATTTAAAAAACATGGCAGAAAGCGTTCAGTCATTGAAGACGTAAATTACATCACAAACTTGAGTGTTCCTTTACGTGAAGAACTTCATACATTTCTGGGCGCATGAACGTTCGTACATATGATCTGCCCATGCATGTTTCACAAAATGCTTTGCTCGCATACACAATTGGCATGCCGTTAGATTTTAGCGCTATTGCTGCCATACGGGGAAGATTTAAACTGTCTGTAGCACTATATTTCTAGAAGAGTGGGCAAGCCATAGTAGTTACACCATGCTACGCTTCCTGACACGTGCCTTATTTGTCTTCATTTAATTTTTACTTACTGCAGGGGCAAGTATATGAGAAAAAATATTAGACAGCTTATTACACTACAGATATCATATAGTACAATTGTTGGTTGCGTTTTATTGTACTTAGTAACATAAGCGAAATATTTTTAGAAGAAATTTTCAAGTATAACTTAATACGTAATGTCTCAACGATCTCTGTACTTTAATATAGCCTTCAAAACTTCATTGTATGAACTGATATTGCTGGGCACAACAGGAATTCGAACTGAGATTTATGCATAGTAAGGACTCTATTAGACTCTCACAGATCCAGCAGCTTCAGAAATTCCATGGTTCTGATAATCATACAGAATGTCGGCAGTCTTAACATTTTTCGTGGCTCTTCTCCTTTCTTACTTGGAAGTGGTTGGATGGTACCTTAGAACTAATTATGAGAGGGTTTTTAATTTATCCTTAATTCATAGTTCACTTTCGCTCTGTTATCTGTCGAAACTGACCCCTTTTTATCGGTGTAAGTTTACTATCAGTTTTGTATAAAATGTGTTTTGAATAGGCCAAGCTTTATTTCACACATACTTGTATAATTTATCATCAGTAATAATGCTTTCATTTTATTCATTACTTTATTTTTCATCGTCCGATTAGTTAATACTAATATCTAGGAACGTCAGTTAATATTTTATATTAATAACAACGTTCTCAGCTTTTACGCTGAATGCATGTGGCTAGCAGGTTGGATTTCCCCGAAGATTCACTATTTCACATGTCTACCCACATATTAAATAGTTTAAATTGCAATATATTTTATTACATTTGGCGACATGAATTTATACTGTACGTGCTGGGCAAAGTTAAAGCTTTTCCGAATGTTTGTAATTCCCAGCTTACACGAAGCTCACATGACACAAAAATTCTCAAAAGAATGTATTGTTACAAACTCTTTGTAGGTCTACATGAAATAGGGTTTGTAAGTTACGAGTTTTGACAACCTTTCTTTCAAATATTTATCTGCGTATTGCATATTTAGAGAAGTGAAAAAGAAAGGAAATTACCACTCTAAGGTTATGTAGTGGCATAAGCTCGCAACATTATATTTGTGTTTCTAATAAAATAAAATGGAGGGAAATCATTACGAATCTTGTAAATAACTTAAGATATTCAGGCTTTCTCAGAGGTGTAATTTATATCTCACTTCTCCTGAAATGTGACGTCGCATCACCGGGCAAATGGCGCTCTACGCTTCTAAACAAACTAATTGCTTCTTGGACTCTTCGATCTTGAAGCTGAGACCAATGAATGGTCTGGAAACGTCAGGCAATATTTACCCAGAGATGTAGCGCCAAATTCCAAAAGAACGGAGACCTCCTAAAGAACGTATCTGACGAAATTAGTGATGGATTCTTAGGTCTTTCAAAAAGTCTGCTTAAACTGAATAGCCTAAAGAGCAGATTAAAAACTGAAATGAGAAAATAATGAGTTTCTGATAAAGAGTGAAATTTTTGTTTTCGTTTTAGGAGACAGAACCGGTTTCAGGAACAGTGTGTGTCGCGACAAACTTCTTGCATTTGTTGTTTGTTCAACACTCTGCTGTGGCCGATTAACATTCGCTTCTCCTCCTCGTGTTGTATATTGTACCATGTTATTGCAAGAAGTTTTGGCTGCTTGTGGGAGGGCAGACCTTGCAACCGCCGAGTGCTGGTCGCACGGGACGCGACTAATTTGGGGTCCAGACACTTTCACTTGTTAACAGTGAAATACAGCGGCGCTGTACAAACATTGGCTCCGATTTCAGCTGCGCTCCTTACACTACAGTTTCTTATAATGAGGCATAGAGTGTTTTCTCACACAGTTCACATTACATCACTATTACATGGATCAAATACACATTAGGATCGAAGATAAATATGCAGATGTCTGAAGACAACACGAGCATAAAAATGTAAAACTCGAATGAAGGATACTTATATTGGCTTCCACTACATACGTTTTAATTCAGTTTTAGCGCTGAAATATTAAGCTCCAGTTTTAACTATACCTTCCACTTATATGAATTAAGTGACATCCTGCTGCCATATGTTACGCATGGTTTACCACTTATCTGAGAAGGATGCGTATTTATGCTAATATAGGATACGTCGTGTTTTTCCCCTTCTAATTAAATCCCCCTGAAGATGGCTTATTTAAGCTAAGACATCGATGTGAATATATATATTTTTTTAAAGAGTAAAACATATATTTTTGTGAATAGTGCAATAAGTTTGAATTATGATAAATACTTTGTGATGCCTGCATATTCACTACCTTAATTCCTTCCTCTGGGCCACCTAGACTTAAGATATTTTCCTACATTCACTGAAGCACTTAGATTAATAATACTAGTTTGTGTCTTATTATTTCAGCTACGGTTTTACTGCGATCATAATTAAATAGAGTTAAAATACCAGACGAAAAATATTGAAGTAAATACACGTGCTTTTTCCTAATAAAGTGATCCATTTTATCTCATTTAGCTCATTTTTTCTCGTAGCAGTTTTCACGTGAAATAAAGAAGAAATATAGCATGAATGAAGGATATATAAATATAGAAGGAGAAGGTGGTGGCCTATTTCAACGTACTCTTTAGAATTCGTGCGAAAAACGGAGGACCGTGAGAAATCTGAGTCCCATTATTAGTGTCCAGTAATCCCCCCGTTTTAGGCGCAAATTCAAGAACTTAATCTGCCTATTGCTTCTTTGCTATACTACTTTAGATGAGAGTAAAGTCAGGAATAAACGTCACCCTTCAATTGAAGACACTGATGTACGCACGCCTTAATAACAGCTATTTGATAATACGGTGGACTGTGTGGATACCATTAGAAGGCTGTTAACCAGAATCCATGTTCATATTTGTAGAATCACCACATTTCACATTTTAAAATTCTGTTACACTGAATATTCAAATAATATTTAAATATTCTGGGCATAAATCTGTACCTAATATTAGATCTGAGATGTTCATCAAGAGAAATAAATTCCCAAGGCAATACAGACATATGAAAAATCATTGGACTGACTTGAGGACATTTCTCCATTTCCTCTGAAGTTGAGGTTCTAGAAGTTTCCCATTCCACAGTGGATATCATCCATCTCCTTCGTGGTCCGTATATTGATCGCGCTTCAAGCATCCTATCAGCAAAAACTTTTCCTCAGTGCCTTGTCGTTACTGGACTTCGCCTGCTCCAGGTCGATGCTTACAGAAGGTTATACGACAAGATTCCCCGTAAGATATGTAGTTTAATGCCTAATGTGTCCAATCTCACAAAATCAAAGAAAATGTGCAATTCTAATAGTTGAGTGAGGATGAATCACGGTGTTAGCAATTCCGCACTGGGAGGCGGTAGCTCCACTTTAATTGGTGTATATTTAAAATATAAGGACTGGGTACGAAGAATCATGCTCCCTGTATCTTCATCCCCGAAGATGGAGACAGCAATTACTCCGAAGTGTAACTAAATTTCTGCCAGAATCTACTGTGTAACAGCTCCGTAAGTCACCGTCTCTTGGACCTCCTCTTCAAAACTTCATAATTGATGCTCACAGGAGCCAAAAGAAAGAATTATTGAATTCAATCACTGGTGCCAAAGTCACGTGTGCTTTGTTGTGCCAAATTATAATTCAAAAAAACTGCCGCGTATTCGACGAAGACAGCGAGTAAATCTATTTTACCTTTGTGACAAACCGGTCGGGTACATAGAATTGAGGCGACGACGCCTTCAGTGTTCCTGATTAATGCTTAGCTTGTTTGGAAGTAACCAAAAATGTGCCTAGGTTATACAAAGTCAGACCAAAGAGGAAGACAATCACGCATGTTGGCTAAACAGGGTTATGGGATTACTGCGTGGTGTATGTGACAGCACCATTCTGGAGATCGGCTGGAGTCACTTGTGGCCAATATGTCCTTTCGCACAGTTAAGCGATGAAGGAGTACTCGCATGAACGAAGCGAGAGATAGTGGCACTCACTCTTAACTTCCAAACCAGACGAAGGTGAATGGTCAGCTTGTCGGCCAGGTGGGTCTAACGTTTGCTGAAAGACCTCCTGGCACCCGCTCTGCGGGAGACTTTTTGAGACCCAGAGACGGTCTGGACGCTGTGACCTCAAGGAAGATCTATCCGTGTCGATAATATGACCGCGGTGGCTCAGCCAGTAGCCCAGTCACTGCACTGCTTCGGACATCCCGGCTTCTGAAGTCACTTAGGAAATTACTGGAGCATGTGCTATAAATAGCGAAACGTTGTTTTTTTTTCCGACTTAACCGAGAGGTGAGAAGTTGTGACTGTCAACAAATCGGGATAGCTCAGACAGCAAACTACATAACCACGAATCTGATGACGACTGGAGTGCGAAACTCTGTAGGGACGGAGTTTCTTTCTTCGTCATTACGCTCGCTCAGACTCACGTACCCATTCTTTCTGAAGTCAGATATATACCATAGAATCTTTCACGAGAAGTGGTCGAATTTAGAATTTCATTTTTATTTTCTGTCCACATGCACATATTGATGGCGTGATTGTTAGACATGCTGATAAGTGTACCTTTCAGCTTCCACTTACCTCTACACTCACGTGCACGGCGCCTCCCTTCACAGTTCATTTTCTCCTCAGCCCTGAAGGAAGTGGTTATATGTGATTCCTCTCTCCTCGCTGTTCATGTGCCTTTAGTGACGACACTGCTGGGACCAATAAAGTGTAGTTCTTATTTACCCTTCACATGCTTGAGTGTGTGAAAGCGAATGTTTTGAACACGTAGCTTCTCATATTTTTTCTTTACTTGTTTCTCATGCAGTAACGCCCTGAATGTGGCCATTTTGTTTCGCAATTTTTCATATCGCCTGTTCATTGCTATTTATCACCATGGACGGGAAGGTGACTGGCCACTTTCTTCAGAACCCGACTGTGTAACCAGACGAATCTTTACCCTAATTATTTTACTGTAAATTTCGGCTTAATACTTAAACTCTGAAAATGGAGGCAGACTGTTTCTTCGAAGCGAGTGTTCACCTACAATAATACAGAATGTTACACCAAGAAGAAAGCATTAAAATGTATAGACTTTTATTAATGTCAGGTAAGGTATGTTAGTAAACGTGTCGCTCTTTGATGACACACTTCAACAACTGACTGGCCGTAACTCTGTTACAAGTCCGTGATTACAGCAGATCAAGGAAAACGAACTGTTCCAGACACTGTCGGGTTTATCTCGTAGATTGCCGGACGCCTGCCGAGTACACAACGGAGCGATCATCTATCTACCTATCAGGAATCCAGCCACGGCGGCGGAGCTCGCAGACAACGACGCTCCAGCTAGATAATTGAAGACTCATCACATACATCACTTTCATACTGCCGAAATGTATACTGCAGGAAAAAACATGTTTCACTGTCGTTGTTTGCTTCTTTGGAACTAAAGAACACGACGGATGAATAATGAGATGTTGCATAACAAGAGACTGAACAATAAAACTGCCACATTGCTAGACTCAATACATTACAACTTCCTCACGCAACCGGTCACATTTTTAATCGTCGACCCATATTTCATTACTTTCAGCACCTTGTTCATTAAAGTGTGTTCACCCCACTTCCAGTTATCAAAGCATCCTTTATTAACATCGTCACACTTTTTGTCATTTGCATTCATTCCAGTTACAGTTCCCCTATCCAGTCACGTGTCACCGTGCCATCTGAGCCAGCATGCCTGGTGATTTCTGCCGCTAGCACACTGTACCGTGACCCCAAATTCCAGGCGGGGTATGAGAATCACATTTAAATGAATCAACGAACTCCGCAAAAAAGGGAAGCCTTGGACCACAATTTCTTTTGCGTGCCGTACAGGTAGATATGCACAAGCGATATTAATTTTTGCGTTTTTGAATGATACTTCGCTGTTATATCTAAATATATATTATTCTAATACAAAACAGACAGCACATCGTACGGAGTAAAGGTAGATTCAAGTTCTATAAGACATGGACTGTTGACTTGTAACTAGTAATTTTACCAAAGGACTTGGTACCACATACCTGGGGATTTCATTAATAGTTCTGTAAAAGCCTCAAGTGACGCACGGAAGGAACGCAGTTGTTTACTGTTTGATATTAAAAATTGTACGAAAATTCGAAATAATGAATAATATTTCTAAAGTGTTTGCAATAAGCATTTATTGCATTTCTCACGAAATGCTTTAGCATAATAATATTAACCAGGCTGGTATGGACAAATAAAACACATTCATCATTGTGTGTATTATGAAGGCACATGCAGCAGGAATGTCGGGTTGGGGGCGCGGTTGAGTCTTTGCTGCACTCATACTTAACCTCGCCTCTAGATGCAGGTAAGCGGTCAGCTTCACGCCCTGTCGCTTTGTCTGCAGGAAAAAGCCCCAGGTGCACAGAGGCTTGATGATTTGGAGAAGGAAATAATATCTTGTCCTAAACTCAATCAGGATTTCTCAGTTTCAGCCGGCTGTGTAGTCACTGTACTGACTGAAATATCCCGACTGCTAGTATGGACAGGTGCGATGAAGAGTGGCTGCTAAAATTCAGTCGGGAACCAGAATGGAAGGACTCTAAAGCTAGATCTAGGTTTTAAAATATAACCTAGAAAGACAGTGTTTGTGGAATAGTGAACTGCATTCATCAGGCACAGCACAGTGTCTAAAGGTAGGCACCTGCAAACAGGATAATAAAATTTTAGTTTCTGTAAGTGGTGGGACATTTTTTGATTACGCGAAAGATTGTAAATTCAATCAAATGTTAATTTTTAAACCAATGTTGGTGTGACATAAAAATTAATTGCTGTACGTCCGGTAAACAGCTGGTATTCAAACACTGAAATACACTAAATAACGAAGCGAAACACCGGGCTTTACGTGACATAAACAGTCAAAGAGATGTTATTATTAATTGTGCAGACGAAACCCTGCTAATGCGGAGGCATTTGTGTCACACATGGAACCTACCTGCATCAATCGGTGTGTCGTACGGTTTTCTCTATTGACATACAAGTGTTACATCCTTCATTGGCTAGCTTCTACGTATCATGCATAAACTCCAAAACTGTGTGTCAGCCACACGTAAATACTTTATTTCATTGTGCTGTGACTGGAAGTTTCTCTACCACATCCACCAGAATAAATTACTCAGTCCAGAAGGTTCAAAATACTTACTTCGTACATGTTCAAACCTGAAATTTTTATTGAGTCTGACCAAGTCTTTGGTACTGAGTAACATGATTTATATATTTTTAAGTTACTTAACGACGCTTCTTGAATTACAAAGGAATGATGGTCCGCGTGGTCTTTCGGAAACAGCAAAGAAGTAAGATTTCATGGTTTGTTTGCGGCATTATTAGAGTATTTGCTTGAAAGGACTGCGCAGTACCACAAATTCCTAGCCTAACTTTCTGCAGTTTGGAGTACAAATGCTAAGCTTTCTGCCACATCACTTTTGTACACTGCAAACACGCCCGCACATAAGTACGCACTCACCCGTACGTAGATAAGACTTGTAAAATAGGGTAATATTAATATGTTCTCGAAAGAAAAGATGTGTGGTGCAGTCCGTTTTCAAGTGTCCCGTTTTAAGACCTCAGTGGCGCGGTTGTAGCGGAAATTGAAATTTCAGCTTGCATGAAGAGGGGGAGGGAGACAACTTCTAACAGATGAAGGTATATTACGTTCCGAAGAAAAAATGTTTTTTGAGTGCAGAAATTTGTGATAAAGAGGTACACATTTAAAGACCTTATGTTAAACTTATATATTCAAGAGAATTTTCCGTTTATCTCCACGCAGACCTGGCTAAATTAGAACACCAGTATCAGACAACATTTTTAAGAAGCTGAATTGTAGGTAACTGACATTCCTTAAAATACGAGTAAAGTAGTTGTGATTCACTGACTTTATGACGTTTATTTTGAATTATATAACCCAATGGGATGTTCTGTCCAAAAATAAATTACCAGTTAGAGGCGTTATATGTTACAAGCATGATTCCTACATTGTACCTTTTATTCTCCGAGAAACTGAAGGCGTTTTACCACACATTGAATTGCAAAAAGGCTCTATTGTCCCAAAGGAGAAAACAAGTGTACACAGAATGAGTGTGGCGGCAGACATGGAGAAGTGAGCCCAAGCCACGGCATTTCCACGGCGCAGCGTACCATGAATTCTAACAGCCCCACGGGGCCCAACCTCCATCACCAGTTCTAGCAGAGATTTCATTCACGTTCTGTTAGCGACGGTGCAGCTCTGCTGGGAACAGTATCGGATTGCTCCATCACGACGTCATCAATCCACCTAAACTCCGCTCTAACAGTGAACAAAGAAGTGTGACTGCTTAAACCGCACGTAATTAATGTTACGACCTGCAGTCTACACTGTAAATATTGTTGGTTTCAGACTTTCAAAATGTTGTAAATTTGCTGTATCTCCGAAAGGAAAACTCCGAGTCTTATTAGAGAAGACGTAATAATTCACTATTTACGATATAATGATTTTTGGAGTGTCAATGAATGAATGAATGAATGAAAGTAAAGGAGATTAAATATAATTAATTCTGTAGGAGCAAGAACAGCACATTTAACACTGCCAATATTGAAGTCCGTAATTATACCAGTTCTAAGTCCAAAGTAGTCCGTATATTCACAACCTAATTCTCGAAAATTTTCTACGTTTATTCCCCTCAGTATCGTCTTATTTCACAAGTGACATCAGTTAAAAAGTCTTTCGTAAAAGTTCTGTATACATTTACCTTATTTCTCGCCTGAATTTCAAGTCCATAGCCTTTGATTTTACTCCTTCAAAGATAAGAGTACGGCAATTATTCGTATATAAGAAACGTGATGCTAGGTTCAACATAGGTAGGCTCTGGGCTCTGCCTATAAAATAGGCTATATTTGTGTATTCGTGTGATACATAAAGTAAGTAGCTATGTAAAATTAAATAATTTTTCTTTCTAACGGACACAGTTTGTGTTCTCTGTGTGGTAAGGAAGAACGTTCGTATAAAACGAATGTGCTTACCTGTTAAAAATATCAGTTTGGAATTAAAGGGTAGACGTAACACGTAACTTCTTCTTAGTAACGTAAAAAGAACGTCGAAAAATCGTAGCCTAACAAACACGAAGATGCGGAAAATAACTCTAATTTATGCGAATTTTACATTATTTATTCTGGAACGTTTCAGAATCTACAAAATTCTGAGTTAAAATTCTGACAACGTAGGAAATTGGTTTTGACTTGCTGTTTCTTTGATTAATACTTATGTGCTATCCCAATTTCTTGCAAAGACAACGGCAAAATATATTTGTCCGTTAGAACATACAGGCTCTTCAAGATAAACCCCAGTATGTTCGTATGTTTGCCCCTGAGGTTCGTTGGTGATCACTGCGAATATTACTATTCTGATAAAGTTCCCTTTTTCAAATACGAAAGGCCGGTGTTGTGTTTCAATACGTAGCCGAAAATTGGTTGGTTTCGAATCGCAGTCAGACCAGCCCTCAGCATGAGAAGTATGGAAATATTCTACAACATCTTTGACCATGCAAAGAGTGAAAATCATCACACTTGCAGGGGTGTCCGCAGCTTACGTCGGATAGAACGCTACGATCGTTACAGATTTCATTTATTTTCTCCCCATTGTGAAATTTGTAATACTATTACGAGAAACCAGATTTTTTGGAAGTTACCTTCAGTATTAAAGTTTTGTCTTGACAAATTTATGTTTTAAAGTTTGAACCAAACACATGCGTGACTTTTCCGTTTTATTCTGTGGGCGTTTTAACCGCACTGAAAACTTAATTAAACCTGCCAAATAAAGTTTACTTAATGTCGTTTAAATATCTGTTAGACAACTACAGAAAGCTCCCTTTCCTGGCCTGACCAGTCACAGAAGCTGAAGGCACGTTTTTCAGAGGTGTCGCTCAGAAGCATGAATATATGATAAGTCGGCAGGGTAATCAGGGCTGTCTCTCAGTGATTAGGAAAGGACTATGAATTAGGCAAGGCCAGTGGACAGACATTAGACGTTTTGGAAAAGTGAAGAGTGGAGCAGAGTGGTCAGGTAGTCAGAAATTCGGTAATCATGGAGAGATTCGAAAAGCAAGCAGTTTATATACAGTACTTGAACCAATACTTAATGTAGTTTCGTCAAAAATATTTTACTGTAGCTCTCTCAAATATGAATTTATGTTTAATTACGTTTTACGCCTCTTAATTTTCCACAATGAAAATAGCTGTGTTGTTTTTATACACACTCAAATAATTGCTTATCATAATTTTCAAATAATATTACTCTAACGTCATATTTCACTTTTAGATGTATGTTTGCAATAAGTGTGTCAAATTATCATTATAGATGTACCAGACTGTCTGATATTTTGACAGGGAGTCATTAAAGCTAAATAATGGAAAAGGAAACAATGTTATGTTGTAACAACTAAAACCGTAGATAGTGTAATTTGAATGTTACACACAGAAAAACCTTGGTTTATGTAAGATGAGCAATATATACATACACATGGGTGTACATACACACTGTGCATATATATGTATATATATGGTTATATAAACAAGCATAAACATGCGCATAATAGCTACGCGATCATCATCTGACAGGCTGCCGTAAATTTAACATGCCCACTCATAGCCCCGTCTGCTGCTGTTGAGTTATTTCCGGAGCAAAATAAACGTCAATTGCTTCAATTGGAGTTCAGTCATCTGGTTGTGCTGTGGAGTGTTTGTGCTCCTTTCTCAAATTTTCCTTTGGGACTGGCACTTAACTCACAGAGAACACAAGCCCAGTCTGTATCGTAACGACGGGAACCGGGGTCTCGTGTTACTGGTAAATATGCTTTTTGCCTGCGTAACCGCAGCTGGATGTAGCGTCACTCACAAACCAAGCTCTGTCTTTACCATGGTTATGTCTATCGTAACAGTGTGTGTCACGACAAGGAAGCTACTTATGATATTAGCTGCGTACTTATATAACGTCATTTCCTCTAATCCCAGGCCCCACCAAACACCATCCTCTTGCATCCGTCTTCAAACTGGCTTGGTAAGTCACTTCGTTTCGTAGTCCTTTCCTCTTCTACCTACTCACAGTAGGTGTCGAGGTTGTTTATTTTCACTTGATCACACTCAGACACACACCAAAGTCGGTAGGACTCCTCTGGACGAGGGATCGGCCCGTCGCAGAGACCTCTACCTGACAACACAAACACTGTACAACAGACAAACATCCATGCCCCCGGTGGGATTCGAACCCACGATACCAGCAAGCGCTCGGCCGCAGACCTACGCCTTAGACCGCGCGGCCACTGGGATCGGCGGTATCCCACTTTCGCTTCGTAAATTTTTCAGACAAAAGGTAACTAAATTCTCTCTCGGCTTGTGACCTCAGAAAATATGTTCCGGTAGGAAAAGCTTACTGTAATGTCCTTACATGGTCGTCACTGAAGTAAGGATGGTGTTTGGTTTCTTTACGGCGCTACGTAATTTTTCCTGATGTTTGCTTCTGTTTGTGTCATGGAATGAGAATTACACATCTAGCAGTATTGGGCAGTCAGTTTTCTGAGAATTGTTGTGTAATGGAAATCGCTACTGTATATTTATTTACTGGCTTACTTTAGTTACGCTTTTAATAAATTGTTGCATTTATTTTGTTAAACGATTCTGTTGTGTAACTCTACGTGTTACTAGTCACCTTAAACACCTTGCACAGCCACCCGGGGTCATTTGGCATCGGCAGGTGCTATAGAATCAGAAGGTGATGTATCAAATGCAAACCCAGTAGCCATGGAACACCACTTGTAACCCCACTGGTAACTGCTGAAGCTCGAGAGTGACGTGAGTGAGAGCCTTGACAAGGGTGTGGCCAGGGCTGTGGAGTCGGTACACAAAAGTTCCGACTTCGTCTCCGACTCCGACTCCTCGATTTTTAAAACTTCCGACTCCGACTCCCCGATTTTTAAAACTCCGACTCCTCGATTTTTAAAACTTCCGACTCCGACTCCTCGATTTTTAAAACTTCCGACTCCGACTCCTCGATTTTTAAAACTCCCGACTCCGGCTCCTCGATTTTTAAAACTTCAGACTCCGACTCCTCGATTTTTAAAACTCCGACTCCGACTCCTCGATTTTTAAAACTTCCGACTCCGACTCCTCAATTTTTAAAACTCCGACTCCGACTCCTTCATAAAAGCTCAACATGTATTAATAACGATAAACCTATAAGACATTTCATCGCCACCACGTGAATCATCAGGCTACTTTTTTTACTTATAACCTATATTTAAGTGTAAGTCTAATGGTTACTGTAGCTATCAGGGCTCTGGATTTGGAGTATCCAGTTAAGGTTTTAAACTGAGATCGGAGTCGGAGTCGGTACATTTTTACCGACTCCGACTCCCACTCCAAGTAAAAATTCCTTCCGACTCCAACTCCACCTAAAATACTTCCGACTCCGACTCCCACTCCAAGTAAAAATTCCTTCCGACTCCAACTCCACCTAAAATACTTCCGACTCCGACTCCACAGCCCTGGGTGTGGCTCAGTCAACAGCGCAAGGTTTTATGTAAGGAAAATACATATTGACACTTGTGGGTAATTTTGAAATACATACTGTTGCTTTTATATTACTTATATTTTTTGATACCATTATTTCTAGTTTGCTTTCTTGCCTGAAGCTAAAGACACAAGCTTTTGATATCACATTTGAAATAGCTTATCTATTCTCGTGCAAACGGGTATGAATATCATAAAATTGGAGAATACTCAAAAGTCCTTAATTTATAATTTCCTATCATTTTTATCAGCAATATGGTGGCCACGCGAACTTCTAAGGCCGTAGCCACAGAAGAGCTACTTACATCCAGGTCCTGAACTGATGTATGGTAATAGGCCTGGACAAATGTGTACCTTTTGAAGACAATTTCCCTTACGTAGAACGTAAAACAATAACATGGCGGACGAGCATATATTTTAGGCTAAATTGGCTTTCGGACTGATGGCCATAAACAATGAAGGACTAGAGTTAAGCAGGTGGAATGTGGTACGAATATGGACCATGGCATTACTAAACACGACACATGACAACTGTTGTGTCAGCAATTATACGTACGAATGCAATTAATAAGAATTTACTAATAGATATGTAAAACGAGTTATTTCTGCTACAGGAAGGCAGGCTGTATTTTGCGATTGAAGCCTATTATTTACCTTATCTACCTTACATGGTATCTCAGGGTAAGTGACGGACTGAGCGAATGATTAAGTTACACACGGCTGCCATGATTAGCAGTGACGTCACACAGAGGTATTTCGTGCTTACGGCAGAGGTTATGCGAGACTGTGTCCTCTGTAGGCTAAACGTAGAGGCCGAAGAAAGTTTTATTATTGGAGCAGATTGTGTCTGTAAGTTACGGGAAGAGACTGAAGAAACAGTTGAGCATGGAGCGTACAATACAGCATTGCAGAAGCATAACACTACATTTGCACTAACAATAGAGAAAGAAAAATGACAAATGTTGTGAAGGAAGGCTTGAATATTACTACAGGCCATCATATGACGTCTTCTGGTTAACAGCGACCGTAAAGCTTATGATGAGGTCTTAAGGTATATCTCTTTACTATTACACTAATTACTCTGCCTATAGAAACTTTAATTCAATATACTCTATGCAGTTTTATAAGACACGTGACAAGGTAGGTGCCAAATTGTCGTTCACGCATTCTGTTCGTGGTCATTTATTTTACACATGTTCTATGCCACTATTACAGCAGGAGGTCAAAGAGCTGTCTTTTAACCCCCCGGGGTAATCATTTGGTACTGAAGGGAAAGAACAAGACACATAACATAACTCGAATGACAGAGTAAATCTGTATGGGACAAATCATCTCAGTTGTGATAGACATAATCAGAAATCACTCCGAGGAGATTCATTAAAGAAAGTAAAATTCGATTGATTGTCACGATCGACCGATTATCCTTCCAGATTCGTTTTCTGGAATTGTCGGATCTGAATCTCGAACATGACGCTGAATATATTTATGGACTTTTTTCGTGGTTTTACCAAGTCAGTGCAGTCAACTGCACAGAGGACTGCTGAAATACAGTTCACAAGACAGAGGTTGTTGGGAAGACGAGTTGAATGCAGCGTTTTGATGGGAAAGGAAAACGGCGTTTCTTTATTCTCGAATGGAGCACTTCTCACAACGACGATAATGATAATGATGATGTTGACTGCGCACGGTAGATAATTTATTTGTCTTGAAAACCTTACTTGTTAAAACAGAAATATCTCATTAAAAATCCATGGAATACTTTGCGCAAAATTTGAAGCGCGTAATTGTAATGTTAACTGCTCCTTCTTATGACGTAAACAGCAAATAAGCGTTCCTGTCATTTATCTTTATAATTTCGCCCATCACGTTATGATTCCTTTTAAGAAAATCTTGTTTTCATGTCGCTATGATATGAATAATTTTCCGAGTAAATTAAAAAAAAGAAGTAAATTCATCGGTATTATGCATTTAAATTTATAGAAAGCATAGGAGCCTAATCTTTGAAGGTGATTTGTCTGAAAATGATTTCTGTTAGTCGAAACACGTAACAACACCTTGAAAGTTGCGAAGAATTGTACATACTGTGCCGATGCAAAGAATTCATCGTGCATTTATTTGTTGTGTAGGTCTACTAAATACTGACACTTTTGTTTCCTAAATTAAAGACAAAGCAACAATTAAAGCGTTAAAATACAATTTTGTAGTGTGCGACGGTCGTTTCTACCTCTACCAGAAAGTAACTGTGGCCCAGCAGGTGTTTGTTTTATTGGTGTTTAGAAACCACATGAATCGGGAACAGATCAAAACTGACAAAAACAGACACATACACACCGTGAAAGAACGGATACTGAGCGTTTGTAGATGTTATGAAAGGCAAATCGTGAAAGATCTGCAACAGGAAAGCAAACAAAGTTATGGCGCACCTTTCACATTACTACAATGGTGAAACCACGGGTAATCTGCTGTCAAGGAAACACTCTGCTATTCTGAACACAGAATTCAGCTCATGTTGCTCTATGATGTTATGGCTTTTGAAGGGTTTGTCTATGATGTGAAACCGTGGACGGAATGTAAGCATTTTAGTAAGTAACTTCCATTTATTATTTTATAAGAATTCTCTTAGCATCGTGGATCTAATTTTATGTAAGTAATTAGTAGCCTATAAACATAAACTGGTCTGCCTTTGTTGAGAGGGAATTACAGTATTTTTGCTATATGTTAAAACAAATGGGTTAGATAGAATGAATGACGAAAAAAGGACATCGAATAACCCAGACAAGGAAAATGTAATACAGATTATCTTGTCCCATTATCTATCCTCATTTTTGGTTTTTATGATAACACAAAACACAAACTTCACTTCCAACCCCGTAACTGAAGATGGTATTTGGCATAAACCCTTTTGCGCCCTATTTTCGGCCCTGCGAACTCAGAACAATTCGTAGAAAACCGTTTTTTCTCCGACTTAGATTTGAAATATGGATTTCACTCCTATGCAGATCTGTTACTTGATCTTATGGCCTGTGATATTAGTTGATTACAAAGACGAGAAATTGTGTAACACGAACACAAATATAGTACGAATAATTAACTTTTGTTGAAGTATGAAATATACTATATGTAACTCTTAGAAATGATTCATGGTTTGTAATTCAGAAATTTGTTGGTTCATAGATTTAATGTTAGCAAGCCGATAGAAGGAGGCCCTTAACAGAATTTTGCATAAGGTTTGGTCAACAACTGTAACTTTGAGGTGTGCGACAATTTAACTGGCTTGCATTCTGTTTTAGGTGTTTGTGATGATGATTTTCATTTGCACAGGGTCATAACCTTTGTCATATATGCAGAACAAGGTCTTCCTCGTCGTCTGACACATCATTCGTTATTTGTCTGAGCACGTATCTTTAAAGGAACACACAAATTATGCACATACGAGCACACTGAAATTAATCCAGGAATGCTGAAGACAAAAGCACAAAAACAAACGGAGTAAACCGGAGAAGAACAAGTACCCATCGACCAAGTTTGCTATTCCATTATTCGTCACTGAAAATGCAATTTAAAGTAACAACACCTTAACCGAAAATGCAGAGTACATATATTTTATTCGTACCTTATTTAACGATATTGTCAGGAGCCCAGCTCTCATAGCGACGGTATAAAAATGATTAATATATGATCAACTGAACAGAATGTAGCAAAATCTGAGTTGCTGCAGGAGCGGAGGGATATCACGAAAAATCTTTTTCAGGACAATCGGTGACCTATCTGAGTGCAAACTGGATCCCCCCAGTATGCAGAAAGCGTGCTGCACATAAGGGCCAGGTTTGCTGTACTCTGTTTCGTTTAATTATGCTTCCACTAAGTCGAATTCTATAATGACAATGTTTAATGAACTGAAAAGTATGTGCAAGAAAACGGTTACGGTGCAATTATAGGTACTCTCCGTGCATCTCCTTGGAGAACTTGCGAATAACACGAAGACTCTCAGGCAGGACGACCGGTGTTCTTACTGACACTTGAACCTAGCCCCTCCCGAAGAGAAGAGCCAACTTCTATGGCTTGTTAGTGTCATGAAAGGAATATAAGTATGTATATATATAAAATGTGTATCTAAATTTCTAGGACAAGTTTCAGGCGTGAGCTGACCACACCAAAAGAAAGCAGATGCTTCATATTGTTTTGTGTCCACAAACACATACTTTTCGAAGTAAATAATCTTCTCCGACTGCTGGAAAATGTGCTTGTAGCAGCAATAGCATATCTCGCGCACGATGCACTTCCGGCACACTTTAGCTGACGTGTGCGAAATCTATTCGGTGACGCTTATCGTGACAAATGGGTAGGTAGTGTGGTAACAGATTCATGGCCCCCACGTTTGCCCGACTTCATCCCTTCAGATTCCTATCTGTGGGGACGCTTAAAAAGCCTAGTGTATTCAGCTCCATTTGAAGATGAAGAGACACTCTACGAACGCACTCGTTATGCCCGTTGCCATCTGCAAGCCCTCCGGGAACCATTAAATGCGTGCCACTGTGCTGATCCGTCGTGTCGGTAAGCGCTTTAATTGAAGTGGAGAATACTTTGACCATTTGTCGTGATCTGTGACTTAATCAACAATAATAATTCAACAGCTATTAAACTGGGACAGCGTATGATAAACACAACGTGTCAGTTGTAAGTGAAATGCTACAAATTCAAGGTACTTGTTGAATATAAACTTCAGGTTGAACTCAAAAGACACTGCTCTCCGGACACATATTTATATTATGTTTTTTATATGTTCTTATGTTAGGAACTTACTCTTGGGGTTTGTTTAAGTATTTTAGACACTCTTTATACGAGAAACACGGATACTTGTTTACACTAAACCTAAGTTTCCCTTATTGCAGAATACAGTCTTTTTTTACAAATTGTCTCTCACTTAGACTTTTGTGTTGATATACGACCCAACATCGATTGACTGACAGAGCCAATACCTTTATCAGACAATAATGGAATCAATAATACAGAAGGTATCACGACTTGCTTCATCATTGAACTAAATCCTGTGTGCCCTGTTTACTTCATTTCCTTCTGTAACGAAGAACGATGTTCACCCGGCGGTGAAATCCAATATCTATCAAACTGGCTTTTATGACGGTTGAACTGGCGACGAGAAACAATCTGTTAGTGTGCTCCTTAACTATAAGTCTCCAGTGTTCGCTCCTGCTTTCTCTTCTTGATTTGAGACCAGACCGTGTTTATCGTGTTCATGAACTGAAAACGAACTACACGGAAGGAGCTACATATATTTCAAATGCGTCGTTTGTTACTTGACACACTTCAGCGGCCTTGACGTTACTGCGAATAGCAGTGAATTTTGCTAAGCTAATCACACACTTTGATAACAGAACACAGTCTGCAAATATTTAGAAACTGTTTCTAATCGTAATCGTGTAAATACTGAAAATATCGAAAAACATTTTAAATGCAGTTTTACAAATTAATAATGCATGTGTCTCGTACTATTTATTTGTACAATTACCCCTTTTAAGACAATTCATAGCAGCTGAATCAGGAATTCAAGGAGGTAAAGGCTTATAAGTGAATTTTGTGTGTGTGAAAACTAATACTGTCCATAACTTTTAGTGTGCACTTCAATACAAATGCCAAAGAAAAAGTGCTGAGTAGTACGGGACGTAAAACATGCTGTCGGACTAAGAAACGATCTGAGACGCATTACCTCCCGTCGTTAAATAAATAAAGGAGCTTAGCACAAAACCTTAAAATGACAGACTGTGGACGGTTATTAGCCTACTAGGAAGTCATGAAACCCCGATGCCGACGGCTGCACGGTATAAGGTATAGATCTGCAGCCACTCCATTGGTGAGATTCCGGTTTCGAATCCCGCAGAGTGCATGTGTGTTCCTCTCTTGTGTTTCTTGTGTGATATGTAGGTAGCGGCCTCTGTGACTGGCACAACGCTCGTTCAGATGAGTCTTACCAAGTTACGAAACACCTCTGTGTTAAGGTTTTGGATTGATTGAAATCCGTACCAGTATTGTAGCCATAAATACGTACAGTTTATCTCCAAGTGTTATTGACTAGCTTTCAAATTTTCAATGATATTTTTTCAACTGCAGAAACTGTCGCTACTAATAACCTGGGAATATATTCATGGGCTGGAGGGTTAAGAGGAACGGATTTTCAAGGACGGAGTCGCGGCCGGTTTCAAGGCATGGTCAAGATAATTTCCGGGAAATACTAAGAGAAACTGCAATGACAACACTCAGTACTCCGGACGAGTTCAGAATTTCCTAGCACAAACGTAGACTGCCACCCTCAAAGCGATGTCAGCCGGTTAAAATTTCAAAAGACTTCCACAGAAACGCTACCTTATCAACTGTGGCAATGTATGTTGCCTTGCAGAATTCTGGGCACAGGGCCTTCACATTTAAATTCTGTCGCTAAAGTGTCCGCTTGTGCAAATTTTTCGTATTGTTACAGCTATATCCAGTTATATTGCGACGTAGAACTTCAGCGCTAAAATGTGCCTGTAGGTACGAGTACAAACAGCCTTCATTCTACAGACCTGTCTCTCAAGGTATTTTCAAGTTGGTGTGATAAATACCTGTCGAATTGTGATCTGTATACGTCAGTCAATGGAAGAGTTACCTATATGTGTTTACGACGTCGACAGAAACAAAATTTGCATAGTCGTTGATCGATTTAACTCACATTAGTACACATAACCTCCATGCAGTTCTGTTGAGTATTTTATGACTTTCGTGAAAATCGATGCATCAAAGTGAACTTTCATGTGTAAGTAAAAGATTTTTCTGTATTGGATACACTTTTCATTAGCCGTCCATGAAATGCCGTACAGGATATATACAAAAATGATCTCGCTGTTCTGAGTTTCATGAAATCGGCATAGTGAAAGCCACACTTCACTCACAGGTGTAAATGTATTTCTACCGGTGATTTCGAAGTGTGTACCTAACGGGAGAAGTTCTGTATTTGGGATCTGTACAAAATTCTGTTGAGCATTTGTGAGTTACGTGAAAAATGGCTTAGAGAATGGCACACATTTCTTATGGGTATTAA
This sequence comes from Coptotermes formosanus, assembly GCA_013340265.1. NCBI lineage: Eukaryota > Metazoa > Arthropoda > Insecta > Blattodea > Rhinotermitidae > Coptotermes > Coptotermes formosanus. The sequence goes on along the minus strand of BLKM01001619.1, from coordinate 4,636,756 downwards.
TCAGTTAACATTTACGCACCTATACTGAAAATCTATGGCAATTTAAAAGTAGAGAAATCTGTCGTTATATATTTGATACACGTGTACTAGGTCACGGTGTAAAATATTTGCAACCTTCTTAGAAACCTGCCGCTTGATTTTATACGGGGTTTGTGCTAGTAATATAACAAGCAAAAACCTGTTTTTCTTTACAGATAACAGTGCTTTGCCATTGTGAAAACAACTGGCTAATACCGCCTAAATTTTTATACAAGTCATATGAAGTGTAAATTTAAAATTCTGAACTTTGAATTTAAAATGGATGTTAAATATTGTAATAGTTCAGCTGTGATATATTATCTATGTCACTACACCCTTGGATGGGATCCCGCATGTTTTTGATATGCGTCCTTCTGGAAGAGAAATGCGTGCCTTTCTAAACATCCCAACAACTTATGTCCTTCAAGTTCGTTATAATAGTACTTTCCATCTACTTGTTGGTTTAGCTAGTGGACTCTCTCCTTCGGATTTCATATTAAAACTCTTTCTTCTGATCTCACCCATGCATGCTACTTCCTGTGTCGCGACACAAATGTGGAGTATGGATCCTGGCCGTGTGCACACAAGACTGCTCCTTCATCCACTATACGTTATGCACAACATAGTCACTGAGAAGGCTGAATATGCCTTAACTCTTATCATTTCATTTATTAACATAAATACACAATAAAATTAATCTTTGAATAACATTTACCGAGAGTCTTGGAATGTACCATTAATTTAAAAATAATAATTAATTCTAAGGCTCTGTAATTTAGATTGGCATACGGTAGGTAATTAACACTGTTGCGAGGGTTTAGCAGTTCTAACAGCAACTCGTATCTGAGTAGTTATATGTGCTTGGATTATTGGAGTTAACTGATGCTGAGTCTCTCAGTCAGCTATAGAAGTAGTTTTATCGTTATTTATTGGTATGAGACATTGTAAATTAATCACTTTAGCAATATAAGATGTGGCAGGATATGAGGCCAGTACTACAGTAAACTTCATTTGGAGTATAAACACACAGGCAGAACCGAAACATTTAGGGAGCTATCAGCATTTTCGGTAGGCTGAATATATTAGAAAAAATTGTGTGTTTATTCAGAATAGTTGTTTTTTGTAGAGTGAAAAATAGGTAGTTCACACTCATGCAAATTTTTCAAAATAGCCTCGGTCTCCTTGGGTCCATTTTCTGACACACGTGACCTGGGAACGTGTAACGTCCGACACCATTTGTGCGTCTAGGAGCATTGCGAATTCGCCGAATTAATTCTTTTCTGCCGTTCACATTACGTGCATACACCACGGCTTTGATATATCCCCCACACACGGTAACACTGTACAATGGAGTGAGGTCCGGTGACAGTGGTTGCCAATTCTACAAGTCTCCACGACCGCTCCGTGGGTCAAACCTTCGCAACGACAATAAGTAATCTTAGCTTTAATCCTTCACATGCTGAGCTTTGTAGCACGAAAATTTACTTTAATTTTTCCTAGTGCATTTACACAATTAATAGTACTGTTGAAATGTACAACTGTTTTGTAACACCAAAGATTAACACAGACTTAATTCAACAGACATCATCACATAATAGGCATGTCTGGGGTATAAGGAAATAGGTTACCTGAGCAAAACATTTCATTCTTAGCATTTAAATATTCGGAAGCCTGTTGGCCTCTTTCACGCTGGTTGGCGCGTGGGACATGTGACACGATTCTTCAAATAATCACGTAGCAGCTACATGTGTTCATGCAGGTTACATAGGTTATCCCTTGTATAAATATAGTGCTTTTATTTTAGAACAGGTGATCTAACACAAGTGCAATAAATCTCAATAAACAATGTTCTCTCTGCTACAAATCATATCGGGACAGACACAGCTGCAATGCAGCTGTTATCGATCCATATCGGGAGGCATACACACACTCCTGGAGGTGTAAGATTGTTGTGATATTGAACTGCATTCCGTTCACACCTGTAACGATTAGTTGGTACGGCACATCACTCTGAAACCGTCAAAAGATGACGCACATGGGTGAGCAGATTTCTTTGGTTCAACGTTGCACATACAGTTTTTAAATACGAAATCTTCAGTTCTGTATTGGACACTTGTATGTCCCAGGATATTACTCATTCCTCGTCATATCATAACGGTTAGAATGGGAATGCGATAATTTTTATTTCGGTGCTGGATGGTTTGTTAGAAGGAGACCGAAGACAAGAAATCAACGGATAAATTATTTCTATTCTTTACAGGTCGAGCATGTCTGTAAATTATTTGAAATTACAAGCTTACAGGCCGCATAGGTCACACTGTTATTTTCCCAGATATGTCTGGAACTGCTTTGGCGAAGGCGTTGAAATGTGTAACTCTATTGAAAAATTCAACTTCTGAAACTTTCCATAGTTCTGAACTGAAATCCTTATCCTAAATTATTCAGTATGCATCAGCTGCCACATCCAGCTAGAAGAACGATAATTTTCTCAATACAAAGCCGTCCAGGTCGGCTTTGTGTCTAACCCTATCTTCTGTTCAATGTGTATCAGGGACTTCAGGATAGTTGTGTTAGGAGGAGGCAGAACATTGTAAATTGTTTAAAAAGTTCTGTAACTGTAACCAGTAAGACTATGATATTGAAAGAAAATTCCTCCAAAGGTTTTAAATTTGTTTCATGCTTACAGAGGAGCTTAGGCCAACACAAATTTCACATGCACTGCCACTGGACTAAGACCGGGCTTCTCCGATAGGAAACCGCTACGAAATCCCTCAGATACAACACGGTCTGGCTATAGACTATATGTGGCGAATGACATGTCATACAGCGTACCTGCCTTCTTACATAAATGTGTTTAAATTCCAGACGTAATAGAAAATCGCCGTTTATCAAACTGCTTTGGCGTATATTAAAGACATTTTCTTTAGTAATTTTGCAAAATTTAATATTACAGAAATTGATTGTACAACTGAAATACTAAATATACTAATATACTAAATATACTAAATAATTAATTAACTAAATAATTACATAAAGCAGAGTCCTTCTTCAAAAGCTAACAGTTTCTAAGCTAGTAAAAAATTTCCCGCATTTTATGGAATCCGGATTTTCATTACAACACCCACAAGATCCAGTCACCTGTCCCTATCGTCAGCCAGACCATTTCAGTCCACGCATCCATACTAGTTCTTGAAAATTTATTTCAATTTAATCCTCCCATTACCGCTAACTATTCCAAGTGGTCACTTTACCTCAGGTTTCCTTACAAAAACCCTGTATGCACCGCTCCTCTCACCCATATGACCCCCATGTTTCGTCCATCTTCCCTTCCCTGATTTGATCAATGAACTGTGTTTGGTTAAGATTACAGATCGCAGACCTCCTCATTATGCAGTCTTCTCCTCTTCCGCGTTACCTCGTTCCGCTGTGGCCCAAATATCTCCCTCAGCACCCTCTTCAAAAACTTCCTCAGCCCATGTTCCTTTGTCACTGCGAGAGTGAAAATTTTGCGCCTGTGTGAAATAACAGGAAATTATAGTTCTGTATATTTTATTCTTCACTAGGTCCTTTACCCGGCTGAAGCCCAGTGGTTACTATATATAACGCCAGGTTTAACATTCACAAATTCTACGTTCTGCCCACACAGCGTATTTATGTGTTTTGTATGGATCTCCGAACAGCGATTATTTCCCTATACATCATTAATTGACCGGTTTTTATAATCGAGACTGCATGTGTTCACTGCGCGGTACGGACTGAATATCTGTATATTATTCACAAGAACGTGCAACATGCCAAGTTCTTAAGAATTCAGAAAAAAAAATTGGTTTCGTAGACGGACTGTAATCGCGTAATACAAATGTACACTACGAAAACGTGGGATATTATTGCTTTGTAACATTAGACGCGATACTTCATAAATTAAAATAATTGTTACTGAAATTAATGTAACACAATATTCATTGATTTATGAATATTCAGTACCAGAATATGAGTTATATTGGGCATAAACATTTCTACAATACCGGATGTTCATGCAAGCTAAAATTGGGAAGGGCTGTTTGCTTTACCTGAATATCAGCTCTGTATTTCTCATAAAGGTAGGAATTTTTCTTTTTCCCATTCCGTCCAAAATATCTCCAGCAACCACCCAGGTTCCTACCCACTGTATATCGGGATTTTTTCCCTGGAGGTCAAGCCGTCGGACTGTGAACGTAAGCACTTGTTTCCATCTAGTGCCGAGGTCAAGAAAGCATGGAGCTCTGCCTGTACTCCTATACCACACGTCTTCTTTCCTAGTTATCTTATACATATTTTAGTAAGGTCTGTAACGTTGTAGCGTTCTGCCCATATACAGCATTAACTGATTGCTTTTTATAACCGAGACGGAGTGTGTTTACTGCGCGGTACGCACTGGGTCTTTAAATATTTCAGTTTAGTCTCACTCTTTAAATGGTTAATCACGAAGATACAAAATAGCAAAGAAATATCCGTAAATAGTAACGCCTGTAATGCTCCGATATTAGAGGTTCATGGACAGCCACGTAAAGACACAGAACTGTGTTTTCTGCGCGGTAATATCTGAGCCTGTAACATAATTCAGCTTCATTTACGTGTTTCATATGGATCTCAGAACAAAAAGCAATTACTTCCCTATGCAGAGTTAACTGATTGATTTTTAAAACCGTGACGGAGTGTGTTTACTGCGCGGTACGAACTGAGCTGTAGTATAATCAGCGTAATCCCAGTCTTTAAATAGTTAATCAAAAACAAATAAAACAGCAAAGAAATATCCGTAAACAATGTTATCTTTGGTGTAATTTTGACCTGAGGCCGTGCCATGGCTCAGGCGGTTTGCTGCCGACCTCCCACCGCAGAGGCCTGGGTTTGATTCCGGGTCAGTCCATGTGGGATTTGTGGTGGACAAAGTAGTTCTTCGGAGTACTTCGGTTTTTCCCTGTCAGTTTCATTCCACCGGCGCTCCATTACTAGCAAAATAATAATAATAATAATAATAATAATAATAATAATAATCTTCATCAAAGGGCTGCACAACAAGCTTCAAGGCTGCAGTCCATCCGTAGCGTCCGCTGCGGTCCCCTTCTCCACAAAAAAGCTTAAATCATGTTATGGGACTTTATGATGTGGCTTCTTCAAATGCCTCAATATTTTGCCTTCTGCAAGCAGCAAGCCCATCTTATATACACTGTAGCAATGTCATTCTCTGTCACACTTCCAAACTGTAGTTCCACGGACCGCCACCAGATGGCAACAACAGAGAATACACAAAATTTTGTCCGACGGAAGCGCAGATGACATGTAACAGTGTAGCAGGGCAGCCTGAGTTCAAGTACAAGGACTGCCATCCCCAGATCAAAGGTGTGGTATTGCGTATATTGTGAGGGCCGAAGGCGGCATTTCTCCTTAAATTTTCTGTGTGAGGGTCCTCAGCATGCCACACAAACAATAGGCATACCGCGAGACTCTACGCAGGAACCCGAGATAAAGGGACCTAGCTTAGGGCCGTAGAGACAACCTGCGATATGCAGGACATTTAGTTTTTGGCTCTAGACAAGAAACGACAGAATTGTGGCCCGGAGTTAAGTACAATGATCAAATCGAGCACGAGAAAATTCCCTGTGTGGGAATCATCTCTACCCTGAGCTTAAGGCCGGTACCTCGCTTTCAGCAATAACCACACAGTGTAAATTACTGGCACGCGACGTAAGTTTAACATATCAGTACTTACTGAGTGGAACCACGGTTACATAAAAGTGTCGCCTGGAACGTGGGACGCGATAAGCTCGATAAAAATAGCCACAACACCATCACACCCGGACCAGGGAACGACGTTGGGACTGGCGGTAGCATCCATCCTGGCCCCTAACAAGAGACACGTACCGCGACGGCACGGGCTGAGTGTGTTTTGTCAACGAACAAACCAACCATCAAAAGCAGCAAACGCCAATGTCGAAGACCAGCAAACCTGTACGTCACTTAGTATAATTTCGTAAGTTAAATTATGTAATTTTTTTTTGTGAGTGTAAATATTGTACACCTACGGAGGACTATGGCTGAAATAGTTGAAGAAGCCGTAGCATAGTTGGGCTAGACAACGAGGAGGACTTCAAGGTTCAAAGACCCAGTTCTGAACAATTAGGCGAAGGTGTGACTAGTGTAGGGACCGAATGGGAATGATTAACTGTTATATCCGTATATCAGGTGGGGGAGAAAACCATATGGTTAAGATCAGGTGTAGCTTGTATAAATGAAAACGTAAATTTGTCAACTAATAGTTGCAAGATTTGCTGTCTAATGTTATAAGTAGCTTAAAGGCAGAGATAGGCACAGTAACGGAGAACTTTGGTACTGAAAATGCTAGATTAGCTGAGAGCATTACTTCAAAGTTAACAGCAAAATTCAAGGAAGAAAATCAGAAACTTTCTGATAGACTAAATGAACAATTTCAGGCCGAATCATGCAAATTAAAAGGGGAACTGACATCTAAAATTCAAACTGAAGTCCGTAGCTTTACTCAAGCCATTTCAGCCTTGGAGACGAAACTGACAGAATCTCGAAAGGGTTACTAACCATGTACAAAGTGTATCTGATAGTACAAATGAAAGAGTGAAAGCTCATATTGTTGACACCAGAAAGTAAACCGAATCAGTATCCCCCCAGGTAGAAGCTAGAACAAAGGCGTTCGTTGCCGAAATTCAAGCATAAAGCCGAAACTGATTGCAGTTTGAGTGTCACGAAGCAGGATGTGGCTAAGATCAGGAAGCAGATGTCGACTGAAAGGGAAGAATTAAGGAAGGACAGGTTATCACAAGACCAGCGGGAGTACAACCAAGGACCACGAAATCGCCAGGACACGGAAAAAACTGATAGAAGGCGCCGAGCAGACGTTCAGATGCGTCATATAAATTATTCTGATGTAGGCTAGTTTAACAGAAACGGACGAGAGCAAGGATCGCCACGTCCCTATAGAGGGAGGAGAGACACACAGGACTACCGTTCTCGCGATTTCGAAAGAAGATATTTGGATCCACGAGCCGATTTGTTCGAATCCCGAGATGGAACATCTAGACGTAGCCCACAATCAGTATCGCTTCAGACCGACAGCAACGGAGAAACGTTAAACAGAATCTGAACGCGCTTAGGGGCCATAAACCATTCGATGTGAGAAATAATGACCCAGGCCTACCAAAATACTATGAAAGTCGACTGAGAGTAACCTAGGAAAACCTTGAGCTCGGAATACCTGAAAACAACAACCAGAACCCTGTACATTTTTTCTTTATAAATGAAAATAACCTACAAGGATGCCCTCGTGTAAAGGTCAGCATTGGCAGACAAGAAATAGCCGCCACATTAGACTGTGGATCGTAAACGTCCCTAATTACTGAAGAGATATGTAATAAATCAATATCCAACCGAACTGAGGGTCCTGAAATGCCAATACAAAACATCGTTTTGGTCAGTGCTTTCGGGAACCGCACCCGAAGAATTAAGAAACAGGCCATGGTTGAAGTAACGATACACGAGTATGTGTTTGACCACGTGTTTTTAGTTTCTGCTCAAATTGTAACACCGCTGATTTTGGGAATGGATTATCTTCTGTCTGGCAACGCAGTTATGAGTTTTAAGGAAACAGTGGCGAAGCGTGATTTTTCTCAGAGGGGAAGCGGCAATATATTATACAATTACGCGAATGTTCGTCAGAGAGAGAGAAAGAATGACTTAAATTTCATATAAAATGCCTATGTTAGTTTGCAATTAAAATTTCAGGCCTTACCTTATGACTTCTACTGTAGCTCGACCCTCCTGGACTTCGTAGCAAATATGTCGATGACGTCATCGAGAGCGTTGGTTTTGACATTAGCCTATATACCAGGCCGCTTTCGATGTTCAGCGGCGATAATGACGACAGTCCTTCTTGGCCCTGGGTGTTGCGCAGATAATTTTTTATTCTTTTGGTAGCAGAAAATGACCGCTCTGTCGATACATTTGTAGTTGGTATTGTGAGGATGAGTTTGGAAAGCTTGTAGGTTTGAGGGAACACATCTTCCAGTTCTTGCTGCCTTATATATTCCTCAAGCTCATTAACGTTTTTGTAAAATGCAGCATCATAATACACTGCCACAATTTCACTTTTCAAAAGCAATGGATCCAAACGCCTGCCGAGTTCTCCATCAGGAAATTCAGTATTTCAATGGGAAAATCCCGCTGGTAGTTTGCGAATTGTTTGGGGTTAAGAAGGCACAAAAGCTTCAGTATTGATATATCACATAATCGGCCTGAAACGTTCGTAACCGTCACGTCGATTATTTCCGTAAACATTCTCCGGTAGGTCGACTTTTTATCTTCACCCTCCATAGGTTCCACCCTATTTCTTTTGACTGAGTACGAAGTTGGTGTCATCTTCACAATTCCTTCCCACAGAGAATCAAAGGTTTCTCTAAACTGCCGTAAAATGAGTTTTAAGTTCTCAATTTTCTCAATGCAGTAAACGATGTCACTAGTTTTTGATTAAAGAATCTGTAACAAACTGTCAGAGTGCGGAAATATGGCTGAAAACACTGCTAAGGAAAAATTAAAATCGAAGTCCCTCAAAAGCGCCAAGTAGCCACGTGCAGAACGAACAGTTCCTGTGTCCGAGTCACTGCCATTCTCAATTATTGTTATGGAGAGATTTTCAGTGTCAGTTTCGTGGTTCTGCACGGTTTCAAGTAGTCTGCTGACGTAATTCCACCTTGTAGGAGCAATACATATTGTTCCACCAAATTGTACACTAAGAAATAATAATATAATAAATTTTCAACAGATCCCGACATATTTCGATGTATATCACATCATCTTAAGGGGAATTATATTAGAACACTAGGGAACAGCCGAGGTAAGCCAGTCTTATTACTTACAAGTTTATAAAATCGTTGGTATTCAGTTCTTATGTCATTAATAAACCACTCACTGTATGAAGTCATTAGGATATAACATTTATTATATTTTTATTTCTTAGTGTACGAGTTGGTGGAACAATATATATTGGGTTTGCACGTACACGGCATGGAAAATTACAAGTTTGTCACTGCCAAACAGGCACAAAGTTTCTTACAAAGACTGGCTTGCTTCGGCTGTTCCCTAGTGTTCTAACATAATTGCACTGAAGATTATGTGATATACATCGAAACATATCGGGATCTGTTTAGAATTTATTACATTATTATTTCTTAATGTACGAGTTGGTGGAAAATTAGATGTTGGATTCGCACTACACAGTATTAAAAATTACAAGTTTGTAGGAGCAAGTTATGGGAATCTTTTTTTACTTCGGCTTCCAAAGCTGCGGTTCTCTTCGCTGATTTTGAAAAAAATTCCCAATCCCGACAAAGGGGCAAACAATACTTTCACAGGTTTCATAAAGCTAACAGAATGTGACAGCACCAAGTTCAGCCTTTGGGCATAAGAGTGGTAAAAAATTGCTTCCTTGTATTGCTGCCTTAGTTTCGCCTTAGTTTCGCTTGCAACCCCGCATGTTCACCCGCCACAACGGCCGCGCCGTCGTATGTCTGGGCCACTAACTTCGATCCACGATTGAATTCAATCAAAACTTGCTTAACCTGCTCAAACAGACTGACCGCACATCGATCCTAACTGATATTTGTAAAAAGTAAAAACCTTTCTTCAACATGTCCATTCTTGTGAAGGTATCTTAAAACAGCAGACATTTGTGCATTCGTAGATATATCTATTGTTTCATCGATAATCAACGTAACGAATTCTGCTTCAGAGACTTCTTTTTTTATTTCATTCATCATGCATTCGGACACCGATGTGATACTGGCATTTCGTACTTCTGGAGACATTCCACGAAAGACACCATTGCCGTCGATATGCGCCTTAAGACCGGCGTCGTAACCTGCTAGCAATTTCAGTATCTCGATGTAATTTCCCCTGTTGGCGGAAGTTACGGATTCGTCATGCCCACGAAATGCTAGGCCCAGTTACCCCAAGACGCAGACACCCCTGTGAGGTGTGTGAGTATTTCCCTGTTCTTCTTTACTAGTTAATTGTGACGTTCGATAGCCAGTTTTGATCGCTCAGACTGTATTCAGTTCTCCTATTCTTTCCGAAAAGTTTAACATCTTTCAAGGAAAGTATATGAGCAAGAGAATTTTCATGGCGCTTTTCAAATTTGCGAAGATTCTGTAGGTCATCAAACCCTGCTGATGCCCAGCTTGATTCTTCCTTAGAGAATAAAATACATGGTCGGCAAAAAAAAAAAACTATTCATATTACTCGTACTAAAACCGCATGACCATGTTACATTTTCATAAAGCTGCGATCGAAAATAACCTAACAAAAGTGTTTTTTATACCTTTGGACTGCTTGTGAATGTGCAAGTCTGGTGTTGACCTTCCCTTTTCAATAAATCTTAGTTCTTCATCAAATGACAAATTTGTGAAAGATCTTCTTTGGAGTGACTCTATCGAACACCCACACACGCTGTTGCTTGAATGACTGATTTCAACGTATTCATGTTGCGCGCTGAACTGCGACTTCATCGTAGAGGCGAGAAACCACGTGTCTGCTGGTTGCGGTGGCCGGACGTGGCAATTCAGGCCGCTTCCAGCCAGCCACAATAGCTTGAGAAAGTTCCACTACAACACGATATCTTCAAACACAGCAGACGTAATGGTAACAACACTTAAAACAACTACACTAGAAGCACTGAACAATTAAACAGTACCAGAAGTTTTATAACCTACCTGCAAACGCAGTCAAGAACTTTGAATAAATGCGAACAGAAAATTACAATATTTGCACAGTTAAGGGCTAGACAAGAGCGTTTGTCTTCTGCCAGCAAGACGCGCTCGTCGGTCTCGCTTCCCTCAGTAATGCGCACGCGCGTAGGCGGCTGTAGTAAACAGTTACTGGACGGCATTATGCGTCAAGAGCAGTATATCAGAGTTTGAAAATGCCAAGGATGATTGAAGGAAAGGACAACACAAGCGTCATGGACGATAAAAGAGTGGAAATATGCAGTCAGTACGGCAAATAATGATGAAATGGTAACCTACACCTACTTTTACTTTTTAAAGTAATAAATATAATTTCAGGACAATTTCCAGGGAAACGGCGCTTCTAGCGCGTATATGAGCGCTACGCCTCTGTAAGGAAGGCTACTTTGCTACTGAACGAGATGGTATCTTTCATAAACACCAGTTTATTTGTGAAAAAGAGGCAGCGGAAGGCGTTACTGAGGACGTAACTTCCGGAAGTGAAATTCCGAGTGGTTATATTCCTACCCGCAAAATAACAGAACCAGCAGAAACAGATACTGTTGCAACTTTTCAAACCTCGCGCGAAAATTCCACAGACACCCATCTGACCGCAGACAGTGTTGCCGCCCCTTAATATAACAACACGCTTGCAATCAGTGACCGCAGCAACGAGTCCAGGGATGACGATAAATCAAAGGATTTAAACAAGAATGCAAACGGCTGCAGGCCAAATGTGAACGCCGAAGTGGCAATAATTGACGTCGACAGGGACGAAATTGATAATAATGAATTTAATGCAAGTTACAGAGTGCATGCCTGTGGAATGATAAACAGCTACGAAGGGGTGAACGAAGAAGGTCAACGGCTGGAAGAACAAAATCCCATAGATGAAAGAACCGTAACGTCATTGCAGCTACGTGACATGTTAAGAGAAGAGAATCTAACGCTTTCACAAATAAATGATTTATTCGAGGAGTTATCCATTTACAGACAGCAGGCAACCACAAGGACCGCACGTCATATCCCGATTGATACCTCCATCAATACTTGAATTGTCGGATTCGCAAGGCAAGATCAGGGGAGAATTTGGCAAAAGGCTCTGAAGCCATACCCTGAAGAGTTAACTGCAAGTTAAGCGGACACCAGCAGACGGTTATAAACCTACGTGAGTGAATACCAGTGGCAGACAATGAGGCTAGGGTATCCTTTGTGCCACAAACTTGGCAGAGGAATTTCCAGATTCTGAATTCTAAACTATACAACGAACCACATCAGAATATGCACGTTGTCGATCCATGTATGCTGTAGGTATGAGTATTAATTAACAACACCGAAAAGAAATTTATCAATTTTATATATATCCGTACCAAAATTTTAATATATTTTAAGTATAGGCTGTTAGGACCAGTATTGTGATAGGTAAAGTTTACCTAGACAGGAAGGAATGTTATGAGTGTGCATATTAATTATTGACACATACAGATATGCTCGTGTTAACAATTATGGACAGAGACTAAATTGTATACGTAAAGAATGGGTGTGATGTGTCATTTCAGTGAAATACAAAGAGTGAACTGCACAGTGTGTTATACAGTGTATATGCTACGTGTGACTAAACTGCGTTTAATAGGCGTGAAGGGATTGAAGGGGTGACAAGTACGGTAAATGTGCAAAAACCTACACTGTAATAACAAGAGGAACTGCTCAGTTTTTGATTTATAAGACATTAACCGGTGTTACGCTTGTAAGAGTATAAGTAGTTACAGAGAGAACATTATTTTCGTTTGTCGTGCAAGCACAGTATTTGGTAGGCTGTTCAATAATTGTTTAACATCATTAATTGCACTATAACGTAGTTATAATGTCTGGTATCATAGCATAGCACGACAGCATTCATGAAGATCAGTACCAGTAAGATATGTGCCTAATGAATGAGTTACATTTGCGTTGGAACCAATATTTAGGTATGATTTTGTACGGTTTTGTATGCTAGATACCACAGATTTTGTGTAATACTTAAGTTGTAACCAAAGGCGACCAGATGTTTACGTGGGTCAGTAAGCAAGGGTGAATACCTGACACTGGACCCTGTCTCATCAGAGTATATAATGGGGTAACGATCCCGTAGTATTGACTGATATATTTTGTAACTTGCATTTATGTTTCTTTTCAGTATATTGTACTTACTGCCTGCTACTGGCGTAAGATGAATATATCAGTTCTATACTGCGTTACTTCTAATTAATCTTGGGGGAGTGTTGCATCAGGGCAGCCTGAGTTCGAGCCCAAGAACTGCCATCCCCAGATCAAAGGTGTGGTGTTGCATATATTGTGAGGACCTAATGCTGCATTTCTCCGTAAATTTTCTGTGTGAGGGCCTTCAGCTTGCCACACAAACAATAGGCATACCGAGAGACCGTAAGCATGTACCCGATATATCGTGACCTAGCTCAGCGCCGTGGAGGCAACCTGCGGTATGCAGGACGCCCGGTTTTTGGCCCTAGACAAGAATATACAAAATTGTGGGTCGGGGTTAAGTAAGCTGCTTAAATCAAGCACGAGAAAATTCCCTGTGTGGGGATCATCGCTACGCTGAGCTGAAGGTCAGTACCTCGCTTCCAACAACAACCACACACGTGTAAACTACTGACGCCAAACGTAAGTATAATATATCAGTGCTTAGTCAGTGGAAGCGCGGTTACAACAGACACGACTAATTGAGGTTTCCGCGTTAACGACGTAAATGGTCGCCGGGCACTCATACTACAGTATAATGTATATACACACACATTATTCATGTTTTCACGCTAACCGTCGGCACCACTACGAAATTATAATACACAGACACATACTTCCTTCAGGTTTCCATGGTAAATACGTAAATGGGTGCCTTGCCTGCCCGGATGGCGGGGTTTCCACAGTAACTGCGCACATGAAGCGTGACTTGCCTCCACGGGTTGTGGGGTTTCTAAGGTTAACTACGTAAATGGGTGTTGCTAGCCTGCCCGGGTCGCCTGGCACTAGCAGACTGTAAGCAATTAAAACATACAAGTACGGAGTCGATTGTCAAGGCATAATATTCATAAAAATGTTCATCAAAATTCGTTCAGCAGTTCTGCATATAAAACATACGGACACATAAAATCAGCGTTATATGTTTTCGTGTTATGTAATACTTTAAATGAAAACGCATAAAAATGGCATTCGCGGCTTTTACAGACCAGGACGCACACCTTAATACAGTAACGACATTGCTGAAAATGGTAGGCCATATTAATGGCGCCATGCTAATTTCTATGAAACCAATAGCATGTTGTACTTCCTTCCAATTCCGTATTACTTTATACATAGTTTATTCAATGTAAGATGAATTAAACTTACCCTTAAATCGCTGCATAGAACACTGGACGTATCATTACGGGTTAAAAAGTTCAGTGCATTTCTCCGCGTCTCGGCGAAGGACATGGCCGAAGCCCACAAGACATGTACAGTTCGTCTCAATCCTACCCACTTCATAATCATCATTCACTGGCTTTCACTTTGCAACTTCATTAGAATATAAAATAACACCACAGTGACAATAGTATAACACTTTTAAATGATTCAACACTTTGTTACACGAACAAGCACATAAGAGCACACATTAAAAACAAATTAAAAGTAACTCACACACGAGCTATATTCCACTTCGGCTACTGAAGTGCTTATAGGCTATGCAATTTAAGGCGAAAAATGTATTTTACTGTTCTGTAGGTTTAGAGTTCTAAGGAACTATCATCGTCATCATCATCATCATCATCTCCTTTATGCAGGGTATTCACACTTGCATACCTGAAACAAACCATGTTTCTAGGGTATACAGTATCGCAGCTATTCCGCGCGTACTGTTAATGGTGCATATAACGCTGTCTTTAATATTAAACTCCTTGTGCTTCTACATTAGCACTTTCCGCACTAAGTGTGCTGTGCCCAGAATAGCTGCATTCTGTAGTTCCTTGATATCTTGCTTTCCTGGTATGCTGCTCAAATATTTGCAAAAGATTTTGAAATGGTTCCAGTTACTCCTATTATTACTGGCGTAACCTTTGTTTCCACATTCCACGTGCGATGTATTGCTTTTATAAGGTCTGTATATTTTAGAATCTTCTCAGCTTCTTTCTTTATCACATTTCTGTCTCCCGGGATTGCTATGTCAATTAGCATACATGTTCCTTTTTCATTATCCCGGATTATGATGTCTGGTTCATTTTCGGGGATGTTTCTGTCGGTTTGCGCTTGTTGATTCCATAATATGGTTACCTTGTCCACTTGACTTTTTTCTACTGATTTTGGTACGTGTTCATACCAGAGTTCGCTGTCTAATTTGACCCATAGTTCCTTACATATATTGAAGTGCAGTTGAGCACACACTCTATCATGTCGCTTGATGTATTGTTCTTTTGCCAGTATTGGGCACGCTGATGTAATGTGGTCTACTGTCTCCTCAAATTGGTGACATAGTCTGCATTTGCTATCTGTTTCTGTTTGCAATACTTTCGTTGCAGTGTATTTTGTTTGTAGTGCTTGGTCCTGTACTGCCACTATTTCACTTGCTGTTTCTGCTTGTAGGTCTCCCTTTGACAGCCAGAGGAATGTGTCTTCCTCGCTAATGAGCTGTTTATCAATGCTTCTAATGTACTGACCATGCATTACTTTGTTTTCCCATTTTTCCTTTAAGGACTCTGCCAGTCTTGCCTTTGTGCTTTGTATTCCATCTTGTTTCATGTCATTCTTCTCGTCTGATTGACTTAATTCATCTATGATCTTCGCTGCTGCTTTAGCTGTTGAATTCATACGTGGTTGACTGCTGTCGTGGCTTCTTATAATATTTACAAACTGGTCTTCTTTATACTTTGGTTAAGATATTCTGCAATATTAATTATCTCTGTTTTATATGCTGCTTCAATTTGTGACAGGCCTCTTCCTCCTCCTTTCCTCCTTACATACAGCCTATCTATATCAGCTTTAGGATGATGCATTTTGTATATTGTTAGTATCTTTCAGGTTTTCCTATCAGTTTTTTTAATTTCTTCTAATCTTCAATTAATTATACCAAAACTGTATCTTAATACTGGGAGGCTAATATTCCAGTTGCTGTAATTTTGTTTTTGGCATTTAATTCAGATTTCAGTATCATACTTAGTCTCCTGGTGTATTCCTTCTTCAGTCTTTCTTTCATTTGCTGATGTTGTATGCCGTCACTTTGCTCAGACCCAAGGTACTTGTATGTCTTTCCCTGTTCAAGCTCTTGTATTCATCTGTTGATGTCCACCACTAAATTTTGCGAGTGGACTAGTTTTCCTTTCTTAAATACAATCTTTGCACACTTGTCAAGCCCAAATTCCATGTGGATATCATCACTGAGGTTGTAACTGTTTGTACCTGTTTTTGAAGCTCTTCTTCTGATTTGCCTAGCAACTTCAAATCGTCCATGTAAAGTAGGTGAGCTCTTTTTGTCTTTGTTGTGTGCTCTTTATATCCCGTGTTCAGTCTGATCAATTGTTCTGTGAGGGGGATTAAATTAATGCAAGACAGCAGCGGTGATAATGAGTCTCCTTGGAATTCTCCACATTGTATTTCTACCTCTTCTGTTTCTATTAGCCTATTTTCTGTTTGTACGCGCATCGTTGTTCTCCAGTTACTCATAATTTTCTTGGTAAATTATATCATTTTATTATTAATCGCAGTTAGCTGGAGGGATTTGATTATCCATCTGTGTGGTGCCCTGTCAAAAGCTTTCTCATAATCAGTCCATGTCATACACAAGTTTTTCTTTCTGCTTTTATATTCCTGCAATATTGCTTTTGAAATTAGCAATTGATCTTTCCATACTTTTGATCCTCTGCAGCGCCGTTTCTGTTCTTTGGGCATCATATATTGATCATCAATATACTTTTGCATCCGTTTTATTATTATTATTATTATTATTATTATTATTATTATTGTCGTCGTCGTTGTCGTCGCACTTTAGTTCTGCGGAACACTTCTCACTGACACGTAAATACAGATTTTGTATACGTAAAATTTGTGGGATGTGACTTAAGGAATCGCATTATCGCCACCTTTGTAAGTGTTATCTTCACGCGAAACCCTACCGGATACGTATGCATGTTTACGTTCTCTTTTCAAACCAAGTTACATACGTCTGGCTGTAATGGCTCGTTAGTTATTGCATCCATACCGAAAGTTAAAGCATGTTTATTCACGACCTCTAAATTTTTATTTTACATTCTATAAAAATACAGCTGTAACAAAAGATATACACTTTACCAAGGTACTTCATTTGAGAACCTAAAGTCAGTGGCGCTAATGGCACAGAACCTCAAAAATGAAGGCTTATGCCACTCCATGCTTTTAGGAAATCAAGAACCATGGCTTTGCGGGGTTTTCCGGGGAGGGGGGAATAGTGCACCTGTTTCGTGAATTTCAGTAAAGTCGTTCAGATTTTGAATTGAATGACAAATGATGAGAATAGTGATATCAAATGTCTGTGCGTGATTTTAGGCTTACGCCGCAATGTAAATGATATGTGCGCTCTTCTGGGATTTTACGCAGCATAGAATGACAGTTCCGCACCACGTTTCGAGAAAACCTGTCGGTCCCATCTTCAAATGTGAAACAGTCCAAGAAGAATGTGACCTTTTAAGATGGGACCGACAGGTCGTTCCGAAACGTTGGTACGGAAGTATCATTCTACGCTGTGCAATATACCAGAAGAGCGCAAATGTCAAAAGACTACTTTTCTGGTTCAGTAGGAAGTTAAAGCAACAGAAAATATAAAAAAGATTCTCTTTTACAGCACATTCCCAATGACGGCAAACACTGCAAGGTTTGAGGTTTTCACAGTGGTGTAATCGAGGATTCAGATCTTCCGAGATGTGAGGATGCGTCGCTGGGTAAGTGGTTCCCGATGATTCAGAGGAAAGTGTTGCATTCATCTTAAAGCGTCCGAAGTCCATGAATAATGCCAGAGAAGTCAGCATTCTCCATGGACCTTGAACTCTTGAAGATGAAGGCAACACGTTCCTTCGAAGAGTCGGAAACCACTTAACTAGCCACACAGCGTCACGTCCCATAAGACCGGAATGCAGGGAAGTACTGATCGTATGGATCAGAGATTTCCACCACAGCATGTCTGGTCTAATGTGTCTCACTACGTGTGATGTTCGGAACTCCATTCCACCACCTGCCCCCATCCCGAACTCCCAAAATGTGCCACGAATGCAAAAGTAAATTCTCTGTCATGTCCGGGAAAGCTAAGCACTAAGTCTAAAGGCAGGGAGTAAAGAATACGTAGTAATTCAAAATGTTTACAACGTCACTTGCTATATGGACAAATTTGTGCTAAATGATAAATATTTCTGTACTCACAGAAATTACTGAGAATAATCTCATTAGCAGTGGGTTTAGAAAAACACTGAAACATTTCAAGGCGATGTTCATCTAAATGTAGGCTACTTATCATGATGCTATCATGACATAGATGACTTCAGCTATGATACTAGCTTGTGGCCTTAGAACATCTGTGTGGTGTCCTGAAGTAATCTTCTCGTGCAGGTGACCCAATATAAACCAAAGGAGGAAGCTTAAAACTGGATCTAGATTTGCTAAGTAGGCACCCACGCGACGCCACTGTAATTCTACGCCTGATGACTGTGCCGTTTTAACGCGTTCTGTGCCATTCATCGTGCGTGGGATGCCGACAAGAAGGCAAGACGTGGCTGAGTGGGCTCCGTAGGGAAACCTGAGAAATCTAGGCTCATAAACGAAACAGTGTCGTTATAGGTAGTTATGTAATTTGCGTCACGAAGTACTGTGCAGTACTACTTAGTAATTGGTGCCTCAGAACCCACAATCCAGGTTATGAACTTGCTGTAATCAAACACAATACGGCATTCCGTGGAATGACTCAGGGGTGGTTTGGATTACGTACATCCATATGCAAGTAAATAGGTCCATATATGTACATAAGTGTATATATATATCCACATTCGCACAAATGTTTTACAGTTTTAGCCTAACATAGGCCCAAATTTCAGCCCACTTCAATGTTAAAGTGGAAGTAGAAAAAGTCACTAAATTAGGCAGTTTGAAAAGCGTGATTTACTTCATATATGACAAGCGAACGAAGAGGTAAATTTGAAAACTATACGGCTTTTGCTTTAAATTTGTAATCCCGACTTTCAAATATGAATAACATTGACGTTTGAGTTCGAGTCTTCAATAAGGAAATAAAGTCCAACGAAGAGATCAAGAGGTAAAAGATTCAAAATGCAGTTTGTGGCGTAAGGTCATTCCGTTGTGTTGATCAATCCAATACTTAACTATAAGGTCCTAAAAATATAACTTAGTACAGTACAGTCATATGTTCATTATACAAGCATTCATGCTGAAACGTGTTTCGGCCAATCTACGTGACCGTTGTCAGGTATTCATACAAAATTTATATGAGGGTTTTTTTGTTTTAGAAAGAGGCCTTCCCTTTACAAACAGCCATGTCATATTTTTTCAGTGTCGTTATTATTCAAAATAGTGGTATAATAAAGACAAGAATTTTAAAAATTAAAATATATTATTAAAATACACCTGTTAATGCTTATAGTTCTTATGTGCTGTTCAGATCACTCTGTGTCGTTGATGCAAACCACGTAACTCTAAAGTGTTATTGCGTAGTGGATGTTAATTTACGTATTTCTGATTAATCTTGCAAACTATATGCTTATTCTGTTGAAGTACAATCATTCCTTGCGTATATAATGTTGCTGTCATCCTTTATTAATGTATGTTAACTCTCTGCGTTATTATTAATTTGAGGATATTTTTAAGGCGTATTGGTGCATCGTGGTTGCTATATACATGAACCTGTGTTTATGGTTGACAGTACGTGCAGTCGCCGAGCGAGCAAGGCGAAGGTTCTTGTGTAGTACACACTTCATCCCGCTATATGCTAGTATGTTAATTAGATTTGTAACTGCAATAAATGAGCTTGTACGTCTAGTATCCATATGTCCATCCATGTGTCCATTCTTTTATTCATTCATCTGTGAAACTTACAGAAGGTCTATACGTAATTGCGGGTGGGTTACCGTAGTAACGAATTTTATGACGTTTACACGCAGAAACTAGGTTTTCCGGGCCTGACTAATTCTGTGAACTGTTTTAGCCACTAGATTTCGCCTCCAGAATGAAACTGTGATCGAAACCGTGAAGGATTATAGAGAGTAATTAACACTGAAATTCAATTACTCTATTCGAAGCTTGGACTCCATATTTCTACTTTCCGGTCGAGTTCGGTATAACGTAATAATAACAATACTGCGTATTTTCAGTGGTGTCCATTACACCGATATATGATGAAGGCCGGTATGTATAACATAAGATTGAAAATCCATATAAAACTTTTATCTCTCTTCCTCATCTTCATTGTCTCTGTCGATTCCGCACTCCAGAACATGTATTGCTTCTCCATCAAGACTCTGGAACCACTTTGCTGATCTTCAAAGCTACACGGCTCTAATAAAGTAGTAATTAGAACAAGGTAGAGACAGATTTTTCTTAACGTTTCTTAAGGCATTATTACAGTCCTCTTAAGTACTTTTCTTCCAGAACATTGATGCTACTGTCTACATGTGCACGAACTAAATCTCCATACATCTGTGCAAATTTGCAAATTGAATTCACTTTGCACCATACGCCTATATAATTTTACTTTGAATTACATTAGCATTCTTTAGCCACAAGCCTATTTCTCTGATACAATATATGACAAATATGAGGATTTTGTGCTACAGTTTTCAGTATTCCATGTATTTCACAGACCCTTTTTCCCAGTGAATCTTACATGACCTTAATAAATGTGTTCGCAAAACACGTATTGGCCTACAACGCACCAAAGAACACCAATTCACCTGTCTGACCGTTCTGTTGCATATCATTGTCTCTTTCTAACCTGATTACTCACTAATATTCCACACTGGCCTCTTTTAATGTTTGTTTGCTATCTAGCACTATATGATGAACACCAGGCGAAGGGTTTTGTCCATTTGCCCTGCTCTGCACTTTCTAACTTGCGTTATTCTTTCTTTCTTGATGTCCACATTTTAATTAAAATTCTAAACAATTATTCATATTGTGGTGTTCTGCATTGTGACAATATATAGCCAAGTGCCTGACACCACCCTTTCTGAAAGATACACTGTCTCAATTTTCATGATATGCTTAACACTCTATTATAAACGAGAGCAGTATATGACTCTTCACAGCCAAGAAAACCTTAAATCACACATAAAATTAGTTGTTACGCTGCTGTTGAATACGTAGACCTCCACTGATTATTTCAAACACTTCTGGTTCATCACTTCTAGTTAGAGTCACATTCAATAAAAGTTGTATGAATGTTCTTCTCTTTACGGAACCTGCAGAAGAAAAGGTCCACACCACCTGCTGTTATATCATTTATGAAGCCATCAATGCTTGCCGAAGCCGATGGCCGAAGTTGTGTGGAGTCTCGGAGACCTGCACGGTCCCCCAGAGTTCGTACGTTCTGACCTTCGACAAGTAACCCATATTTTGTTTCTCAGTTATGTCAGACCCCTCTAAGACGTCGTTTGACCTCATCGAATCTCGTGATTCAGACACTATGCCGAATCACGTACGGAAGCACAGACTCTGTAAGGACATCAGCACTTTGAGGACTGGGCCCCCCCTTCCCTCCGGAACACACAACGAGGTTTTGTTAATTAGTGAGGGTGACCATTGCACAAATAATCTTGCTCGGACTTCTTGTCTGACGGAAGAATGAATCTTTTGCCGTTTTCCTTTCTCTTATCAGTTAAATAATACATCCTAAGGGGGTTAAGAAAATGAGGTACTGTTTATAATGGTAAATGCGTACAAATGTATAGGGATGCACAAATTTTAAAAAATTCTTGGGGGTAGCTAAAAATTCTACGTGCCATATTGGTAGTATAATGAAAGTTCCATGCTGGGGACCCAAAAATTTTAGGATTCTATGCAAAATATTCAGTCGCTCCAGCGACTTGGAGTCCAGGAACTGTGCGCCGCTGGCCTCTGTCATTTCGGAATTCACAAAGTCAGTTATGCTAGATCTTGTTTCGCACATAGTTCCTTTAAATTTCTTACAAGTCACTTTCTGTCGCACAGAGAAAGCAGGCTAAACGCGAGTTCAGGCTTTTTCGTTCTTCTGCGTTGTTGGGAAGCGTTGATTGTTGTCGGACCGATAGAGTGTCCCGAAACGTCAGTAACTACCGATCAACGCTGCGTAACATCGTAGAAGAGCAAAGACCGCGAAGCATATTTCATCCATTAAACCCGCTCATGTAAATAATTGTTCTTGATTGCAGGGCCGTGGAGTCGGTACGCAAAAGCTCCGACTCCGACTCCTCGATTTTTGAAATTCCGACTCCGACTCCTACTGCGACTCCGACTCCTTTATAAAAGCTCAATGTGCATTAATAACGGTAAACCTGTAAGATACTTCATCACCACCGCGTGACTCGTCAGGCTACTTTTTTTAATTATAACCTATATTTAAGATTGTATAATGGTTATTGTAGCTATCAGGGCTCTGGGTTTGAAGTATCTAGCCAAGATTTTAGATTGAGGTCGGAGTCGGAGCCGGTACATTTTTCCCGACTCCACCTAAAAATTCCTTCCGACCCGGACTCCGACACCGACTCCACAGCCCTGCTTGATTGCGTGAACAAAACGAACCACATACGCATTACGTGGACAAAATGCAGTTTCCAAATATTGCGGCAGGTGTTGGGCGATAACGGTTTATTGTTGCAACGTACTCGACTGCAGCCCGTCTAGTGAAGTATGGAAGGTAATATGATCTGGTGGCACACTTGTCAGCTTACAGCGATTAGATACATCACAGGGCAAGTCTTGCAGATTACAACTTTCGGCTTCACTCGACAGAAGAATGACGTAATGCTGCTTCATCAGCGATTGTTCGTTGGTGTTACGTGTCTCCTTAGCGACGCCTGTGCAGTGTTCAATGACGTCTCGTACGCCCCCCTTAACACAAATCATCAAATTGTTTCGCACACCGATAAATTATTATTACCAGACAGGGAAAGTCCAGTCGCTACAAACGGTGACGTCACCATTGTACATAATGCTATTTTTATTTTCATTTTGTCTCCTTGCTGAAAGTATTCGTTTTACCTGTAAATGTCTCTTTATAGGTTCACAGTGCTGTGCTTACGTGAAGTTATTCTGAACTCGCGCGCCGGGTACCTGGGCTGTGAAGAAGTTCATTATTATTTTAGGAGGAATGTGTATTTATAATCAATAATCATCATCTTGATTCCTCAACTGGTTTTGCATGTCAGTCAGCTGTCCAACGTTTGGTGTCACCATAGAAGAATATAATTGGTTTTGCATTTTTCCTCTGTCCTCTAATTAGCCATAAATATTTTATATCACTTGCCATTTTTTCCTTGTGTGCTACATGCCCACTTAACTTCATACGCGTTCATATTATCACTACCAAATAGTTCCTGACATATCATACATATTATATGTACATGCATATTACTACGGCAACGTCTGTCCGCGAAATGATCTACTAAACTACCGAATGGATGCCTTCAAGACGGACATTTCTACAAAGCTTATGATTCGCCCTTGATGTTAATCTCCTTCGTTTTTATTAATTTCTTTTCAACCATGTGTTTTTTAACAAAAAAGCCTAGCAGTAAGACTTTACAATGCTGCCTCCACCGGAGGCCAAGGGAAGTACATGAAATGCGTTAGCTTCCCTTGCCTATAGTCGTGTCAGCAATGTCAGTTTCAACGTTTTGTTTCTTATTTAACGTGCCAGGAAGCTTTTATTGCTTGGTTACACATTGCTTAAAATCAATTGATCTCCGAAAGAATTTACTCAGCACCAAACGATAGTAACTCCAGTGGTGTATGCTTACTTATGAAGATCCTGTAGGCATTACTATCATCATCATCATCATCATCGACAGTTTATAGAAAACGATCGATTGGAACAGATAGATAACTTCAAACATTGTATATCGAGAAGTGCTTTAAAGTTTCGGAAACACAAATATGTATTTTTGTTTATTAAATATTTTATTTTTTTCGACGTGTGAATTATTCGCACGGGTAAAAATATCATGTACAATTTTGCTTGGAAAATGTGAC
This sequence comes from Coptotermes formosanus, assembly GCA_013340265.1. Taxonomy (NCBI): domain Eukaryota; kingdom Metazoa; phylum Arthropoda; class Insecta; order Blattodea; family Rhinotermitidae; genus Coptotermes; species Coptotermes formosanus. Next base: position 4,612,730 of record BLKM01001619.1, on the reverse strand, counting down.
CCTAGGTTTAGAAGGCAGGAAATAATGGTATGAGAATATGAACTGGACTAGTGTGGCTCAAGTCTAGGTGAAGTGAACGTGGTTTTCAATATGCGAATGAAACCTCGGACTCAGTAAAAGGGCTTAGAATGTCTAGACCAGCTGAGCGCTTGCTAGTGTTTCAAGCAGAATTGTGCTGCACACATTTCCTGTAATTATCTGACAATATTTTTTAACGAGTGAAAATTGTGAAGTTCTTCCTTACACGCTGTTCTCCAGGTTCTTACCATTGCCTTCTGTTTGGTCAAATTATCCTTTGCAATTTTTTTCGAAGATCCTCACTGTGTGGTTTTCCTTTATTGTGACAGGAAACTCTACATGCACATGTGAAGCTATCAGTAAAATGCAAACTCTGTTTGTTCCATTTAAGTTGATCAGTTTGTGTCGAATATTATCTTCTATAAGACCGTTTGTTTTTCCTCAAACAAGTCACTTTCCACTAACTCTTGCATGCATAATTAAATAAATTTCTTTTTTCTTTTTCCTAATTATTAAGGAACAGTGCAAATTTAATGTAAATTTTGCTCCCGTCCTATAAGGACTCCTTTAAAATTTCCTTTGTCTTTCTAAGATCTGTTTGCACTCACACATTTCATGCGCTCTTTCTCCGTGGAATATTTTGTCTTATTGACGTCTTCCTTTATATTTAACAGAACGGTTTCTGGCCTTCTAATTTGGTCGAAAATGTTGCGTCAACTACAGAGGTTAATCAACTTTGAAGCATATAAGAAAATTGTCACGTATGCCTGTACAGTACAGAGTCTAGCTGAGTAATGTAACGTATTAAAATGCACGCTCCAAAATTATAATAATTATAAAAACATGCAGATTTATACACGATTCTCATGTTTCTCATAAATATGTTGCCATTCTCTTCAGAGCATAAAATGAAACTGTATTTTTCTCTTAAGCTCCACCAGTTACCTAAGAAAATACACGTTGTGCTTACGTAGGAAATTGTAATTCCATCCGAAATAAAATTGCTTCATTTAACCAGTAATATAATTACGTTTTTCGGGACACCTACGATTAAAATGGTTGTGCGCGTGAAGAAAGTGTGTGTAGCTGATTTTAAAATTTGTGTTGATAAATGTGTGGTGTTTCAATTCCTAAACGTCTACATTTTTCCACAAAGTTTAATTTTTTGTACATGGAACTGCATTGTTTGCAGGAAGTTTTAATTATAAATCCAAAACACTTTAAAATTATGATTTGTTTTCCTTTATTTATGCAGGAATCGTTTAAGTTTTAATAATGCTCCGTTAATTCTAGTTCGTATGTTTTTAATCTCTGTACTCTTTGTCATTGAGTAGGGGATAATTATAAAATTTTCTCGCTTGGTAAATTAAATAGATGTTGAAACTCTTATTCAGGTCGTGATGAAAATTATCTCCAGGCACAGGCTTACAACAACAACAACAACAACAACAACAACTACTACTACTACTACTACTACTACTACTACTACTACTACTACTACTGTGTTCTGAAATATGACGACGTGGTCTGTAGATTTGAACCGATGTTTTAGCGAAACCTGCTGCATTTATCATAATACTTCACCAAAATCCGACTCACGTGTATTAGACGGCACTGCCTGCTGTCCCATAATGTGGCATTTTGCAGTGATTGGAGTGGACACCTCAAAATGGGCGAAATATTTAGAGGCTTTAATTCTTTATTGGTCTCGATTTTCCCTTGTGTCAGACATAATTCTATTATTTCTGAATTAAGAAGTTTGCTGGATACAATAATAAATGAAGTAATGAAATGTTTTTCTTACTTTTGTATTGTTCATACCGTGCATTGTCAATAATCAAATCACAATACTCAGTCCAACAAAATCCACTGTATTTTTTCCAGATGTGTTCTATAAATGTCATACGAAAGTTTGGAGAGAGTACAGTGCATTTTGTGGGACTGAGTATTGTGACTTGTTTTCATTATATTTAATTAAGTGTTAAACATGCTTATAAATTATGTGTGGTGTCTATATTTCATATTATTTTATAACAATTCCTCTTGTGTAAAACCATGTAAAGAAACTGCCAAATTTTTATTTGAATTTCATGTAAAATTAGGACATAATTAAATTTATATAAAATAAAATTGAATGATTCTTGTATCTAAAGTCATTCAGAGTTTCGAATACGAAGCCAGCAGGTAGATGCATAAACAGGACCTCCACCTTATGCATTTTCTACGTGCAATTTGTGCATAGAAAGCACAAAACACATTTCATACTCCACTCCTCTATGTAGCAATTTTCGTGTGTTCTGCGGAGAGCCTTCCAACACTCGTATTCAGTACCGTTATTTTAAATGAGCCCATTCGATAGTCAGTTCTCGTACGGTGTGCTTGTGCTGTAAACTAAGCGAAGGTGCGAGGCCTTTTCCAAAATTATTTTACAGGAGCTCGCAAGAAATACGTGACTCATCTTCAGTCGCTGTGCTCTCTTCTGTATGATATATTGGCCTACTTTAAGTAAATTCATGCAAGTAGTTTCGTAAATTCAGACAAAATTTTCCGTAAGGTTTATTGAGACAGATGAAATGAAACTACCAAATAACTGAGAACCTTTCGGGCTGCATACTTTATTTTAAACAATAAATGAATATGCAGAAGACGTGTACTAATTGGGGAAAAAAACAGAAGAAATTTTGTACTTTTAGTCATCTCCAAACTAATCTTCAACGTGACTTAACAGCAGAAAGGTACGTCAGCGTCATAGCCGTGAAATACAATAAAACTGCTGTACTGGCACCCGTTCGCAACTGTCTTTCACGAACACATATCGTGAATCAACATGTAATTTTGTGAAGTGGTACACGCAGGGGGTTCATGCTGATGAAATCGACACAGCACCCGTTCCGTTTAGCAATGGAGCTATTCTTCCTCTCAGTCGGTGGATGCGTGAATTCATAGAATAAAAGGTAATGTTGTGCATAAAATTCCATATTACACCCCAGTTAAGCCGGACAGCGGAAAACGATCTCAAAAGTAGTAGCCTCTGAGGACTTGTGCTTAGTCCTGCTGAAGACCAATTGCAAGTACACGAACCCCTCATCCCAAGCAGTGTGACGGTCGCTAACGCAGGCGACAAGACGGGTGGGCAAGTGACGATGGAAAATATTGGGCAAGCGAGGGTGACGATTAACAGGTTGCAGTACTGATGTGTTTGATGCCAAACAGAACTAAATTTGCTGATTACTGTAATGTAAAACGCTTGGCACTTGGAAATACACACATAGAAAGAACATTTGACGGCATTTACCTGAACTTTGTGAGCATTCATGGCGGCCAAAGTCATGGTCTCAGTGATTGGGCCCAAAGAAATTAATTACATGACATTTAGGCACGTGTGTGATGTGTTCTGAGTGCAACAAGGACTACTGGGCATATTCTTTCAGAGACAATAAATTAACAATGATATGTAATGCACATTTCCCACCCTTTAAATACCTGCCCGATACGATACAAAGTGCACGTTTTGCAACAAAATAATTCAATGGCTGACAGCACAAGCAATTTTTAACACCATTTCTTAATCAGGTGAATTGAAACCTAATACTATGTGCACCACATTCACGATAAACTGGAACAGAGGCCTTTGCCCTCCTTCCTGTCCCAAGACAGAAAGCTCTGACTGCGGATTGATGAATGGGGGGGGGGGGGCATCTGAACATCTCCTCTTATTGTTGGAACAAATCAGTAGCTTACGCTTTCAGGCAGGATTGTATTAACCTTTTAAAGCCTAGCGGTAACTTTACGTACCGCCAGGTTTAACATCAAAAAATTCTACGTGGTGCCCTCATTGCGTTTATATGTTTTGTATGGATCTCAGAACGAACAGCAACTTTTGCCTTATAAAACATTAAGAGACTGGTTTTTGTAACCGAAGTGGAGAGTGTTTACAGCGCGGTACGCACTGAGTCCTTATATAAAACAGATACGCTTCGTCTTTAAAGGGTTAAACTTCAAGATATGGAAAGAAAGTGCTAACGAATGAACACGGCTTAAAATACAAAATTAAAGGGATTGATTACATAAATACCCGTTATTATTGTATTGAATACTTGTATTGGCTGGATGGGTTTGTATTTTGTTTGAGACTTCTTTACTACACCAAAATTTTTTGGTACTTTCACACGTTAGGTAGAGTATATTTACAAACATGTCCATTTACATGGGTTCTTAAATCCTAATTAATTACACGGCAAAACATTTCTTTCAAAATTTATTGTCGCTAATATGTTGAAGACACTCCTATCTGTACAAGAGGAACTTAAGTTTAGTATTCGAAAATACGACAACTGGGCTGTATGCAGAATCAGGTGCATTTCCTTTGCACTTTCGTACTTTGTTTACGTCAAGTAAAATTTAAATTTGCACGCAAATTACACATAACTCCCTCACCCCTAAGTGATGTGTTTATATTTTGTAGAAGCTCCTCAGAGAAACATTGTATATTTTTCTGCGTCTCTGCAACTATACAACTGTATGTATCTCCAGTGGTATGTACAAAAACTGATCAGTTCAATAATATTAGGAAGCAGATAACAGGGTTTCCATGTCCATTGCTACTGCATTTTAAATATTATTGACAGAATAATTAAATTTTTAGTTTTACAACCTGCATAATAAGAGTTTCATATTATCTAGGTGTAAGAAATATTATTCGCGTAATCAAGTAAACGACAAAAGAATGGGTGGGGTTCGTGGCACCCTTGGGGAAGGAAGTGCATGCAGAGATTTGATAGGGAAACCTGAAGTAAATAGACGACTTGGAAGACCTAGACATAGATGGGAGAATATTAAAACAGATGTTAAAAACTTAGAGAGGGACGACGTGTACTGGACTAATGTGGCTAGTGATGAGTGGCGGGCTGTTGGAAGCACGGTACTGAACCTTCGAGTTCCGTAAATACGGCGAATTTCTTTACTGGGGAACTACTATCCTCTAAGGAAGGACCCTGTGGTAAAGGGTCAGTTGTTTTCTCAGGACACTTCACCCATATTGCCTAACATTTCAATGTTCTTTTCTCAGGAATTGGTGTAATTTTTTAATTACTGGAGTACGGCAAGATAATGGTGACCTGCGCACCAAATTGTTGCATCCTCAGTGTAATAATGTACTGTAGTGCAGCAAATATTCAGTGTTAGGACTTTTGAGCAACATATAGTACATTGTTTTAGTGCCAGGTGATGTAACATAGTTAACATTCTACGCGTTTTTTGGCCTTTGTGTTCGATAACATTCCCTCCCCTAACAATGCAGACGTCAAACACTTGCACCATAAATTTATTAAACAGAAATCTTCAACACTTCACTGTAATTATTCCTCACGTCTTTTACGTTGTCGTAGTCCTTCCTTCTTCTACCGACTCACAGTAGGTGTCGAGGTTGTGTATTTTCACTTGATCACACTCAGACACACACCACAGTCGGTGGGACCCCTCTGGACGAGGGAACGGCTCGTCGCAGAGACGTCTACCTGACAACACAAACACTCACAAGAGGTAAACATCCACGCCCCCGGTGGGATTCGAAACCACGATCCCAGCAAGCGCTCGGCCGAACGCCCACGCCTTAGACCGCGCGGCCACTGGGATCGGCACATCTTGTATTTACCAAGTTTAAAAGAAAGGAACCCCCCAAGCAAAAACCACTACAAGTAAAGCAGAGCTGTCTTCTGAATCATGTGCGAGGGCGACGTAGGGTAGCTTGTGTATTAGTACCACAGATGTATTAGTATTAAGTATAATTTTTATAACACTACAAGGCAGACTGTGGTTAGTGTATGTAATTTCATTAATCACACCAATGTTACCACGAAATGAACGCGGACTTACTCAAGCTGGCTGGAAATCTTGAGTCGATTAGTTTTAGTATTGCACCCTGTTTTCACAAAATAAGCTCTGACGTTAATTCACATGTTGCTGATATTCCCGCTTCCCTAGTCTTACACGTGTTTATTTTAACAGGCGATACACTTGAAATTATAGAATATTTTGTAAGCATGAGGCCAAGAAATGTTAGGATTTTACCCATGAAGTGGACACATCAGGATTGAAAGATCCGAAAGCACCACTAAGTTACGTTTTAATACGTTTCCTTGCTCATTAGTGCCACGTGTGATATATCGGCTAGTGAATGCCTGGCATTTTTTCATTTAACCCTCTGCTGCGGGCAGCGTAGTACAACACGAGGCGACCATTCACGGTCATCTGTTACTAAACCGTCAGCACAGTCGACTGCATGATGGAATGTGGTTAGTCCGCAACTTTTCCCGCCACCACGTGTGTTACTGGGTCCAGATACGAAATATAAACAATAACAATGATTTCCTTTCAAGACCAGCGGAGCCTCTTTAGGGAGCGTACATCAGTTGACCAGAGTTCGTAGCAGGTGTCGCACGCAGTTCACGGTCACGGCGGCGTTGTAGTGAGAAGTATTTGCGAACTAGTGAACAGATAGGTGATGCGATTGAGGACGAATTAGGGTACAAAAGTGACGGCTCGGACGCGTCGTTGGTATGTGACTCAGCGCAAGACAGTGCTATGGAGCAAAGCGAGAGCGATAACGGTGACGATAATCAGGCACCAACTGTTCAATAAAGAAAAAAGAAAGCAAAAGAGGGAGTATAAATTGGACGCCAAATGTAGTTTTGTGGTTTGAACGAGTTCTTATCCACGACTGGCGTTGTCCACAGTTTGGCTTCTGGAAGAAACGGAACTGATGACTTCTTTCTGTTCCGTGGCCAGCCATTTTTGGAACATGCAGCTGCGGAAACAAATAAATTTACAGCATGTAAGCAAAGAAATAATTTAGATCCGAAATAGGAGGACACATCTGAAACAGAAATTCAGGCGTGCTTGGGTACACTGATCTACATGGGACTTGTAAACTTGCCCGAGATTCGAGATTATTTCAGAAGTGATCTTTGTGTTTGCCTCATTGTTAGGCAGGCAATGACATTCCGAAATTTTCAGAAAATTTCGCAGTACTTCTACCTAAATGATGAGGAAGTTAGGCCAGGGCCAACAGATAACAACTGTGACTTCTTGTACAACGTGAGCATGCACTGGACATGGTGAAAACAATTTGGTGTTCATTATAAACCTGGATGCAACCTCACTATGGACGAAGCCATGATCGGTTTCAAGAGACGATTTTCTCTGAAACAGTGTATGCCCGGGAAACCAACTAAATGGGGGATAAAGGAATAGGGTATAGCGGGCAGTAAGGCTGGGTACCTTCTGGATTGTAAATTCTGCCTCGGGAAGGAGGACGAAAAAAATCGGAACCTTTTGCTGAGTGAACAGGTTGTCCTCGACATAAGCCACAATTACACCGGTCTTTGGCATCACATTTAGTTTGGCTATTTTTTCACGTCCCATAGGCTCATGGAACTTCTACTAGAAAGAAAAACCTATGTATGTGGGGCTACCCGTGCCGGCAGGAAGGACTGGCCTGCCGAGTTTCGCAAACCCAAACAAACTGAAACGCGGGGAGTCGAGAAAGCTACAACACGAGAACGTAACCGCAGTTGTGTGGCTTGATTTTCGCCATGTGTTACTTCTGTCCACCAATTCAGATCCTAGATCTGACGTAACTGTTCCAAGAAAAACAGGAAAGGGTCGAAGATATTGAGAAGAAATTGAGGTACCCTGCCCCCGAGTAGTAAAAAATTACACGGGAAGTGTCGGGGGTGTAGACATGGCAGGTCAAATGAGGGAATACTATGGCGTGGGTCGTTCTTCTAAAAAGTGGTGGAAATACATATTCCAATTTATAATGAATGTATCCATTGTGAGCAGTTTCATTATTTTTGATCTCAGCAATATGCCAGCAAGAAGTTCACACGGCAGCAGACACCACCAGTTCGGGCGGAACTTCGTCGCACAGCTGACTGGCAATTTCACATCTCGAAAACGTGCAGGTCGCAAACGTAGTTTGCCAGTTGGTACACCCACACCCCAGATCTGTCACACCCTCGAGAAAATACAGGGACGCGTAAAAGCATGTGTCCAATGTGCAGCAAAAAAGATAAGAACGCAGTCAGGTCGTGGAAAACAAACTGCATGCAAATGCAAACAATGCGACATTTTGCTGTGTCGCGTCGACTGTTTCCTGACATACCATCAGGAAAGGGGTATGCTGATTCAAAAGTAAATTAATTATATGATGATTAGTTAAATTTAAGTATTTTGTAACTTAGTGCAGTAATAATGCAGTGATGTGTAACTGTAGTGTAGTATAGTGTAGTGACAGAACCTGTGGGAAAAGAAATAATCACAACCCCCAAATCAGCTGCCAGCCATTCACCCTCCTGAGAAGATGCTGCTGATATTCATAAACACGAGAGCACTCCTTCTCATAGTAATGTCATTTGTGAGTACTGTCCCAAATATAGTGTTGCATATGCCAGTGTTTCCTGTAATAGTAAGTCCATCCTGACGAAATGTAAATACCCTGGAATTAAATAGGTCTCCTATTAGCAATGTAGTCTACAATCATATGAGCAGCAAAGCGTTAATAAAAAAATACAAGGCCAAGAGTAACATCTTGAAGTTATTCTTATGAAATCTTCTTATTATCTTTTAATCTTCCGCCGTAGATCTACAATTGTACTTTGACATACTACTTAAGATCGTAAAATTTTAGCGTTTTGCAATGTTCTGTATTTTAAAAGCAATTTTTTATTTTATTTTTTCAATGTGCCTGGAAATAATGAAACACATGGGGATCGCTTCTTTTAATCAGCCTCATTTTCCCGTCTCTAAAGTTACGTATGAAATGTGTGCACAGTTCACTGCTGCGTCTCTGGTTACCGTCCAGCAATAAGTGTGGGGGAATCTCTTAACTGGTGTAAAGCTTCCGACCTGATAGGCTGATCACACTCACATCAGGTTTCATGGTCCTGTGCGGGCAAGGCTTCACTTCGACGCCCTCATGGTACTTCGTGGAATGGTGATTAGTTACCAGGCTCGTACTTTTATTTACTCGCGTGATGAATTCACACCGGTAACACAGAAAGGGACGCGTGTTTTTCATTATATTTCAAACGCTTTTGAGTAGGACTATATCAGATACCCTTCAATGGCATAATGTAAACCTGAATGAAGAATAGAGGGGTTCAAAACATTTCCAGGTTTTAGACCGTTTTCTGTAGCAGATGTATGAAGGAAATATTTATATGTGAAAACTTTACAGCAGGTTTCTTTTCAAGCGTTTTTTTCAGTTTTTAGTTGAAATAACTCTTTTTTAGAAAAAAATAATTTCGCTGACTTTGCGGAGGCGATCAGAAGCTTATACATTTCTCTCAGACGATGTAGCCCGTCTTGTGTTCTTGACGGAATTTCGCGAAACCAGGGTATGTAATGGGGCACTCTGCTAACACAAAAGCATTTTTAACTTTTAAAGGTTCTAAGTAATTTATTCGCACGTGTGTGATTCTGTGTTCCCGTGACAAAGCAATTATTTTTTCAACTAACGTAGCACGTGTAAATAAAAATAAACCATTTAATTGTTACCTGTTTTTTAAGGCTTTCAAGTTTATCCTGAAATTTCGGAGAATCTGAGTTAAAGCATATATTTCGTTGTTTGGTTTTAGAAGGATGAAGTCTCTTTAATAATAAATTCCTACTCGGTAGGCAGTGTAAGTAACGAGGCACAAAAAACAGAGTTTTCTTTCCGAACTCACTAAAATACGTAGAAATGTTGGCTTTTAAGGCACGTTGGTGGGTTATTAGAAGTGTATACCACATGCTTTGTTTCAAAAGCTGACGATTTTCCGTCAGAGTCTATATTAATTTCCTATTCTTTCTGAGAAAGTATTGAATCTCAGGCTCTCTTTACTAAGTTAAAAAAATGAACATCGTTTTGGGTATCATGCCTATTTGTCCGTCGGGATTCTGTTATCAATGTTGAAAGAGGTGGTAGGTTCGTTTATGATTCACCATTAGGCCCTTTGTTAGATGTTTCAGGAAATTCAGACACACTGTCATATTGATCCGTTACGATGTCTAGTTTACTTGTAGCCAATAAATAATTAAATAAATTTTATTTTGAATTCAATGCAGAAAATTTTTACCAAAATTGGCTGTTTCTGACTTTCAACCATGTTGATCCACAATGATACTTGGCTTTTATAGTCCTAATTCCGTAAACAAACTTTTGGATCTATTCCACATAAAGTTTTACAGTTTTTTAGACTTAATGCACAAGACCACAAAACGTCGTTATATGTTTCTGACTTTCAGTCATAATTCCATCAAGTATTATTAAGCAGCTGCAATTTCAGTCAGAATAAACCGTTACAAATCCTAGTTTACACAGGGCAGTAAATTCACTCTAACATGTACAACATGAAATATTGTACAGACTTTGTAGTTGAAAAAAATGAACAAACCTGTAGGCTCCTCTATAACATCTGCGACGATTTAACATTTTTTATACAATAAAATTATATTTGACTATAAATATGTTACGAGATCTTTGGAGAATTTCTGCTGAAGGTATTGTTTTTAAGCCTTGTTTAATAATTGTCTAAATCTAAGACAGTTATCTCTGTACGTAGGTGCAATTAAGCACGAAGATATGAACATGGTTAGCAGAACGGAGGTACAACTTAAGAGATTTCTGACCTCTGCACTAGCCGTAAAGCTACGACCGCTTTAACCCAGCAGAATCTGCGGTACTCACTGTGTAGTGGGCTATGTTCAATATGACGAAGAAAAAACCTCTTGCGCCTGTCGAGAATCCTATTTAGATTCCTCATTTTTTCAGCCCGCAGCCCAGTAACTGTGCCGACTGAGCTGCCCTTTCTTCCGTACGGGTGACGCTGGAGGTAACTTGTAGATATCTCGAGAAGCAGCAAACTGCGGATCGACCTGAGAATATCATACAAGTGTCTTGCAGTGTGTTATCTGCGTCACTCACGTAAGTGGCAATACGCCACAAGTGTCCAACCTTAAGCAGACGTAACATATAATTGAAGGGTACAGACGCAATTTCTTAGAAGAAATACTGCCAGCAATAATGAACGACAGGTGGGCCTTCCTTAAAAAGAGGACAGAGGGTCCATTCGGCATTGGATACGCTATAAGAGAACATGCGCAAATGGAGAAGTTTTTATACAATTTCAGGTGCCTTTGTGTATTTCTCAGCTATCCTGAGTAAGGAAATTTGGTCTATTATGATTCAGAATTTATTTTGGAGGTATGATTATTTTATATATTTTGTAGGCCTTCCTTGGACATGTATTTAGACGTACCTCATTTTCTCAAACACAGTTCGAAATGACGACACACGTATCAAGCGGCCTCAGGCCGAGCTTACAATAGATCTGTTGGTCTCGAATTTGAGCACTATTTAAATGTTTATTCCTTTCTTTCCCAATAATGTTTCTGGCTGATTTATCAATGTTCTTCACACTTTCCGACTTTCAGAGTTAATGATTGTTACGAAATGAATTAATATTAACATTTACTTTAAACATATATATTTGGTTATTTATTGAAGTATTGACCTATGTATTTTCAAATTAAATAGCACATAGCGTTGAATGGAGATTATTATGTTCCTAAATATGTCGAAAATATCTGGAATAGGATAGTTTTGTCCTGATAGGAGGTAGTATCGTTACATGTGTCAGAAGACGTCAATAAAAGCACAAGAAAATGCATTCAGTAACCCAGACGGCATTGTTACGTCGTATCTCTCGAATTAAAGTCCAGCGCTTTACCATGATATCACCTTTGACTGTGGTTTAAGGACTTGCAATTGTGAATGTTCATACTGCATTGAAACTGCGAAAACTTAATTAAGACTTTCCTTGAGGGGGGGGGGATGCGAAAAAGTAAATATGCCTTATGCACGAAGGATTCGATTGGGTGACGGTAATATTTGAATCAGGGAGGGCATATGCCGGTGCTCGTAGTAGTGAAATTTTTTAACATGTCTGCAAGCGTTATTGGATTTTTAATGTAAGTCTTCCAAATCGTACAACAGAAGAAGCCACGGACAGGTGTTGGAATAACAAAGTGTTGACTTTCAAACGCATTATGAAAATTTCTGAAGTACTGAACTAGATTAATGTTTTGACGATTTTCCTCGAGGGTTGTAAGGCAAGTGTACTTGTTGCGTAACTATAAATACTCTTAAAATAAAGAGAAGAAAACAAGGTTGGTCGTGACTGATTTCCTTCAAGGAACTGAAGATTTTATACATTGTCTAAATAAAACTTTCAGTAATGGAAGAGAACGTAAGAGGATAGCTGGTGCTGATGTATAAGGTATGAAATCCTGGTCTCAATGAAGTTTTTAATATTTTTTCAATTATTATATTTCGAGAAAGAATAGCAACACTGAAATGTCTCCTTTGCCGGTTGGTAATGCAGATAACACAGCATACAATTTCCTTGTTTTCGTTAGGCCTAATTTTATTTCAGCTTCTATATACAACAGAGAAATATGCGTACGGTAAGCGTATGGAAGTAGAAGTTTCCTTAATTTTATTTTGTAACTGATAATGTTATGATCTCTTCCCACCAGCAAATTGGACTTAAATTTAAGGAAGGAAGTAGTAAACTGCTACATTTAGAGCATAGCTTTGTATACTGCTGAAAACTGGACACTTTGGAAAGTAGATCAGAAATAACTGGAACGTTTTGAAATGTAGTGTTGGCACAGGATGCACATATGAGCTGTAACGAACAGGTGAGAAAGGAAGAAGTATTAAAGGGAGTCAAGTAGGAAAGGAACGTCATAAGTACTATAAAGGACGGGAGGCTAACTGTGTTGGTCATACCTTGCACAGGAATTCGCTTCTTAAACACGTTATTGATGGAAAGATAGACGGAAGAAGTGACGCGAAAACGAGGAAGAGGACGCAAGCAGCTGCTCGATGGCCTACAGGAAAAAACAAGATACTGTAAATTGATGGTGGAAGCACTGGATTGCATTCGCTTTGGAAGAGGGTATGGACCTGTTATAAGATAGACTACAGAATGAATGAAGGAAATAATAAATTAATGAATGAGTGGATGAATGTTATGATTTTTATATTATCAAGGTCGGAGAAAGGATTCCGATTAATGATACTTATTAATAAACAAAAAATTTTACCATATAAAAGAAGGCTGCAAGACATATTCTAGGTTTACCTCTGCTTTGTGTCTATGTTGCATGGCAAGTAACACGGCGAAAGGAGCTTCTTCGGGTATTGCAGGTTATATTAAGGGCAAAGAAAATTTACTTTATTTTCTGTCAAAACAAAATTATTGTTGTATCAGCCAAGGAAAAGAAATACATTGGAAGCTCTTTTGTTACTTCACTAAGAGAATTTTCAAATCATTTTATCCGCCTGCTTGTAGAAGTGTCGGGCAAATTTGTGGGTTAGGAGGCTGCAGTTCTTGTTATGTGGTAAACTATGTTTAAAACGTTGCATACATTTTCGTATATTGCACTATTACGTCACGACTTGCAATGATTTGTGGATCTGATGTACAGAGGTGTATTTAAAAATGTATGTTCGAGTAAAAGAAAAATTATCGTAGGTTTCACAATTTCGGTTCCTAAAGGCAGCGTAAAATAGCCCGAAAATTTCGTAATAATTCTAAAGGCATTTATATTACGAAGCCCGTAGGGTATTAGAGAGACGTGTATACTACAAAACTGTAACAACTACAGTAAAAAATACGATAGTTTGCATGAACGCACGCAGGAACACGCGCACGCCTGCACGCAAGTGCACGTAAAATAAAGTTCAAGTTATAGGACCTTCACAGTTTCACTGTCGTTAGTATAGGCACCGAAAATTTAATTACGCTGAAAATCCTATTGGAAAATAATACGACAAAAGTGAGTACTAGGTTATACCGTATTCCTTATTTCCTGCATTACTTAACCAAAGTTTTTCGGATTTGGGAAGTGTCGCCATGAATGCACTTGTGGTTCTGACTTTTCTGATTGAATGTGACCTTCGTTATTGAGTTCTCTTCATTTTCGGTAGCCAAATGCTGGGGAGTTACCTTATAAATGACATGAACACAGCATGGTATAAACCGATAGAAAGTTTAGTGCATATTTGTAAAATGCTTAAAAATTGTGAAGATGGAAAACAAACCGACATTGAATAAAGAAAAAATACTTTAAATTCTTGGAATTTAAGTTGACCAATACTATTTCACACACTCTAAAATATTTGAGAATTTTGCACAGCAAGAAAATGAGGAATTGTTGGCTGTGTGTGATGACGTGAATTCAGTTGGAAAGAGTGCAGTTTGGTGGTAATGATTTACAACAGACAGAGTGTAATATTTCCATTATAAAGCCACACACACATAGGTTATAGCCGATCTAACGCACAACTGGCCATTTTCTGACAGTATTCTGCACAAAACATAAGGAAACAGAAACCCAGGTTTGTAGTTTAAAACTGTTTGACAGATGGTTCTCAAACAAATACTTCCCACGTATTTATTAAAATAAATAACAACGTGGTTGCGTTAAGTTCCGCATTGTGTTCTCATGTGAGTATTGAAAGTTATTCTTTATCAGTTATGACATATGTAGAACTCACATGGAATATTCGAACTCTCCCTTTTCTGACCTATGTGCTGGAAGACAATACGTAATCTTTCAGCTAAGTATCATTTTATTAAACTTTTGAAGACTAAGAGTTGTATAATTTACACATAAAGATTCAGTTCGTGCTACAGAGAAAACTCTTTGCTTTCATTCGAAAGCAAAACATGTGAATGCTCTATAAGGAAATAGTGGTCGCTGTGGTAAGAATCGTACGGAACACATGAATATACTATATTTACGACATGCAGAGAATTTCGTGGTAGGCATAGTGGTACACCTGGGCTTCAAGAGTTAATGAAATCTTATTATGAACTTTACTCCTTACTTTTACTTCTCAGTGACGCTTGATACGTGTTGCACAAAGCGTCTCTTAAGTAGCAAGTTATCCCGCTGGGCTGTTTTAATGAAATAATCACCAGCATGAATTTATCGCACTCGTCCTATAAAACTATATACTGCATGCTATCACTTTGACACTCGCTTTTCTAATTCAGGGACAATCGCCATGTATTATCTCATGAAGAAAATACGTACGTTTTCATCGAAAGAGCACGAACGAGTACATGCGTACTGGTATAGTGCAACAGTTATCTCGCACACTGATTTAGGTTCGCATCTTGCCTGTTCTGCGTTCGTGTTATTAAAGAATGCAACGGTGCATCTTTAGACCTGCTGTTTTTCTTCGTTCGAGATTCTGACGCCTGGTTCGATGACGGTGAGATATTTTATAATGAAACTTGAAGGCAGAACAGAGATGCATTTTGCCGTGTGTTGCTTTGAGTAGTCAGAACGGAATTATGGTAATCCGTTATCAGCTATGGTAGAAGAGGGGCACAGAGGAGCCTCTCCGGGGAAATCTGACCTAGCGCAGTCCTCGCGAATACTAAACTCTCCACAGCAGCACCACATCGATTCCAGCAGACGATAACACTGCAACGTCTTCCTGATGCTCTGAGAGAATAAATAAAACATCATCAGTCATCATATGCGAAGTCCCTCCGTCAGGTAACACAATCTGAACGAGATGACGTAACATACACTCCGAAGGATGCTGAAGTAAAGACATCCAATTCACTGCGAGTTTAGAGCGCTTTTTGACGTGCCTGCCACATCGCATGTTATCACTTCTTCACAGCAGTGTGAAAAGGTAGAGGAAAAATATTGTTTGGTAGAGCAATGTAGTGGATATGGTGCCAGGTTCTTTTTTGGAAACATTTTCACTAGAATTTCGTTTCGTAGGCAGACCGCCCAGACTCAAAATTTCTTTGTTTTTCTCAAACATTAAAGCAAACACCTTAACGTAGATTATTGCTGCCAGTTCCCTGATATCAGTAATTAATTGTCCATCCTTACCACATAATTATGCCTGTAAAAAAGGTTAAATAAACTATAATACGTTTCAAAATTATATTTTGCTTATCAGTAAATTCATTAATGCTTTCAAGATAAATACTTTTCGTTTATAGTCTGGAATGACTGTACCCAAACATGATTTCGTTGGAATTCCACTCTGACGACCCTTAACAGGAGAAAAGCTAAAAATTTTTACATGTTGTGTTTGACGACGCTCATAGCGCAGTCATTTATCTGTGCGGCGCCATTCTCACCCTACCTTTGAAAGGACCTTCTGACACTCTCGGATTTCACCTGTTTCTCCCAGTCGTGACAGTTTGGCATCTGTCTGAAAAACTAGACCATTCTAAGTTTCGCTTGCAGGGTTCCCAATTTCGAGCTGACAAATTTATGACTTCACCTCCGGACCGAGCCATGTGTGACCTTTCGGCTTTACTTGTGTGGGTTTTTTTTCCCACAGAAAACAGTTAAGAGTTAATATTAAACAGTAAGAATTGGGTAATGTTTCCTGAAACTTTGGTCAGCAAGCGACAGAAAACACTCGTTCGTTGTCCCACGAAACGCAGCAGTCGAAGATACGTGCCAAAGACATCACCGTCGATAACGAGATAGGTGGATTGACAGAGAGGTATCTAAAGTGTATGCACGACAGGAGGTGGAATGCAAATAAATTCATCTAGGGGTGGTAATCAGAGGGTTATCAGAGTGGTCAGCCGCTAGAGCATACTCTAGTTAGCGTAAAAGTTATTGTGGAAACCTAGGACGGTATGCACCACATATGAATCATCAATACATGCAAAGGACTTCTTCCTGGTGCTAAGTGTAGCGTTATTCTGACGACGTTATCGATAAGAATAGCGAAACACCACTTTCAGTTTCTGAGATAATTTCTCATTCTTCAAAATAACAACTAGACTGTGAGCCTTACGTCTCAATTTTCAACTCTCAAAACAAGGTGAGAAGGCCGGTACATAGTCTCTCGAATTCTGTACGTCGTGGTAAGGACCAACAGATGACGGCGACATTTTCTATGCGACGAGTTACAAATAACATTACAGTTGCCTCTCTATCCAAATAACACGATCTTGTTTCTGCTAGAACTGCTTCCAGTTTGGGATATATCATGCAGATTAATGAGTGGTTATTAAACCAAATAAGTTATATAAAAATGACGGGTAACGTTAGTTTTAGCTGTTATGAAAAGTATTATATTGAAAGAAAGAAGATAGACACTTTTTCTTACGTTGTCCTATCAATGATTTCCGTTTCTAAAAATTGTGTGACTTAGTTTCTATACTGTTTATCCATATGCGAATTTTCAGAGAGAAAAGATGGATCGGCATAAATCACATTCTCACCTACATCATCTGCGCTCTTAAAGAAGGAAGGATAAATATTGAAAGAATGTTATGAGACAGACTGTTTTTTATTCATCTATTCATCATTCATTCCGTAGTCTGTCTTACAAGAGGCCCGTAGCGTCTTCCAGACCGAGTTATCCACAGAGGGTGAGCTAGTATTTCCTCTTTTAATTTCCACTATCGTGTTTTTTCCTTCAGGTCATCCAGCAGCTGCTTACGTCTTCTTACACATCTTTCCGTCACTTCTTACTTCTATCTTCCCTTCAATAACGTGTTTTAGAAGCTAGTTCCTGCGCAAGATGTTATCAACGCAGCCTTCCTTCCTTCCTTCCTTCCATCTAGGACGCTTTTTTCCTCTTTTACTTTATGTAATAATGCTTCCTTTCTCACGCTATCTGCGCAGCTGATATTCTTCGTCCTTCTGAAGCACCACATTTCAAAACTTTCCAGTTATTTCCGATCTACTTTCCGAATTGTCCAAGTTTCAGCTATGCTCCGAATGTAGCACTTTACTAGTTTCATCCTTCCGTTTTCAAATGCTGCTTCTCCCATGGCACTTATGGATTTCATTTTACGTGCACATCTTATAATATCTGCTATCATACTGCGCACATAGCTTAAATATTCCAAATTGTCCAGTTGTTTATAATGATTATCTGCACTGGGGTCGATAGCGTTCAGATGTTCATTAGGTTTGCCTCGCCCCCCCCCCAAACACACACACACACACACATTCATTACACCGTCAGAGCATCGTCTAACTTTAGTTAGACTGTCAAGCATGCCTGTAGTAGCGTTTCTTCCTTAGCCAGTAGCACAAGGTCATCAGCATATTTCACAGTGCGAATTACTTGTCCTCTCATTCTGAAGTCTCCAAACACTTCAAGAAGTTTCTTGGTTAGGTGCTCACTGTATAAGTTAATTAGAATCGGTGACAAACTGCATCCTTTTCTAACTCCTCTTCCAGTCTTCACACCTCTTGTATCTCCTTGGTCCAGTCGTACTTCAAAACTAAGACCGCCACATATTCCGACGCAGAGAAATGTCCTACTATTATGACGCGAAAGGGATTCAATTGAGATAGTACATAATAGCATAAGAGCAATTATCCTAACTATTAACAATTCTGACCTACGCATATTTCCATAAACTTGAATAAGATTCTTGATACTATCATCTTAGGTTTAATAACCCCGCAGATCTTCGAGGCGTAATTGGGGTTAATGACTCTAAGATGATAGTGGACAATATCAAGTACATTGCTCAGACCAATTAGTCCAATTAGTCCACTTGCAAATCTCGGCATCCCGTTTCTTTCTCAGGCCACAGCCACGACAGAGATATGTCCTGGCTTACCTCAGTCCCTCTAGGTAAATATTCCAATTAAATCTGCGAAAGTGCAGTAAAATTCATCATCTCTTTGTGAAGACAGCAGTAAGAAACGTATCCAACTTGCTGCCGAAGAACACTACAATAAACATGCTAACCACGACCTTGATTAGTCGATTAACAACGACGACTCCGATAACGCCTAAAGCAGCAACTCAACTTTTATAGCCTAAAATGTTATTCGTCTGTGGTTAACTTAATGATGTTTTCAATATTTCAGAACACGTAGCTTTGAATTTTAGGGTGATTATTGAATAATTTATTGGAACGGGTATGAAAGAAAGTGGTCATTGCCTAACGTAAGGTATTGTTTTAGTATTTTACAGGACAGAATGAGCGAACTTAAAATACCCTCTTTGAAAATGGTCGGTTCCCTTTTTAATAAATTGATCATAAGGTCTCAAAATAAGAAGGAAGTGAAGTGAGGAAGGTACACTATGTGTAGGATAAAATATATATGAAAGTATTGGTGCATTTTATGAATAAATCACTAAAATCGTCAAATTCTTCTCACAGATATATTTAAAAATTCTCACTTACATATACCAGTGTACTTACACACTCATCTAATATAAAATGAGAGACTTATTAAATCGACTATCCGATTTAGAACTCCACTGTGTAATTTAAAAAAGCGTTGTATCGTCTGAAACACGGTTAAATAAAGCAGTGCACGGAACCCTTCATATTTTATTACACATCCTGTTTATTAGTCATATTTAAATTAATACACATCGTAAGAAAAGCTTAAGAAATCCATAGCGTAGTATTTGCTGTTCCTTAGCATACAGATTGTTCTAAATTCATCTCTCTTCAGTATTTAAGCATTTCAGTCTAGCGTATATACTAAGGTATAAACGCACGGTTTCGTGTTTTCCGTCTATACTATGGCGATCCTAATAAAAACACAAAAAATATTATGAAACTTACTTCATAATCTGTCCAGTATTTGAAAAGAATTTAAGTACTGAGTGATAGTTTGTGGAGAGTTCCGAATCCTTATTCCCACACTTTCTCTTTAATTACATGAGTTTTGTTTAATTTATGAGCTTCACTATTACTACTTTTTAATTTTCAGCGAATACATATTGTGTTATTGAGAAGGAAAGCAAGTGTGTGCCGGCCCAAAAATTGGCCCTTCTATTTCAAGTGGCTATGTTCCGGGACCCGGGCTTTGTTTATACCAGGATCAAGTGCCTTGCTTTTTTATAGCTGTAGGAAAGGCCCCTTGCCCCGCTTAATGGATTTTCGGAGTTAGCTCTGTTCTCTAATTTTGTCGTAATTTACCTGTATACAGGGATAACTCAATTTAGACGCTAAATCATTGTCTAAATTATTGTAATTAATAAAATGTTAAGACGCTGCTACGAAAAACGTGAACACCCATGCCTGTGAAACTTTTTATATATTTCCTTTCCTTTCACATTATATACCATTAACGGTGTGAATGAACACATGTGTGACAGTCTCTGATTTTAACCCTTTAAGAACCCTATACCTTACGTATAATGCATTCTGTATGTATGCGTTTTCTGTGGTTACCCCAACAAACAGTGTTTATTTTCCTACAGGACATGAAGGGGTTTGTATTTGTAAGAGAGATGCAGTGTTTTGTGCCAGATGTGTTTGTAATTGTGAAAGAAATTTCAACAAATTTTCGGCTGTTAGAAAATATAAATATTGAGAAGTCACGAAGATTATAATATAACTTCTCTTCATCTCTACACATATTTTGTTTTGCAAGAAAACAAAGCACGGTTGTTTAATGGCGTCCCCGAGCAGGCAGTGCAGGTGGCAAGGTCTCAGTATGATATTAGCATAGTATCAAGTAGCTAGACACAGCTTGCCCTGTTTCGCGCTTGAGAGAAGATTACTTTCCTAAGCGCTACGATGTTTACGTTCGTCTAATTGCTTTACAGTCCTAGCCCAGGACAGCGGCACTTCATCAAGCAGCCTGCATAAGAATGGGCAGGCTTTGCTGCGTTTGACCTGCCGCGTCTTCGACATCGTCTCCTGTTGGTAATTCATCAAGTTGCATCAAACTGATTTATATACGATGAGATATTCTCTTTTGTTTTTGACACACACACACACACACACACACACACACACACACACACACACACAACGTAACGAAACTTTGTAAGAAGTGTAATACGTCTCCAAGTAAGGGAACATACCCACAGCGAGAATGAATAACATCACGATATTTCGCAGTACTTCACATCGGATCACTTGTTTCCTGTGCTCATACCGAATTTCCGTAACAGTCCGAATGTCGGATTCCAAGAACAGTAGCGGTGAATTTTTTTCTTATCAGAAAGAAATCTGCTAAATTGAGAGAAATGTTCGTTAAGAATAAGTACAGAGCCCCAAACCAGTTTTTCTACATTCTTTAAACTGCTCGCCACATGATTAGAAATCCATACACGTTTCGGCCGCACGAAATTTTTTAATAACCGCGGTGAATTTTAGCCTGTTATATATTCCAAAGTATGGATATCTTCATCAGCGACACAAAAGCAATCCAAAAGTCCAAAGACAGAGTTTAGTGTAGTATTTAGTGGATTAGATCTTTCTGGCCTAGAAATTCATGGGTCTGAGCTAATCATTCTTTTTGTTAAAACAATTACATGCTGCCTTATTTTGGGCACAGTGTTCTCTTCCAGCGTTTTGCCCTCCTGTACTTATTTAACTCGTAATGTAAACAATACAAGTATACCTTGTATGCCACTAAACGTAAGGCATACAAAACACTGGTTTGCACACATCTTCTCGGTAGTGTCACCCTTTGCTCACATCCGTTATTTTGCTTGGCAAATATTTTCGGCATCAATCGATTACGATGCAGCCGCACGGCGGTGATTATTAGAAACTTCATGGGTAGTCACATGTGTATTCCCATAATGTGACTTCTAACATACACAGGAGTAATTCGGCACTTGTGTGGGCGTGTTATTGAGGTCGCTAATTGCGTTTTTATGAACATAAGATAGAATACGTAGTCGTTGTGCTTAAAGCAAAACCTCGACGTGAAGCATATAGTGGCCCAGAGGTACAGAGTCCGGGATTGTTAACGTTGGCTTAACTGTAACTGAATGATCAGCTTCAACCCGCGGTTGTTCTACTCCCGCAAGGGACGGCCGCAGTGACATTCCATACGTGGCTGGATCGTAGCCACAACGAGTTTGGGGGGTTTGAAAAAGAGTAGAATCCCTCGTCATTGTCTGGAGACGAAACTCGATTCCTGGGTCATCCGGCCAGTAGGCTAGTCACTATACGGGCTGATCAATTCCGACTCTGCTTTGTGTTTACGTACACTGACTAATATTGTAATTGAACTACGTTTAATCTGTAAACAGTACACCTAAATTCATTTCTTTTTTTTACTGTGGTTCTTCGGCCGTATTCGGATCATGACCTACCCTTAAGAGCTTCGCGATCACACTCAGACACACCACACTCGGTAGGATTCCTCTAGACGAGTGACCAGCCCGATGCAGAGACGTCTACCTGACAACACACAACACTGACAAGACACAGGCAGCCATGCCCACGGCGGGATTCAAACCCACAATCCCAGCAAGCGAGCGGCCGCAGACCCACGCCTTAGACAGCTCGGCCACTGGGCCCGGTAAAATGCCGTTCATACAGTAGTAGAAAATGCGTCTTTCCATCGAAACGTGGTATTACGTCAATAAGACCGAGCATGTAACGCAGTCTTGTATTGCCTGCATGTACGATTTTTGAACCTATGATTTTAAAGGAAGCTAACGCTTTTGGTTTGTGTCTCAATCAGTGTAGAATACAATTCCCTGTTCCCTGTTCGACAAACCTGAAAATAATTACGGTCACCATGCTCTCACGTCACTGTTTTTTCAATTTCATTTTTCTATTTATGAGAAGCATTTATTCCAAAAGCCATATGGTTTGGTTAAGAAACACTGAAAACTAATTTTTCTTCCAATACCCATGCATTGAGTCAGCTACTGATATTGTAATGACGTGGAACGGCAGGCTATTTGTAGTACATACGTGACTGCGGGCTGTAGCTTGGGATGTAATTAGCGACATAGTAGGCGGAACTGACGCAGGTCATGCTGCCATTCACACGACAAAAAGGATACGTCCATTCAAAACACAAATGCATCAAAATGAACAACTTCATTATGACTGTTCATATTACTAATTCTGCTGCCTTTAGGGGGCTTAACAGCCTTTCTCCAACGTTTTCACTAAAATCGGATTTTACTTTGAAACGTGTGCAGTCATAATGGTAACGTATTTTAAATGGCGACAATGGTGCTTGACGGTCTTATGCCTCTACTGGCGCTTGGTTTGTGGACGTCCACCGGTTTGCCGATAACGTGGCAAAACCTTTCACACTAAAGTTATTAATTTATACGTCAACACATTACTGATGATTATACCGCGGTCATTCATTGCCAAGGACCAAAGAGGCCTGCAAGAGACTTGTTTATAAATATTAAAGTAAAGCATTAGATTTTGTACTAAACTTTAGAGTACAAGCCTATATTCTCCCGAACGTGTTCTTTGCATTTTTATATCCTTTACTGCATTTCATGTCCGTTACTTTGTCACAGTCACAGCAGTGTAAATAATGTTGCCTGATTCTATGAAATAAGTCTTTCTTCCTTTTAACAATTTAGTCACTATATTTCTTCCTGTTACGAACTTGACAGCCGTTAAGTAATTCACAGGAGTGAGCCACAGGATTCTATTCTGAGTCATACAATTTCAGTCCCCACAAGTGGCAGATATTTCTAGACAGTTGAAATGTAACAATTGAAATTCGTACAAATTAACCAAGTCTGTCCTATTTCAAACCACAAAGGTTATTCTCAGAAGCTATGCTTCTTACGTGACCTATAAGATTTACAAATTATTACGATAATTTGGGCATTGATTTTATGCTAAAATTGTTTATTTTATAAAATATTTTTTTAAATTGTTCAAAACCCGGTAGGGATTCCTAGCTTAAAAGACAGTACTGATTTATATATTAGTGCCATTCTTTATTACACAGTGCTGTTCCTAATTAAGTAATTCCCTAAAGGGGTGTTGGTAAACATTAAAAAGTAAATTTATAAGAGTAAAGCTTTCTGGCCTCAGTATTTTCTAAATAAAAGTCTATTAAAGGGTGCGTCTAAGTGGGTATTAACCAGAAATTAATCACATTCAGTAATAAAATTTTTATGGTTGCTTTAATTTCCTGTGTGCTTAAGTATATGTTATTTATTCGATATATAAATTCATACTTTTTTAGTGGTTATGTTGCTTAATTTAGATTTTTTCAGGTCCTTTCCTTGAAATGGAAAGATTTTACGTGATTATAAACATGCAGCACAATATTTTATGTGTTAAAGGCTCTACTAGTTTGAATAACATTCAAATTATTTTCAAAGTAATTCCGATATAAGGCCCTCAAAAATCATCCCGATGTTTCAAAACATGCCCTACTCGGTTAATTTATATTAAATTGAACATATTGTTCCGGTGATCTTAAAATACGTACTAACAACGTCATTTAAATAGAGGTTTCCGGAAAATCTATCGTGTTGTAAAGGGAAACGGCCTAGAATAGCAAAACAACAGACCAACACGTGCACAAGTACTGTTAGTGCGTGTAGAAGTTCGCTTATAAACCCAACATGTTTCGGTACACTACGGTGCCATCATCAGGGGTGACGTTTGAAGTATAAAACATCAACAGTAAACATTCGATGTTTCCAGGGTGTCTGGTTACTTTGTCCAAACTTTCGTTATGTACGTTTGCAATATTTGTTGCAGTAATCGTTTGTAAAAACGAAGCACCGCTTTTATGGAGAATACATGTTGTGTAGCAAGGGAATGAAAATGAATGAAACACGACAGA
Source organism: Coptotermes formosanus (assembly GCA_013340265.1). Taxonomy (NCBI): domain Eukaryota; kingdom Metazoa; phylum Arthropoda; class Insecta; order Blattodea; family Rhinotermitidae; genus Coptotermes; species Coptotermes formosanus. The sequence goes on along the minus strand of BLKM01001619.1, from coordinate 4,588,097 downwards.
GATTCTACACACATTGGCAGAAAGGTTATGGAGTACTTGGAGGAGAATTCTCCAGGAGGTTACAAAGGAATATTTGGAGTCATAGCACAGCCAGCTTGACCATACGACTTGAACAAGTTACATTAAATTCCTTAGGGTCTGCACAATTTGTAGTGTGCCGTAAGGATAAACCAGAAACGAGACAGCAGCTGGTAACTGAAGGCGCTGTCAGTATAAGAAACAAACGAAAAATACTCGTTACGAACATTCAGTGCAGGAACGTCGAGCGGATCACACTAACTCTCAGGGTGTCCATTTCTAAAATTTGGTTATTTGTAATCGTGTAAGTTAACACTAATATGGGGATACTGGAAAACGGTGCTGTACTTACTGCTACAAGAAGCGTGCGAGCAACTTGACAACCGTGCAAATCGATCTATGTTTGACAGAATGCCTTTGTTCCAGGAGACGTCTGAAAATTGACCAAACGTTGCATAACATCAATTATGTTGTAGGATAAAATGGGATAGAGGAAAATTCTTAGGCTTTTGGTAATGAGTTTTGTGCCTTTTGAATAAATTGCTTAAGTGAAGATTAAGTCTGCTGTAATATATGATGTTTCTCTACTGTCTGTTAAATTTAGCAGAGTGTACTTTAGAGATGGAATCGTGAGCCGAACTGGACAAAGTTAAGCGCTGCAGATACGAAATCTGAGGTTGTCAGGGTGTTGATCATTACTAAGTTGGGATTCTAAGTAATTCCGCAAGATTTGTTTTGTAGACACTAACGCGTAGAGGGACATATTACCTTTATCTGGACGACAGCGTGTTACTGTGAAAGAATTTATACATCTGTTCTTCTGTGGTGCAACAACCCAAATCGGACCTAGGCCACTACATTGTTGAGGTTTTTAGGTCTCTCTCTCTCTCACACACACACACACTCACTCACTCACTCACTCACTCACTCATTCACTCACTCACTCACTCGCTCACTCACTCACTCACTCACTCACTCACTCACTCACTCACTCACTCACTCACCCTGTATAACAGAGTGATCAGCATATCGCAAAGGCCACTACCTGCACAACACACAACAAACACGAGAGAAGAGCATCTATGCTCTCTATAGGAATCGAACCCGCAATCCCAGCAATCGAGCAGCCGAAGATCTACGGTTCCGACCGCACGGCCAACGGAATCAGCTTATTTAACTATTGGTCTACGTAATGTCATAACCCAGAGGACCACACTGTGAAGGACCATATGTGTTTTCTCTTCCCAGGCAACGCTACAATGTTCGCCCTAACATCGTACACTGTAGATATTGAAGTGGCCTGTATTGCAATCACCCACACCAAATCCCATTATCCTGTGTTTCAACACAGACAATATACCGCACCTGTCTCCTATACATGCAATTCGCAGCTGCATACACGTGTTATAGGCAGTGGCACAGATTCTATGGTTGTATAATGAAAGCAGGGAATTGAGCCAGCACAGATTGTCTGGTTAGAGTCGTGAGAGGATTAACTCTATAAAGTCGGCATATAATGGGTCTAATACGACGCATCGCCCGTTATAGAACTCAGCTGAGAGTGGGGAAAAACCGACTGGAAATCGGCTGAGAATAAGCTCGTTAAATGTTACTGAAATGCACTGCATAAGCCCAGCTTGCTGTCATGCCTGAAGGTTTTCGTGACATCCTCAGCCTTTTAAAGAAAGCTGCTGTTTGATATTTTGTTTCAGAGCAGACTTGTTCAAAATTAAATATCTGGTCCTGTGTTTGAAGGGAAGCCGGTTTGCATTTCCACCCACACAGACACTGTGATTGATTTTACATCGTTTTTTTTTATGCATTCAAGCTAATTTTCGGCTAGTATAACTTCAGTCTCTGAACGACAGTTTCCATTCAAATTCTTTTACTTTTGTATTTTACCAGCTATCCCACCATATGCAGTCACACTTTACGGTACCTCCGAAAAACACATTACAAAAATATGTACGAGTACGTTAGTGTAGGTAACTAAACCCTTCACTTCATAACATCAGTTTCCCGAAGCTAATCTCAAACTTCATAGGAATAAAGTCTATGTGGTTTTGAAGCATATTTAGGTCTTCATATCCTGAAATTTTCACAAGTATTCATGCCATTTAATTCACCGGAGTCTCAAATTTTGTTGTTGTTTAAAACAGTATATATAACGTTAAAATTACTAGGGTGTTATTAAATTTCTTTAAAGAATTTTACAGGATGTTTGAGGAGGGATCTACCGTACTTCGGCAGAACGTTCGTTAGGTTAAATTATATAGATAATCAACATCCAAATTCGAACGTTTACGGAGATAATGGAAAGATATTTTTGAAAGAATGAGAACTGTTATATATTTCTTGATTAAGAATTGCGTAGCAAAACGATGAATAAATTGTAGTTCTTGTGATGTTAACAACATACTTAATATTTAATTAATATCTGAGTGATATTAAGATATTAAGTGAGAAAGACTCGCACTAGCTTCATAAAAATCTTCCTTATGTTTCGAGGTACTTTACATAGCACGCACTGCTCCCTGCGGCTTGGCTTGTCTATCGGTTCCTGGATGGACCTGCACACTGTACGGATAATGCATCATGTTAAACAGGTACAGTAGGAGACAGCACAAGGAGACCATATTTTTCTGTCGTGGTTACATCCGTAACCGTTCAACTTCGTATATACGAGCAGGTATATTTCACTGGGTGGATGTAAGTTAACGTAACATTTTCCCAAACTGTGGCATATTCCTCCTGAAACACCCTGTGTCTCTGTGTTAATTTTTCAGGATTTTCTGTCGTGCGCAACGTTGATGTCTTCGCTTTTCCCAATGCTTTTTAATTCATGACTTACGAACTTATGAACGGTTAGTATATTCGTACATATATAAATACAGAATTTCATGTCGTTAGATACGAGAAATTAAATACCCTAACTCTTTATGGGTACAATTTTTATTAATTTTTCTGCGTGCAAATCACATATTTTTGCCCGTTGTATTTGTATTCTTCGTAATTATTTTGCAAAATTGCTGATTTTCATAAATAAAGACGCATATGTTTATATGAAGTATGTGTTTTGATTTTCTCTACAAGGCGTGCCTTAATTTTTGTATTTTAGGAAGAATTCAGAGAAATGTCAAAAACTTACTTAGGTCTTCACCTAAAGAGTCCGAAAATTTTGTACGATTTTAAACAACAATTATCTGGACACAGTTTCGAAAAAGGCTCCATTATAAAACGTTTCGAAAATACGTCCGGTAGAATCCGACGGACGGACAAATGGACAGACGGAAGAAAACGCAAGCGGACGGACTGACAGATGGACAGACATGACAGACAAAACATTGGTCACTGGAGGTTAGTGCCACATACCTGCTAAAACAGCAGACGTCAATCAGGACGAAAAACATACAGAAGAAATTCAAAAGCCGAAGTTTCACGTATGTCCTTAACTGAGGCAATAAGTTAGCCCAACATTTCTGTGTCATTAACAAGTTGTGTGTAATTGCTTCCGCTGCGGCATGGACAGGCGGTGCTAATCTGTGCTAGTAAGAGACATGGACGGTTCTCGTGTTCCCAGGATCTGGCGAGATAAACCGTTCACGCCCACTATCGATTTTTGATCCGCTGTTCTTCAGCCTCGCTTGCTGGTGGTCCTGAGTCTTGCAGGTGTGCTTAATCATGTGCCGGCCCATCTTCCATGCCAGGGATAAGAATTCAGAAAACTGTACAAGAAAAAGTTTGTGCAGAAAGAAATTTTCCTTGCCTTGCATCCCTTGTTGCGTAGTCGGTATAGCCACTCGTTACAACCTGGACGGTCCGAGTGTTGATCTCCGGTGGAGGCAAAATCCATCCAGACCTACCATGGGGCCAGTCCAGCCTCCTCCTATGTGTAAATGGCTTCTTCCGGCGGGTAAAACCGTCGGGGCATGACACTGAGCACCCACTCCGTCTGGCCCCAAGGCTAGGAGAGATCAGAGCTATACCTCTGCCCCCGTCTGTGCTTTCATGACACGTCACAGGGAGAACTTTACCTTTTTATACCCTTTCCTTCATAAATTGTCGACAGTGTTTAAGAAAAATGAATGTTTTTAGTGTAAGTAATTAACTCCACTGAGTAGAGTCTGCCAGTTCCCAATTATTTTAGAACCCAGATGTTTCTTCGGTGTTTATAATACCCCATCACCAAACCTTATCATGAGCCAGGCGAATTTAGACCACAATCTCAAATTCTGTTTCCTTCAAATCTATTTTAATGTCATTATCCAATATACACCACTTTGAAAAAAGTTATACTTCCCCACAAGAATGGCAGGAGTTTTTCCGGATTTAGCTTCACGTGACTCTTTTGCGTGTATGGGAAAGTATATTATCCTAAAACTTTCAAAGTGGAGATGATGTAACAATGAAGAAGACGGTAAGTGCCCCAAAGTGCGTGATATCTCCGTGACTCAAAAATTTATTTGTGGATTTCTTTCAGCGTTTTATTTAGCATACATCAGTTTTATACTCTGTTATTACAAATCATGATTTCACAGCAGGGATGGGAGAATAACTTCTTCAGAGATTAGAGCCGTGAAGATTAGTAGATTGGTACGGACGTTTCGGAGAAATCTCCTCTCTCTACTGTTGCCTTAATATCGTAAAGGTGGAGGCAGAATGTTCCCCCATAATATCGGTTATAATTAACGAATCTAATGATGTTACTCTGCAGAAGACTGTATTTAACACTCACCACTACGAGACCCTCAGATTTCAGGTGTATAAATTAATATGTCTTTAGACCTGTTCATTTGCTCGCAGCTTCCTCCAAAACTTACGTTTAAAATAGATCTACGTGGAATATCAGAACATGGCCAATAAAACTAGCTATGGGTTAAAGAAACAGCTAAATACACCATATTTGAAACGGCAGATAAAATGCATGTTGCATAAAATTCTGATAAGACCCATATTAATGTATGGAAGTGAAAGTTGGCCCCTCTCAAAGAACGATGAAAATCTTCTCCAAATCATCGAAAGAAGAATTTTAAGAAGGATGTATGGCCCAATTAATGAGGGCGGTATCTGGAGAATAAGATACAATAATTAGCTTTATAAACTCTACAAATAACCGGGCACAGAGTGATCAAAATAGGAAGACTGAGGTGGCTGGGACACCTCTTCAGAATGCAAGAGCTAGACCCTTGCAGGAAGTTAACATTATACAAACCAGAGGGCGCTCGACGTGTCGGAAAACCCAGGGCAAGGTGGCAGGAGTCAGTTCAAACAGACCTAAGGAAGAAGGACGTAAAGAATTGGAGGCGTAAGACACAGGACCGAGAGCAGTGGAGGACGATTTTGAAAGAGGGTAGGGTCACCAAGGACTGCAAGAAGAAGAAGAAGAAGAAGAAGAAGAAGAAGAAGAAGAAGAAGAAGAAGAAGAAGAAGAAGAAGAAGAGAAGAAGAAGAAGAAGATTATTATTATTAGAACAAACAGATTTACCGATGGCAGATTAATAATATTCTTTTGCTTTTTTTTGAATTGGAATTTACACGGGATAGTTTTCTCTCTTTTCTGTGTCATGTAACACATTAAGAGATATATTAGAAACGAGGATTATCAAAATACCTGTTTTGATTTATTCAATACCTTAGGTCTAAGACACATCTGTATGTGGCGATATTTGCAATCAGATATATAAGTTTAAAAATAAGGTATTAAGTAGCCTACTAAGCTTTATCCGTTCAAAGTCCAGTAGTTACCCATGTACTAATTGCTGTTAGCATTTAAAAGCAGTGTATTTTACCACGCAGTGTATTTATGTGCTTCGTGTTTTTCGAAATCAAAACTGAGTATTTCCCTTAATATTACTAACTGATCGGGCCTTGTAGTAAAGATGGACGGACTCTGTCTCTGTGACGGAAGTCCTGACGTTTCGTCGGTACTGCATAATAATCTAAGTCTTCAAGGTTTCAGTGCCATTATTTTGTCCAATGTTGTCACAGTCCGAGTGGATTTCTCTGCTTCCCTCTTTGAAGGATTCACTAAGAAGCCTGTTTGAACTTAAGTCTGATCAATATTCTGCCGATCAATTTGCCCTCTTTCTTGTGGAATAAAACAAAAATATTTTTTTGTAATTCTTGTCTTTTGTCTGAATACTGTGTCCATTTTTGCTTATTTGGATTTAAGACCCAAATTGCGACATTTGTGGTTTTCATGAGGATAGTTGTGAAGGCCCCCATTTTATAGACTGGACACTGTGCATTCTGGTGGAAATTTATTCAGGCAGTTGTTAGGAATGTACTAGCTCAGTATTCAGAGCGAGGAAGTGATGAGAGGGCTTCATTTGTTTCCACTTCTGCGGCAAACAAAAGTAGCCTACCTCTAATGTTACTATTCTTTGCTAATTTATCATGTAACACTTCTTACAGATAGCATTTTAGTATCGTAACTTACTTTTGTGGCCGATCCCAGTGGCCGTGCGGTCTAAGGCATAGGTCTGCGGCCAAGCGCTTGCTGGGATCGTGGGTTCGAATCCCACTGGGGGCATGGGTGTTTGTCTTGTACAGTGTTTGTGTTGTCAGGTAGAGGTCCCTGCGACGGGCCGATCCCTCGTCCAGAGGAGTCCTACCGACGGTGGTGTGTGCTTGAGTGTGATCAAATGAAATCAGAAAATCCCTCGACACCTACTGTGGGCAAGTAGGTGCAAGGTGGAAGGCCTACTAAAGAAGGAAAGAAAGAGAGAACTTACTTTTGTTTCTCGCTATTAGAACTCAAGTTACAGATGTACATGTCATTACTTCATAAAATATTATTTGTGCTTTTTCTGGCCTGTAAAATTTATTTTTTTTATATTTACAAGTCATTTATACCTTCGTCAGTTTGTGAAGGACGACACTGTTTCTGCGTCTTGTTCTTTTATTTCTGTACTCTTTATTTAACGACTACTGAACATCTAGTCATAGGATGACTGGTGAATAAAGAATTTGGAAAATACTGTAGCAAGCACTCATGCTTTATTTCGAAGCAATATCCAGGGATCTTCCTGGTCCGACTGAGGAAAACCACATAAACGCTCAATTAGACCAGCCAGTGTCCGGGCGTAGATTTGTATCTGGAATGCCTTTAGACGAAACACCAGCGACGCCCACTCGACGCGATATCTTGCTGCCTGCAAAACTTCCTATGCAGTTGGTGTCCTGCTCTGTATTTCTCGAAGCAAAGTATTCGGGTCATAAATTTGACCACTATCTTCTTCTTCGAGACGTTATGAATGAGGGCCGATCTACCTTCATATGCCTTCTACAATCATTGTTTTGCACCATGATCCATAGGCACCCTTCACATTTTCTTCGTTCCGTGGAGCTGAATCGTACACGTCCTCAGCCACCCATCGAAAAGTGCCACAGACAGCCAAGGTGGTCACGACACGCAGTGATAACATCTGGTTTTCAATTCTCAAAATCCGTAAGGAAATATACCCAGCTGATGCAAAACATGTTTCTACAAAGTTGACCAGTTTACGTAAAAACTATAAACACCTACCCTGTCAACATAAATTCCCGAAGCAGGCTACTGAGTTACTTCAGAGTTTTGGGCTGCCCTCATAGAAAAACTGGATTCCACCTTACCTACTTCAAGGAAAGTGGGACTGACTGTGAAGACAAAATGAGAAATATCTTCTGAAACGTGTTCGACGAAAAAAAAACCCCGACGTATGGATGGATGCTGGATTAATCACTATATTAGCTTAGGGTTAAGTTACACTAGCTTTCCTTGGAATGGATTTACAGTGAAAAACAGTGAACTGGTGAAGTTTCACTAATGCTTTTATACCATTTTTAGGCTATTTTATGTTATATGGTTAAGGATCTGAGTTTTAACATTTATACATTATCTGATGATGGCTCGGCCAAACCGAAACATGTAGTGTATTGGCACAGCCTTAGAGTAAATGACGTAGTGTGCAATATATATATATATGTATATACACACTGTGGTGTGTCTGACTGCGTTTATCATCACTGTATTTAGAATAACACACTGGAATGACCCAAATTAAGATCGTACACGCGGGGCTAAGGTTTTGTGACCTGGTCGAAAATTTTCTCCCTTTACAAGGAATTTCAGTCTATTAAGCCATTGAGTTATTTCAGAGAATCACATCTTCTGTTTGTCAATGAAATATTTGTCGTCCGCTTTATGCCCAGATGTATGAAGCGTTCGTTCTCCTTCAGGCATTTCTTGTAGAATTTTCTATGTATTTCTCGCCTCTGCTTTACATTTTACGTTCCCCTTATCTCAACATATACCATCAAATTATTGCAGTATTACAAACCTTTTTAGGGAGTGATATTGAATGTGATTTACACATTTTCACTCGAAATGGGATTCTTATATTATTCAGAGGACTGTGCATCTGAAATTTTCGCTATCGCACGGTTCTTAGAAACGGTATAATTTGCACGATTCTGGAGTCTTAAAATTGTCTCTCAAATGCCCAATCGAAACCCAAGGTTATCTGTTGTGGGGCTCCCTAGGGCAAATGAAAAATTCATTGCAATTTGTCTGTGAGAGACCACGACATCCACCAGGTTCCCTTCTAAATGTGGCACAAAAAGGAGAAAAAGAAGACATTTCCCGGCACCAGGGTACTTTTTGTATTAATGATCCGCGAGGAATTGGTCCAGACCTGCACCTCTTTCTCTTTGTGCTCAGATTAAAGAGAAACCGGAAACCATTCAAACGTGTCTGTTCTCAGATAAAAAGAAGAAATATGAATATCTAATTTCCCAAATGGCATTGCGTCTCTTCTGATTCTTTAATACCTTATATGTCTAACAGTAACGTTTTTAGGTGGTTGATTCGGAGTTCGAATTGGCTTCAGCTTGAATTACAGTATTACGAGAGAATGGCGTCCCAATTTCTTTTATTTCCGTTGCTCGCAGCCTCTCTGACCCTGTTGTTGAGGGTCACATGTGGTAAGACTTCAGTGTGAGAATGGCAAGTGCCGATTATTATTATTATTATTATTATTATTATTATATTTTTCCTGAAGTCACAGGCGCCTAGTTGGTTTTCAAAGTGTACGGGCCTTTTAACTGACCAAGCATTTCTTATTTATTATCCTGTTACAAACTTTCGAATTATACGGCATGCGTTAAGTGCTACTGCCTTCGGTGTTAGAGTATATATAGACCAGGACGAAACCGAAGGGCTGGGTAGCGTAGACAGTACAGCGACTGGCTAGGGGCTGGACGGTCCGCCGATCGAATTTCGGTAGAGGCGAGATTTTCCGCACCCGTCCGGACTGACCCTGGGGCCCACACAACTTCCTATATAACGAGTCCGGGTTATCACCGGGAGTAAGTCTGCCTACGGTAGCGTTGACCTTCCACCCCATCTATTGCCGGGGTTAAAGGAAAAAGTACGGCTATACCTCTACTCCCCTTTGTGCTTTCATGGCATGTTATAGGGTGAAATTTACCTTTACCTTTTTGTTATGGGTATTTCGATCAGTTGCTACCGACTTGTTACAGTACAGTTTATGACATGACTTCTGTAAAGCGGATTGTGGCTCATACTTATAATACGGTGATGGTTTCCCTTTTGGTAATCCATATGTGACCGTGTTATGTGGGTCCCTGCCACCACGGCATGGCGCGTCCTCGGGTTGCGGATGGAGGAACGGCCTCCAGTTATGGAGGGTAGCTGCGAATACATTGAATAAGCAGTCGCGGACAGCCGACAAGGGGTGGTCCTCCAGTTGGGGTTGGGCGAGGTGCTAACAACTCCTAACCGTAAAAAATTATGACGTTACGAACCATTACACAATGCCTCGGACCTGGACCGATTCTTTGGTACGACCCCAGCTACGGAAAAAGGATATGAGTTTTGGAACATGGAATGTGAGGAGCATGTATAGGTCAGGGTCGCTTATGACAGTGGCCAGGGAATTAGCTAAGTATAAGTTAGATTTAGTGGGTGTACAGGAGGTTAGGTGGGACAAAGAAGGGACTGTAAGAGCCGGGGAGTGTACTTTTTTCTATGGCAAAGGGCAGGAAAATCATCAATTGGGAACAGGTTTTTTTGTGCACCAGAGAATGGTATCAGCAATCAAGAGAGTGGAGTTTGTTAGTGCTAGGATGTCATACATAGTGCTGAGAGGCCGCTGGTGTAATATCATTGTTTTGAATGCGCATGCACCAACGGAAGAGAAGGGTGATGATTCAAAGGACAGCTTCTATGAGGAATTGGAAGGGGTTTTTCATCATTTTCCTAAGTACCATATGAAAATTCTGTTAGGAGATTTTAATGCAAAAGTGGGGAGAGAGGATATTTTCAAACCGACTATTGGGAATGAGAGTTTACATGAGGATAGCAACGATAATGGTGTTCGAGTAGTAAACTTTGCCACATCAAAGAATCTAGTTGTTAAGAGCACTATGTTTCCGCACCGAAACATTCATAAATACACCTGGACCGCTCCTGATGGGAAGACTCACAATCAGATCGATCACATATTGATAGATAGCAGACGGCATTCCAGTATACTCGATGTGCGATCTTTCAGGGGAGCTGACTGTGATACTGATCACTATCTGGTGGTTGCGAAAGTTAGGGAAAGACTGGCAGTAAGTAAGCAAACAGCACAGAAGTTTGATGCCGAGAGATTTAATCTCAAGAAGCTAAGTGAACTAGAGGTTAGGAAAGAGTATCAGCTTAAGATCTCAAACAGGTTTGGAGCTTTGGAAAACTTAAATGTTAGTGAGGACATAAATAGGGCTTGGGAAAACATTAAAGAGAATATCAAAATCTCAGCTCAAGAGAGTCTAGGTCTACACGAACGGAAGCAGCATAAACCATGGTTTGATGCAGAATGTGCAGAATTTTTATATAAAAGGAAGCAGGCTAAAATTCAGTGGTTACAGAATCCAAACCAAAATAATGGAGATAATCTGCACAACGTAAGACGTGAAGCTAGTAGACATTTCAGGAACAAAAAGAAGGAATATCTGAAAGCTAAAATTAATGAAATTGAAACGAACAGTAAGAACAAGAATATAAGAGACTTGTATAGGGGTATCAATGAGTTTAAGAGGGGGTACCAAGCTAGAATTAATGTAGTAAAGGATGAGAACGGTGACCTGGTTGCAGACTCCCACAGTATTTTGGCTAGGTGGAGGAATCATTTCTCCCAACTGTTGAATATACACGGGGTTAATGATGTTAGGCAGACTGAAGTACACACAGCAGAGCCACTAGTGCCTGAGCCCAGTGCCTTTGAGGTTGAGATGGCTATTGGAAAACTAAAAAGTCACAAATCACCAGGTATTGATCAGATTCCAGCAGAATTGATTAAAGCAGGGGGTAGGATTATTCGGTCTGAAATCCATAAACTTATTATTTCTATTTGGAATAAGGAGGAATTGCCTGAGGAATGGAAGGAGTCGGTCATTGTGCCTATTTATAAGAAGGGTGATAAAACAGATTGTAGTAACTATCGAGGCATATCACTTTTGTCGACTACATACAAAATTTTATCCAACATTCTTTTGTCAAGGTTAACTCCATATGCAGAGGAAATTATTGGGGATCATCAGTGTGGATTTCGACGTAACAGGTCAACTACTGATCATATATTCAGCGTTCGTCAAATACTTGAGAAAAAATGGGAATACAATGAGGCAGTGCATCAGCTATTTATAGACTTCAAGAAAGCCTATGATTCAGTTAGGAGGGAGGTCTTGTATAATATTCTCATTGAGTTCGGTATCCCCAGGAAGCTAGTAAGGTTAATAAAAATGTGTCTAAGTGAAACATATAGCAGAGTTCGGGTAGGCAAACACATGTCTGACACGTTTCCTATTAAGAATGGCTTGAAACAAGGAGATGCTCTGTCGCCATCGCTTTTCAACTTTGCTTTAGAATATGCCATTAGGAGGGTTCAGGCAAACCAGGAGGGCTTGAAATTGAATGGTACACATCAGTTTCTGGTTTATGCTGATGATGTTAATATATTGGGTGGAAGCATACATAGTATAAAGGAAAATGCAGAAGATTTAATTATTGCTAGTAAGGAGATTGGTCTAGAAGTAAATGTTGAGAAAACTAAGTACATGGCCATGTCTCGAAATCAGAATGCAGGACACAATCACAACATAATTATAGATAATAAATCCTTTGAAAGGGTGGAAGAATTCAAATATTTGGGAGCAACCCTAACGAATCGAAACTCCATTCATGAAGAAATTAAGAGCAGATTGAAGTTGGGGAATGCTTGCTATCATTCGGTGCAGAATCTTTTGTCTTCCAGGTTACTATCCAAAAACACAAAGATTAGGGTATACAGAACTATAATTTTACCTGTTGTTCTGTATGGATGTGAAACTTGGTCTCTCACATTGAGGGAGGAACAAAGACTGAGGGTGTTCGAGAATAGGGTGCTGAGGAGGATATTTGGGCCTAAGAGGGACGAGGCGACGGGGGATTGGAGAAGACTACATAACGAGGAACTTAACGACCTGTACTCATCACCAAATATTATTGGGGAATCAAATTGAGAAGACTGAGATGGGCGGGGCATGTGGCACGTATGGGGGAGAAGAGAGGTGCATACCGGATTTTGGTGGGGAGACCCGAGGGAAGGCGACCACTTGGGAGACCCAGGCGTAGATGGGAGGATAATATTAAGATGGATATTCGGGAAGTGGGATGTGGGGGCATGAACTGGATTGAGCTGGCTCAGGATAGGGACAGGTGGCGGGCTCTTGTGAATGCGGTAATGAACCTTCGGGTTCCATAAAATGCGGGGAATTTCTTGACTAGCTGAAAAACTGTTAGCTTCTCAAGAAGGCCTCTGCTCCATGGAGTTAGTTAGTTAGTTAGTCCATATGTGATGGCCAATTCATGGAAGACGATGCTGGATTCTTAATTGTAACGATGGGTGTAATCACTTTGAATTAATGCACACCATGCACCAGTTATATGTTGAATGTTTTCTCATTTTCTGCAGGTGTTTTTAGTAGTATTGAGTTTGTTATTATTATTATTATTATTATTATTATTAATTTTATTATTATTGTGCTCTTCTTAATGCTGCTGCTGATGATGGTGATATTGGTTTACATTTCAAACTCAACTGAGTGAGATAATTGGATAGTGGATGAGTAGGACTGCAAATGAATTGGTGCTTGCGCGTTTGGTATATGCGTGAAACAAAGGGAAGGACTGAAGGAATATTGTGTATAAGGAAGTTAAAAAGTTTATAAAAGATAGAAATGTGACTGCATGGAAGTCACGGAGTGCTTCCTCGACGGAAGATTTTGATGTAATGAAAATGTGGGGAAGAGGGTTTCCGTATTTTTTGATTGAAAGAAGAAGCTGACCGTAATGCTAATAAGGAATACAGAATTGCGAGATGTAGAAGCGGCTTTACAAAGGACAGTGTCCCACAAATAGGAAGAAGAAATATGGGAAGGATATTCTGGTTGTCTACAGTGAAACCAACCGGATTTGAAATGCAAGAAATGGTTAACACTTTGTGAAAAATGTATTCACACAAAGTCACTAAATTTTACGCAATAATGGATTGTGTTTGAGGGTCTTATCGAAGAATAAAGAAAGAAAGGTATGTTGTGATGTAATACTGGAGTGAAGAAGGAAACAAGGCAGATTTTCAGAACAACGCGGTATGTTTACATTCCAATTAATTTGTATGAGACAATATTGTATTCATTCAGGTTCCATTGCGTAGTAAGCATGGGTTCTCGCGAATAGGCGTTCCATGTAATATACAACAACTGGATATATCTATTACTTTTACTGAAGTTTTGTAACATCGGTCTGGAAAGACATTTTTAAATTGGGCTAAGGCTAAACTCCAGGCAGGCCAGTTGCATACGAGTAAAACCTTCGTAAAAGAAAATTGTTTGGAAAGGAGAACGAGGTTTTAGATTGGGTTATATCGGCTGCTGGAAGAGTATAGGCCCGGGTTCTGCCCCAGAGAAGTGAATATCGGTTCTTGTGGAGAAAACAACTTCAACTGGGCAGGTTCTTTTTCCAAGTTACTTTACTTTTACATCTAATTATCACACCATCTCTGTTCAAGAAATGGTTATTTGTCATGAGACAGTTAACCCTTTAAAGGACACAGTTCCGCGGAGATGACGAAACAAGACTCGTCTGACCCTGGTAAAAGAAACAACGTGGTTAGAAAGACAAGAAGTAGCGCCAGGACACTGCACTCCCTCCGTTATCCTAAAATTTGGTAATCAAAGTAAGTTCATTGAAAATTTTACAATAGTTATTCAGGTGACGTTCGCTTTATCCAACCCAAAACTAGTGTCGTATTGTTTATGCGTTATTTTCATTGTTTGTGTTTAAACCTGTCGTAATATTCTTTCCATTTAAGTATTACACTCTACTCTATACATTATAATGAGTGATCAGTTTGAAGTGTGATATGATACAAATGGTTTCTGGGACAATTCTCAGCCTTCATTTGAAATAAATTTGACACTAATGTGTCATGTAACATAATCTAAGTGATAATGTAATATGCATTCAGTCAATCAGACTTTTCACAGTTAATTTAATTTTATTTTTTCTGAATATATTTTATTTCACAAAATATACGCATTTATAACTAATGTTTCCTACGATTTTCTAGTTCAAAGACGCCTTAGGCAATCCTAGTGTTATTTACACGGAGTTATATTATTATTTATATTTATGCATTTATGTAAGAAATGAAGTGGGTCTAGCAACAGTTTCTTCACTCAGGGGTTGTAAAATAATTTGGTATTCACTGTTTTATCTCCACACAGCTTTGTATGTGGGGCATGCCTTACAGAGCATAGTCCTTGTTAAACCTCATACATTCATTTTAAGAAATAAACAACATTATGGTAACTATGCGGTCTCTTTACTTGAACAGAAGGAAAAATTGGTTTTATATTTTGTTACGTTGGCTGACTGTAATCCCATGAGGCATCTACTTAATCTCTTGAGGCTTGAATGGAGGATCATTGAAGTCTGCGTATTGCTCTTGATGACTGCCAGTGCCTACAAGTGTTCTGGCAGATGAGTTTTGGAGTAGCTCCAAGTCGAAATACTGCTTGGGCGAGATGCAAGGCCAGCGAGCCGGAGCACAGAGCAACAATCAAAAGTATTATGTTAAAAAAATGCACGGTTTCATTAAATAGGCCTATATCTTGTAATGAAAATTCTAACACAACCGTTACAGGGATTTCAGAAGTTATATAGAAGAATGTTCTAAATTTTATGTGGAATATTTCCGTCATGCCTTCCTGTCTGAAATAGCGTTTGCTTCTTTAAGCACGGTGTTTACTGCGTGTGCCAACTGCTGTAACATTCAGAGCTTTGTATTATCCCACAGACTAAACTAATGGATATCATATGATACGATAAACAGGAAGTATCTCCCTAAGCTAATTGAACGGACTGTACTTTGTATTAGAGAAACAGTGTGTTTTCTGAGATGGTGGAAAATGATTTTAAAAACTAGATGAATTTCAGACTTTAAAGTGTCAAAATTGATACAGAGATACAAATGACCAACGACGTACTTTGTCTTTGGAAATGAAAAAACAAGTATATTTATCTCTAGATGAAAACACAGCTCATTCCCATGTATTATACAGTAGATATTCTTACAAAAAGGCTGCGATTAATGATCGTAATTTATTTTCTTAATGCGAATAATGCCAATGTTACGGACCCGAAGTTAAAGATAGAAACATGGACGTCACTAAAACCGAAGTCCTTCGATGCTCACCACCCTACATTTGTCAACAATCTACCCGCAGAGTTGATTTCCTTAAGATAAAACTAAATATTGTTTTGCTTTTTGACTTTTAGGAAAAATAATTTCCAAGAGGTTTTGTTACCGGATTTTTATATATACTTCACATCTCTCAAATCCGAGGTAACTAACTAACTAACTAACTAACTAACTAACTAACTAACTAACTAACTAACTAACTAACTAACTAACTAACTCCATGGAGCAGAGGCCTTCTTGAGAAGCTAACAGTTTCTCAGCTAGTCAAGAAATTACCCGCATTTTATGGAACCCAGAGGTTCATTACCGCATTCACAAGAGCCCGCCACTTGTCCCTGTCCTGAGCCAGCTCAATCCAGTCCATGTCCCCATTCCACTTCTTGAAGAGCCATGTTAATATTATCCTCCCATCTACGCCTGGATATTCGGGTAATCAAATAGAGAAGACTGAGATGGGCGAGGCATGTAGCACGTATAGGGGAAAAGAGAGGTGCATTGCGGATTTTGGTGGACAGACCTGATTGATTTGGCTGGGCTTTTCTCCTGCAGATGTTATGAAACTCCTTCCTTCTGTGAGTGATAAGTAGGCCTATAAAAGCGAAGTTTGTGGCCTGTTATAAGGAAGTGTTATGGTCTCTTCCTTTAGTGACGTAGGAGAATAATCCGGCGTTATGGTAGAGAATTAGGTTCTGTTCTTTAAAAAAATAATAAATTCTCAAACTTCGGTGGCATGTTTTGGGTTGATTTACCACACTGAGTCTCATGTACTCGTAATTTTGCTGTTATACATGAAGTGTTTTCATATTAATTTATAATATTGTGGGCGAAACCTGCTCTGAGTTAAAGGTAACGGCAAATGTTCACAGAACGTTACCCAAAGGTTAAGCAACATGTATTCATTTAGCAAAGGATAATTCGTAGATTAAAGTTTCAAGTAAAGGTAGCATATATACCCCGCAGGTATCCCCATCACCATTCTCAGAGCATCACCTTAATACATGCGTAATCTCAAACCTTGTGATCGCAAACGACTGTGCCTTTGTGTTGTGTAAGCAGCACGTTGGGACTTGAAGCTTACAGTGGGAGGTAATTTGTGGGGAAGAAACTATATATTCGAATACACATGCTGTCGCGGTACTTTATAAAAAGCGGTGTATTTCAACTTGAAACTGCTTCAGGCTTTTTAAAATTTAACTTTCAAGGAGACTCTGACAGCTGCCTACAGGAAAGGACGAAAATATTTAGTTTAACTTGGTGATATTAGCGTCCATAAAATTATCAATTACTGTAGGCTGATATAGGTTAAATTAAATAAAATAAAGACAAAGGTTTCCGTGCCGAAACAGTAAAGTAGTAGCCACGTAAGGCTTTATTTATCGCAGGACTAAAAGTCATACAATATTCAGAGAGTTTTAGTAGACAATAGGAAGTAATATTTATCAGTAGTCATCGAAAGTGCCACAGGGAGCAGCATCAGAACGTCTTTCATAATGTGAAACGTCACCTTGAGAACCTTTCAGAAGTAAGAAGATGCCATTTATGTGTTGTTTGGAATTCCTGGAAGTCTTGTATTTTACTGTCACTGCACTGATAGTTTCACTGCATAATTTCTTTCGAAACACCCTTTGCCACCTGCACAGCAAGTATGTTACACCATTTAACGGTTAATCTTTCCTTGTAGACCTGTAGATATGACGTCACGTTTTCTCGGTCAGATACCGAAATCATGGCTTATTATTTTGCTTTCGCCTTCTGTTCCTTAATTTTCTGTCCCTTTACAGTGTCCTAGAGTCCAAAATTAAGGGCCAGGACTGTACTGCAGAATAAGCTCAGTAGGTAGAATGACTATATTTGCACATCTTGCGGACCTCTGAAATTTCATGACATCGAGCCAGTGCCTGATTAGACTTAGAGTCCTGCATTGCCCCAGGCTAAGAGAAATCCACTCATTATCTTCTCTGTCGCTTCACTTCCTCTGAAATGCCCATAACCTCTGAGGTTCTTATCTTCCCCAACAGCTGCTTCAGAAATTCAAAGTGAATAGTGGATCATCTAGCAGACATACCTAACAGAAACGCAGATTAAAGCCCCGTTTTATATTTTAAAAGAAAAATTTTTACGTTAAATTTTATTTGTCAGCCGCACTAATCCTTTAAGAGGTATTAGGTAATAGCACTTTAAAACGGTTCCTTCAATCTAATATTTGCTGGAGAAGTGTACAGTTTCCTGGGTTATGATACCCTGGAGATGCTCACACAGCTACCAACCCTTTGGAGGAGCTCACAGTCTCCCTCGTCAGGGCAGAATAAAGATGGAGACGGCAATCTTCTCCTAGACATTGGTACCTATATTCCAATCTACACGGTGTCATAGCCCATAGGACTGTAATCTTTATCAGCAACACTGTCGGAATTGCGAATTTTGTCCAACATTTAATGTACGAAAGAATAAAATGTAGCCTCCTATCAAAGCTTTTTCTGGGCCTTGTCTATTTCATTAAATACAAATAAAGGCACGTAGACCTCTTCTATATAACTTATTGTGTGATATGTGTATATACATGTATAAGGCTATATGAATAGTAAAGAAATGTGGTGTATGGCTTTGGATTTTCTTCGACTGGCTTATGGTAGGGTCTAATGGAATATCAGCACGAATACGATAGCATTTTGCGAGCTTCAGTCAACTTGTCAGAATTTGTTCACCAGACAGAGCACGTAACATCATTTAAAAACTTACATTTAATATATATATTTTTTTTCTGAAAATTTTCACGTCGTCATGACGCAATATAAACTTCGCACTTTGCAGGGTCTCCAGGAAAGGGCTATCATATGTAAGGTCTCCACATCTAATTCTTTCAAGTCGAACTCGTGGCTTTATTTTACGGAAGAGTAACAAAATAACAAAAAAGGCTGTTCAGATAAAAAGAGATTAAGAATGATGAGTTTATTTTGTGAATGTTCTCTTTAATTTTTTTTGCATAAAATGCAAATCTTTTCAATGCGTTGTGTTGTGTCTCAAGTATTACCAACGCTGAAAAGGCACAAAACATTGGCATTGCGAAAGATACCTATTTTTTCCATCGGAATCCGAGAGATGCAGCGGCTTCTAAAACTAGATATATTTGATTCACATTGCAAGAAATTGCCAAAAAATGCTTTCATTTTTATGCATATGGCCCGATAAATCAACGAAACCTACGTCCTTCAAAAATAGTATATATATGTATAATGTATATATGTGTTTTGTCGTCTTATTCTGTTACGGTTTGCTAAAAGAAGGTATGCGATTTACGCAAGAATTCAACAACTAGAACATAAAGTGTGCAGCGATTAAAATATTTTTTCAAACAATACTGATTCTAAGGAAACTGGTATCGACTGGCGCGAAAGAAAACTGATCAGCAAATTGTACATTGAATAGAATGTTAAAGCAGGACTGGACCAAGGGGAGACAAAACATGTG
Source organism: Coptotermes formosanus (assembly GCA_013340265.1). NCBI lineage: Eukaryota > Metazoa > Arthropoda > Insecta > Blattodea > Rhinotermitidae > Coptotermes > Coptotermes formosanus. The sequence goes on along the minus strand of BLKM01001619.1, from coordinate 4,568,823 downwards.
AAACTGGAAGGGGAGTTAGAGAAGGATGTTGTTTGTCACAGATTCTCTTCAAATTATACGGCGAGTACCTCACCAAGGAAGCTGTTGAAGGGTTTGGGGACTTCAAAGTAAGAGGACAAGTAATTCGTAATGTGAAAAATGCAGATGAACTTGTGCTATTGGATAAGGAAAATACGGTACTACAGGACATGATTGAGACATTAATTGAAGTTGCAAGATGCTACGGAATGGAAGTGAATGTGGAAAAAATAAAGTAATGAGAAATCAACGCATTTATCCACAATACAGATTATGATGTATCACAAACAACTGGAGAATGTGAAATATTTCATCTGTTTGGGGAGCGTGATAACAAATGATGCAAATGCTCATGCGAAGTTGAATACAAAACTACCATGACAAAAGCAGCACTCAACAAGAAGAAGGCTCTTTTCACCCGCTGATTAGAATAAAATTTAATGAAAAATACAGTAAATTGCTACATTTTGAGCATAGCTTTTATGGTGCCAAAACTTGGACACTTCAGAAATTAGATCAGAAATACCTGGAAATATCTGAAACGCGGTGCTGGAGAAGGGTGTAAAGGGCAGCTGGACTGATCGCGTGAGAAATACCGATGCCTCACGTAGAGTCAATGAGAAGAAGAATGTCCCACATAAAATAAAAATGAGAATTGCTAACTTTATCGGTCACATCTTGCGTAGGAACTGCCTTCTATAACACGAGATTTAAGAAAAGGTAGAAGGAATGATAGAAGTGACGGGAAGACGAAGAAGAAGATGTAGGCCGCTACAAAATAACGTTAAGGGAAAGATGGACTGCCGTAAATTGAACGAGGAAGTACTACGTAGCTCGCCGTCTGTGGAGAACAGGTTCTAGAAGGGGCGATGGGCCTGTCGTAAGACAGAATGCAAGGCGAATGAATGAATGAATTTATGGTATACGCCAATAGTGCAACAAATACTTAAGTGAATCCATGTTTCCAAGCAAGTTAGGGAAAGAGGCTGTACCCTCATCATCTTTATTGGCACTTCTAATTGCTTTTAAACTGAAAATGTGATAGGTTTTGCAGAACATAATGAATCAAGTGATGAAAGCTTTGGAAGAAGCAACAAAAGTGTCTCGAAAAAAGACGTGATATATTTGAGAACACCAGAAATTTATTCTTGGTTTGTGGCCTTTTCATTCCCTTCAGCATCTTTGCTTTTGGTCACAAGGTTTCGGTTCGCGTAATTATGCTTGCGTGTTTCAAAGTAGGCCTAATTAGCTTTCGTATGAGACAGAAAGCGAAATGATATCGTGACCTGGTAGAATGCGAGGTGCGTCACTAAAGTTAAACAAATATAGTTTTATGATGGCAGAATTAACTATTGGTTTCTGCACTGCACATAACAGAAAAGCTCTTCAAGTAAATACAGAAAGATAAATTCTTCGTGCATTAGTGATATTCATTTATTGTTTTATTACGAGTGCTGCATGAGTAACAGCATTAAAACTTTTTCAAAAATAGAAGGTGTACAAGTAACTTTCTATAAATTTCAGCCTATATCAGTAGAGGCGTGCAATATATAAAGGAGATTACTTCCCATAAAAGAGACCAAGTTCATAAATTGCAAATTCCATCTATACTGGGGTGAGTGACCTAGGATGGGACGGCCCTGCAGAGTAGCACTCATTCAGCAAGTGATAAGTACGTATAATTATAAATGCAACGGTAAAGCAATCCAATTACAGGCCTGGACAGGACCTGAAGGTTCCAGAAGGTTGAGGTTCGCAGAATTTCTAGACAATAGGCACATGAAGGTGGTAAGGTTGTCAGCCCTACGCACCAATTATAAACGTATTAGGGAAAAAATATAGGGATGAATCGTCTTGGGAAAAGCAGGCGTCGATGAAAGAATATTAAAACAAACTTTAGAGAAAGAATAAGTAGTATTGGAGATTATAGTGCATTTAAATGACTAAGTGGGCCTTGTAATTTCTTAAAATTAGGGGATTTTTTAAATTACTGGAAACCGTATTTTTAAGTACATTCCGCAGAATTTCATAATCTGTGTCACCTCACACTCAAACGGAAGCAGTTATTCGGGAAATTGATACTAAGATGAAAGAGCAACTTAAGAATTTTGTTTGAAAAATAGATACAAGGCCTTCTAATAAAGCGTTGAATGTGGCAGTTTCAAGAGTTATGGGTTTTTGTGAACATGGTTATAAGAGTTATTTTTTCCTTGCAGCAGGGAATTTCTTAATCGGGTTTGTACATGTGATATGTTCATTATGCGTTGCGTTGTGAGGTGTGTGAGACGTTCACCGTTGTAGACACACACACACACACACACAATATATATGTAGGCCTATATTTGTGCCTTTCTTGTATAAAAGTACAGTTATACGTATATACTGTATATGAATAGTAAACCACCCACCAACAAATTATTACCCTCTCCGATTTCAGGCTTCCAGTTTCATTAGCCTATTTTTTACGACTGTAGGGAACTTAGTTTTTCTACGGTCCACAGCAGTTATGAATTTGTTGCAGGGATAAGCAGATGCACTTTGTGGGTTTAGGTGTTGATAGTCAAGCCCTCCATCAACACACGGGTCTTATGTAAGAAATTTGAGTAGGACTCAGAAGGAAATGGTGCGAATAACCAGTTAAGTCACTTCAACTATTGCGAACCGTATGGCTGTAATCTCAGTGAGGTTTGTTACAATTTCCACCTGCGTTCCAACCTAGTGTATATATGTGTATATATCCATACACGTACATACGTACATTATATACTGTATTTGTGTGTGTCACGCATTGTAGAACGTAAGTATTTCAGTGCACACGCGGCATTTTCGTCAGGGTCCCTAGTGCTAGCAAAGATGGCACTCTCTTGTACTTGTGTCTGGGATATATGAGATATCAAATTACTGCAGGCATAAATCGAATCACGTCAAATATACGTATACAAAACGCAGAGTCGGGCCACAAATATGAAAAAGTGCAAGACTTGTTGCTGTTTGATAAGCTCTGCGTTCTTCTACGATGTTACTCAGCGTAGAATGGTAATCCTATACCGACGTTTCGGGACAACCTATCGGTCCAGTCTTCAAGGGTCAAGAAGCCCAAGAAGCAATTTCTTAGGGTCAAGAAGTCCAAGAAGCAATTTCTTAGGGTCAAGAAGCCCAAGAAGCAATTTCTTAGGGTCAAGAAGTCCAAGAAGCAATTTTTTGGACTTCTTGACCCTTCAAGATGAGCCCGACGGGTTGTCCCCAAAGGTCTGTACAGAATTATCACTCTACGCTCCGTAATATCCGAGATATCTGCAGCACTCGGAAGCCTGAAATCACGAGTTTGTGTTTGTTCAAGTGCATTGCAAATACCGTATTCTTGGTATCTATGAAAAAAATTTACATCTTAAATGGTGTACATGACTCGACATCTGATATGTTATTGTCATTACTCTGTTGGCGGCCAGTAACGTGCTCTGGACAGTTAGCACACGGCAAAGAACGAAGCGTACGCAGCATGCGTACCCTAATACATATAAACAAAGAAAACATTCAAGTGTGTGTTTTGCGTCTCCTGTTGATATTAAAGCTAGCGACCGAAATTTACAACGGATGTGTATCAGAAGAACAATAAAAGTCAAGCGTAGATTTAATAGCATGTGTAATAGCAACAGTACGCCAACACGCGTTCAATACGATAAAGATGAATGAAGGAAAGTGATACGAGAGTACAGGTTGTTAGCGGTGTAGTGGCGTAATGCTTATGACGAGCTTTTGAAGATTCTAACATAAGCTTACATACGAACACTTCATTCTTTAAGTATGTTGTATTCAAATGGTGTACAGTTTAACAGCAGAAGCTATAATGGCCTTAATTTTGTAGCAGCACTGGTGGCATAACATGAATTGCACCGAAACCCCTACGCATTACCATCCGTGATGTACATAGGTGCATGTAATGAGAGTTTTGGGCTTTCGTTGAGGTCCATGCTTCAGATATGTTGCCATAAGTCAATGGGAGACGACTGGTGCCCACTTCTTCGGGCCAGTGTAGTGGTCCCACCTTCAAGGGCCGAATGTCTAAGGAATAAAAGAACGGACATTCGAACCATGAAGATGGCATTAGCACACTGTACCGAAACGTGGGTACGAATCATCCAGGAAGGCGGCGCAGTATGAAAAACGGAGACCTCAGCTTTATGTGCTTTAAGGATGCTTGAAATCGTAAATAATCTTATATTTTAGACAAGCTGAAACAAGATCGTCGTTACAGAAACAGGGTTTGTATTACGGAAGGATATTGGATGTTCTTGTAGATCACATAACATGCTTCTGTAGAAGACGCAGAAATTGTCTTCCAATTAATTTAATGATGCTCTTTCAATGCAGATGTTATGTAGAAATTGATGAAAAATAGTCGGAAATTAGATCGCGCATGTTCCTTTGTTTTTTGTATACATTTTAAGGTACTACGAGGATATCTTTTGAAGAAGACCTCAAATAATAGAATTGTCAGTTTTTCCGGCATTCTAACTCGTCACTTAACAAATAGGATTGAGCACGCGATAGATGGTTGGCGTGATAAAGATAGAACAGAAGATGAAATAAGAGATAATGTTGTGGATAATCGAAACGTAATCTCCTGCGGGACAAATTTTGCAGCTGTCAGATGTCACTAACCTTAGTCTGTTCGAAACTCGGCCAGGAAAACAGTTTTAAATGTTCCTTTCCTACGCTTAATTCAACTTCCCAGCTGAATTATTCTTTATTAATTTCGTCAAGAATGCTTAATTCTGCGTTAATCCACATTTGTGGTCATCCTCCCATATGGTATTGGGACGTTATAAGTGTCATTAGTTGATAAGGCTTTCATAACACGAAACGTCTTGAGGTTTGCTATAAAGCAGCTACTGTGAAAATCAGAAAATCAAGGTAGACAAAGTAAGTGGGAAATATAGAACAGGTAAAAGCGAATATGCCTATTAAATGTTAGAAAAAATCCGAACTGGAACACAGAGTGTTGAGAATGATATTAAAATAGGCTTTCGAAAATTATTTTTTGAATCTGGACTGGATATATCTGGCTTAGAATGGAATAAAATGGTAGACACTTGCACAAATGGAGTTCATAGGCTGGTGACAAATTCTTCAGTAATCAGGTTACTATCTGTGTCTCATGCATGGATGGGCATCATGACCTTAGGCAGCAAGAGAGAAACTTACAAAGGAATTCTGAACACCATACTGGAACCTGTAACTCGTATGTAATGTAGATAAAGCGAGACAGCCTGGTCCTCCAGGTTGGGTGTTGGGCATTGCGTTGGTATCCCAATCCAGTAAAACATAACAAGTTTTTCGAGAAAACAATGCTAACAAATTCACAACCTGACGGATGCTTAGGACCAAACAATGTCGTAACAAATTACAACACTGACAGTGGAAGGAACAAGAAAAATAGGAAGACCACGTAAAAGATGGAGAGAAGAAGTTGAAGGGGATCTAAATATAATGGAAATAAAAAACTGGCAAGCAACATCCAGAGGCCGTTGGGACCGGAGGAAGATTGTGTTGGACGCCAAGGTCCATAACAAAACGGACTATAAGGCTTCAGGCGGAGGGGGAGGAGGAGGATGAGGAGGACGAGAAGAAAATCTAACGTATAAGACATATAAAGTCTCAGTCCAGTGTGTAAGTCCACAGACCCGTTGTGACAAATCCGTGGTTGATCCGGGCCTCTAAACAGAAGAACTGACTGCCCGTCATTGTAATAACACTGAATGCTGCGGTACGCCAGAGGAAAGAGCAGCAGTACAAACAGCGACCTGAAGTACCCAATCCGGACGGCGGATTTCCGTTCTTCTTTGCACCATTCATTTGTACCACCCACCTTGTCGAGTTAAGGGTCACATTCCCTACCACCGTCACCTGTTACCGAGCACCGAACACTCTCGGCTGCTTCCTGTTGTAACGAAAGTGAGGACTCAGCTTGCTTAATATCGGATATTCACTCGCTTCACCTTTCCGTTTTCGTAACAACACTCAGTCTGTAAAACCATCCTTCAGGTGCCAGCAATTATTATTAAACCGTGTAGAACCCAGTAGTAACCGCTAAAGTCTAAAGAGCTGATCCCGGTGTCCGCGCAGTCTAGGGCGTGGGATTGCGGCCGCTCGCTTATTGAGATTTCAGATTCGAATCCCGCCAGGGGCGTGGATATCTGCCTCGCGTGAGTGTTGTGTGTTGTCAGGTAGAGGTCTCTGTGTCGGACTGATCACTCGTCCAGAGGAGTGCTACCTAGTGTGGTGTGTCTGATTGAGATTGTGAAGCCTCGATAATGAGGTGGCCCTGGCACGCTGGGACTGTTGCGCGGTGGAAGAAAATTTTAACGAAATATCCGTGCTGTCCACACAGCTTATACATGTTTCAAATAAATCTCCTAATAAACATGGAATATTAGCATTAACTGAAATGAGCTAATACTGAATAAAGAATGTGTTTTCTGTGAGGTAGGATTTGAAATTCTAGGTGTAACTCGCACGATCTTCAGTCTTCAAATTTTTAATTAAGTACGTAGCTGTATTTTATTGCTACACGTAGAGTAATATCGACTGGCTTTAGTAACATTTGACACTGAATATAATTTAGAGATCCTTATCTGAATGTTAAAGGCAATTCCATTTATACGCCAATAAGGAATGACAGTTTCAAGAGACAAATCAAAATCTGCAGCAGTTACATAGTAAGTTCTGATTTTAGGCTACACATATAACGAATTCCATAAAAGATTATAATATTTCTTCTAAAAGCTGACATTTCATCAACTAGCCAAAATTCTTCGCCAAGGAATTAAGGTCTTCTGAATGCGACACATTGTCCTTGACTGAGTGGTTCCTGACGCTTCGAAGGAGTGTTTTGCTCTCCACTTTCGGGCAACTGTTCACCCAGTGGCACCGCGCTACATCTCAGAAGAACTGAACCCTCAGCAGCACCGCTGTCACAACCTTAAAGCTCGCAATTTCCTCGCCGTTTAATGTACATAAAAGTTAACTACATTTTTATGCAGTAGCTCAGCCATATGATTCCTCTCCATATTCTCACATCCTGTTTCCATAATATCCATTTTAACATTATACTTTCATATGTATCTATAGTACTAAAACAGTCGTTACCCTGCTGAATTTCGGATAAAATTGTGTATGCATTTATTAACTTTGCCATGCTTGTTAGTTACAACCCAGGTCGTCCCTTTTATTTGATTACCGTAACGGCAGTATCTACATGGCAAGTAGTGCTAATTATGTAGTACGTCCTCAGTGGGCAATATTCTCCAAGCTCTTTTTCCTTTTGCTCTGTTATCGTAATATGTATCAATCTCGAAACAACACAAGGCGCAACATATTTATTTACACAAGATGTGAATTGTAACAGAAATAGCAAATAAGTAAATAAATTTTCAATTTATGTAAATACTATATTAATTACAGAAAACGTGTAAAAGTAACAAAGAATTTAAAAAATTTAAAGGTATATAAAATGAAAACTACTTGTTCTCTTCAGCATTATGTTACTTGCAACAAAGGTGCAGTCTGAAGTGCTAATACAGTCGTATAATCTTATGACTAGGCTGTGTGTTTGTCAAAAATACTGATACCCGCGAAATTTGAATGACATATTTCCTCAGGCCAAAAGTGTTTGAATCCCGCCCAGGATATAAGTGGTTGTTTATGTTTATCACTCAGGCCGTATATAGCCTGCCCGTTAGATCTTATATTCTACAATGACCTGGCCCGCATATAACCTACATAAAATCTTCACACAAAAAAATCTTTGAAAATCTTTCCAAGAACGAATTAACTCAGAATACCAAGCACAAATTGTCTAAAATAAACAGAGCGTGCCTTGCTGCACATAATGTAACTCAGGTGTTTCTATGATCAAAGAGATGTAATGGATTTTAATATGGATTTTAATTATTTGCAGAAGAGTTACGAAAGTTTTTAGAATGGGCTGTATTTTTGTTGTATATAATGGAATGTATTTTTGTAATATTCTGTGAGAACATTGCTTTTAGCCTTATTTTTTTAATTTTATAAATGTACTACTTTTTTTTCAAAAAGACGTACGTGTCGTTTTTTAACTGTAGAACTACAGAAACATAAATAATTCATAGCTGTGTGAGATAGCTACAAGAGCGCTGGCATAAAAATGTATAGAAACATTATCATATTCTGTTTATGAGGTGGTGTGCCTTGAAGTGTATTTGCATTGGCATACAACAGTGCCCGCAGCTCTGCAAGGTATTTCGTTGTTGATGTACAGACGTGCGAGGGTAAGGACTTAATAGATGTAAGCTTCCACGTGGTTTTGTAGTAATTCTGACTAAAAATTTAAATTTGGTTGCTATTTGTACTGCATATTTATAGCTGTCTCGCTCTAACGGATTGAGGCCATGAAAAATATTCATTTAGCTGTCAGTTTGACCGTGGTATGTAGATACACATTTGAGACATGAACAGGAGTTTTATTACGGAGAGGGATCGTAAAAACACGTACGTCCCTACAGGGGAAAAGTTTTTCTTGTCGAAGTCTGGAAGGCAGATTGGGAAGTGCAATTCTTAATTTGGACAAGTTATAAAGGAGTGTTGCCTGTCATTCGGAAGCAGGATGAAGGGACCCAAAGCCGGTCTTGATGCTTAGCAAAAAATTTTGCCTCTCTCGGGGTTGAGCCACGATTACTCGGGTATCGAGCCCTCGTCACTATGCTGACTGTGTCATCCCGGATCTAAACATGACACATTGTCTATAAGTTGGTAATATTTTTTTTTACTTATATTTGTCAAAAATTCTTGAAGTTATGAGTAAATACGGCAGTCAAAGTACTGGCTGACACTTGAAATTATTGGATAGATAGACTGAAATTTATTACTTGAGTTGCACATACAATCCGTTAGATTTTCCCGGTAGCACAAAATTTTACCAGTACGCCTCCACTATAGCACTAATGATTATAGATTAACTATACTATTTTTAATGTTTACAGGGTTTCTAATCTCGTCCAATTTATTTATGGCCTATCGATCCTACGTACAATTTAGTTTTTCCCCTCCCCCCAACCTCAGTACTACCTTCTTCACCTGGTTTTCCCATTTATATTTTGTCTTATAGGTGACGGCACCAGATTTCTCATTTCGCTGACCTTCCTCCCAGCGAGGATGTTTCTGAGTGCAATTTTGAAATTACTGAAAACTTTGGAGTAGTACAAATGTTGGGAATATATGTGACAAAAGTAACGTAGTCAGGATCAGTAACAGAAAATTTTTCTAAAAAAAATAGTAACCATCTCTATGAAAGAAATAGTTTAAAATAATGACACACGCACTTATGTAGCATTTGGTGCTACTGGCATCTATCCAGAAGCTCAAAGCCTCATGTACTTGCCCAGAATTACAGATTGTCATTCCATTGGCTCAGAAGTTCGGAGTACAATGTGATTTGCTGAAAAGCTCAGAGCGCCATCCAAAGACTTAAAAGATAAAAGTTCCATTCTGCTTGCTCAGCAGGTTAGGGTGCCACACAATTTGGTATATTGCTTTGCATTTTCACGTTACTAATTTATACATTACTGATAAGGAAAAGAAAGTGAATTATTTTCAGGACTGGGCAAATACAAGCAGGAACTTTGGCTTTGCGATAATAGGCTTGAATTTTCGTTTGGACCTTTTCTAAATTCTTTTGATTTATCTCATTACAACCTTTCTAAAATACTCTCTGTTTTCATTTTCAGTTAGGAAAGGGGAGACGGACCCTGCTCTGCAATACTTCTCTGAAAGAGTTTGTGTCTGTCACTTAATCGTGTCTTCAGAATACTTCTCTCCCTTTTCAGCCTAAAGATGAAATTAGACCCTTTTCCCGAAATATTTTACTACAGAGTAAATTCAAGGTTACAGAAAATTTACAAAATTTTTGTAAAAATTTTTGGTATATCAACGTCTTTATCCTATGTATTTTTAACGAGTTCTCTCGCGAACTTCTTGGGGCTTTTGTATACCCACTGCCTTATCAAAATTTACTTGTCTCTGCAAACAAATATAAGTGTTGCATACATGACTAGTATTGAGTTACTCAAGCAGTCAGTCTAACGTATGTTGAATAAAACAACCGAACTGACATTTTCATACCAAGGTTTATGAATCATCTCTTGCACAATTTTACCACCTCTCCTAGTCTGCGTGTAGAAACGAACTACTAAAAGAACTGTACCTTCAATACTTATTTTAAAAATAGACCACAATGGCCGTATTAGTGGTGCACTCCAAACAAATCCCATTATCAATTAATTAACACGGGTGTGCACACACCGCGCACTGGTCTCGTGAACGCGCTACCAAGGCAGATCTAATTATTTCATTACTCGGTAAAATTACAGTTCGCGGATTGAAGCCGACAACAAAAGTAATTGAATTACCTGTCTGCATCCGTGTGCGGAATATATCCTGCAGTGTTCTTTGTGTACTGCACGAATTCAAGTTTCGTTTTGTAAACTGAATAAATTTGGTTTTGTGTAATGTGAATAATTATAATTAAACCGGGGCTTATACACTTATTTTAGTTCCTCCTTTTATGCAAGAATGTTCTTGTTTCTGAATGGAAAAATGGAATACAGGCGTACAGGATAGCTATCCCGTGTAAGTAATTAGAATAATTGCTTCGAGTTCTGTTTGAGACATACGTCTAACAAAATCGCCTCCTCTCTCTGTGTACATCAACAGACTATTTGTTCTGCGGCCAGGGTTCCTTCCTTGTAACGACTACCACACACAATTTCAAAAATTAAAAACTCTCTTATTATAAGAATGTGTCAATGTTTTGTAATACACATAATGATTTAACCCTTCCTTTAAAGAAACAGAATTTTATTGCGACGGTTAGTGTAAGAACAAATTGCGTCAGTTTTAGGCAGGCGAGTGACAGAACTTGTGATCAGAGTACGTGAACTGATTCACGCCAGGCCCAAATTGAATCTCTCATCAGAGGATTTCATAATTTCCATTTTCAGGTACACATCTTAAATTATCAAAATAAGAAGGGCGACCAATTAAATTACTAAAATATGAGCAGCATAATTAAATTATTGCTGTAATTTAGCTACATCTAGTCGAGAGCTTCTTGAAGAACTTTTTCTCAGCTGTTAAAAGATATATTACAATTGAATGTTCATTGCGGTGATCACAACCCAGACGGGGCACGCGGTGGCGCAGTTGCTTGAGGCACTGCAATACAAACAGGAATGTCGCGGGTTCGATTCCCGATGGTGTCTTTGGCATGTTTCATTGACATGAACCTTTCGGTCGCGCTATGGCCCTGGGGTCGACTCAGCGTCTCATAGAAATGGGTACCAGGGATATTTCCTGAGGGTAAAGACGGCTGTGGCGTATGGCTGACAACCTTACCACCTTCATGTGCCGATTGTCTAAACACGTGTGAGCCTCAACCTCCTGGAAACCTAACGGCCTGTTCAGGCCTGTAATGGGGTAGCTTTACATTTACAACAACCCAGAACCAACCTATGTTCTAAGTCCTACACATCCAGTCCATAACCTCATACCCCATTTCTTGAAGATCTATTCTGATAAACTCTTATGTACACCTAGGATTTCCAAGTATATTCACCGCTTGAGGGCTTCGGCCTAAAATTTCTATACCTTTCATATTGTTTGCATGAGTGCTGCATCTTCTAATACTTAATTTTTATTAATTTTCTTGACTTAAAAATTAGTGAGGAGTTCCACTTTGTATTTTACTTTTCCGAATTTATTCGCTAAAAGAAACAGAAAAACTCTTGACGCTTAAAAGAAAACCACGGAATTTTATATATCTTATTTGTACTCAAATTACTTCATGTTTAGAATGACAGCTGCAAAATAAGCACTTGTGTTCACGGCATATATTATACCCAGAGTGTATTATAATTAAGAATTAGGTGTTGGAAACTACCAGATGTGTAACATGTATTTTAGATGTCGTTATGGCTTCCGGATGTCGTTGGTGTAGTTCCTTAACAAGCACCTGAGAAGATCCATTAATGAAGTCTCCACATCCGAAACTCAACACGCTAGGCGGACAGGGATCCCAGTTCCAGCAGGGCAATAAAATACTTGGTGCCCTTTATCATCAAATTACTACCCTTAAATCTGGTTTAATGTCCATAAAGGAGAATGATGGCAGGAGATACAAGGGCTGAAGCCGTAACTGCGAAAGCTTACTTACACAGGTGTTGTTAGATTTAAAGTTACCTAGGCTTCTTTTTTATCGTGGCTGCATATAATTCATCTCTGAATGTTTAATTACTTCCAATAATTCAGAGCCTGTTTGCCATATTATTTATTAAGTAAAAAGCTAAATAACTCTGCCTTTAACCATTTTGCATGATTTACGCCTGCAGCCTACATAATCTTGTGACACATTCGCACACGCACTGAATTTTGGAACCATAGCATCTCTCAAATCCGCGTACGCTTTCGACAGTTGCCATCGCCTGGAGAGCTTTCTCTTAGTGGACTGCTCATAGAGCGCCAACAATGTTTCTGAACTCCTTCTACAGTAGTAAATCTCAGATGCATAGTGGGTGTTTTCTCCTTAGTTGCCGGAATCAAAACCCAACACTTGTTCGATATTTAAAAAAAAGTTCAAAGACTGAAAATTAACCTGAATTACATTTAAACACTCAGTTCCCACTGCAGAATAAGCACACTTCAGCTGGTTTATAAAACCAGTCAGTTAATGACTACTGGGAAAAATGGCCGCTAATTCTGAGATACACACAAAACACAGACATGCGTTCTTTGGGCATAAAGTACGAGTATAATTTTTCGTTGTTAAAGCTAATGGCATATATATTAAGCGCCTGGCTTTGAAGAATTAATCAAAAACACTTTTAATTTAAGCACAGGTTTAAATTAGTATGTAATGTTAATATCACTGTTAGTGCCATTCAGTATGTAGTGTTAATATCACTGCGAGAGCCATTCAGTATGTAGTGTTAATATCACTGCGAGAGCCATTCAGTATGTAGTGTTAATGTCACTCTGAGTGCTATTCAGTATGTAGTGTTAATATTACTGTTAGTGTCATTCTGTATGTAGTGGTAATATCACTGTGAGTACCATTCAGTATGAAGTGTTAATATCACTGCGAGTTCCATTCATTATGTTAATATCACTGCGAGTGCCATTCAATATGTAGTGTTAATATCACTGTGAGTGCCATTCAGTATGTAGTGTTAATATCACTGTGAGTGCCATTCAGTATGTAGTGTTAATATCACTGTTAGCGCCATTCAGTATCTTTGTAGCTTCTGTTCTTAGATTTATTTGAGACTGTTACGAGTACTCTCTTTAATTTTAAATTATCTGGAAACCCTTTGGAAGACACTTTTGCCTGTTCTGTGAATTTTGTTATGATTTTTTCCGACGAACAACATCCTTCCCACCGTCACCAGATGTAACAGTGAACTCTGCCTCTAATTCTGTTAGTATAGTTATCAAAGTTACTTCGTTATCGAGTTGCGTTAATGAATGGTAATTACTGTCGGAGTTTGAACGAGCTTGAGGGTTAATTTTGTCCTCAGATATCGACTTCTGAGAGGTTAAGTATTCTCATTTATAACTATCGTTTGTGGTAAAGAAAATTTCGTTTCAAAGAATGTTCTGAAAGTCGAATTCTAGCAGACTGTTTTAGGCCTGTACACTCTTTTGGATGCATTCACAACTTGTAGAAATGCCACATACAGTTACTAGCGTAACGATGTAGTTCCTCCCTTTGTAAGTCAGTACTGAGAGTTATCCTTCTACATACCGCTTGTGGGCTATTTGTCTGGTCTTCAACTGCCGAGGGGGTAATGTAACATTCCAACACCTATGGCCCTCTTAGGAACACTTTCAACGACTTTTTTACATTTCTACATTATAAATGTTATCTTGTTGGAGGCAGTTTAGTTCAATTATAGCTCGTCGTCACTTGCTGTGTGTATGTCCTTAACTGATCTGGTCACAAAAGGTCCTTTTTCGAATTCCTATCGAAATTCTTTGACAGGACTCGACGATTCCGGAGAACATGATTTAATTTCGGCTAAAATCTCGTTTAGCTAAGCCCACGGACGTGCCAGGGCAGCACAGAGTTCTTCAGCCTTTGCATCACAAATATAGTACAAAGGAGACGTGATGTTGTTAACTCAAGTACGTTTCTCCACGTTAACAACACCTGGCAAAGCATGGTAATTTGAGTGTCTTCGCGCTTAGTCCTGCGTCGTCACCACCCCGACAAATGTTGCTTTTTCAGTCCTTAATATTTCTTTAAATTTGTTACAAAATACCCGCTTCCACGAGGGTAAATTCCCTGTGCACCCCATGAAGACATAAGGAATAACAGAGATATAGATTCACTCATTCCTAACTCGGCTATTGATGATGGTGGGTGGTAGCTTTAGGGCCCGGCCGGTTTACCCCTCGTAAAAGAACCTGAGATACCCACTGAACAGGACGGTGGTTGGGCTCCAGATTCTTTATGGAAGTTTGTTTCTACCGAGAATCAAACTTGCATTTCTCGGTTCTCTGCCATGTAGCCTATTGTATGCTCTCCAGGTTCTTTTCCATAATAAAAATAAACTGTTTTCTTCTTTTGAGTTTTAGATCGTGTAAACAAAAACGCAATGAAGCGTGAAGAATAATACAAATGAAGTTTGCATATTTAAGCACGCATACCCGAAAGGCACACCTATATAAAAATACACGATTTGTCGTGGCGTGAAGTAGTAAACTGTGCTTTAGTGCAGAGCAGTATATGTATAAGAGGTCGAGAAACACTGATATGTGTGTATATTTACGTCTACTAAAACCTACTGTTCTACCCAGTGAAGCTACCAAAGGAAGATAAGATTTGATGACGTAGAGCTGACGCTAGCGTGGAGCAACTCAGTTGTACGGGCAGATATATCCTCCTTTCCCGTCCCGCATCCGTATGGACTGCCCATCTTTAGCGTACAGACAACCCGTGATAAGAAATAACAACTCAGTTTATGGGCTGTTTCTTGCAATGGGATCTCCCTTATTCAGGCATTTGTACGGGAAAGGGTATAAGACACTAGGGGCCACCACCTGAGCGGCCGTTAAATGTGCTACAAACTGCAGTGTCGGTAACAGTGCGCGTTTTGTATTAGTTCGAATGTAAGCGTGTAGACGTGTATGTCTGTTAAATTACGTGCGTTTCGGAACGTGAGTCGACTGCTGGTCTAACCGGAATGTAAGCAAGTACGTTGTTCAATGGATTTCGTCACCAAAACGCTGTAACTCCTGTATAATAACACAGTGTCCCAGTGTCACTTTCAAGACGGTGGCGTTGTTTATCTGATCAAGAATTCCGCGCCTTCAATAGAACCCGCAGAGTTATTTTTGTGTTCACAACAGCCCACCACTAAATTCTCCCCTTAACTTCTCTTTCCAGCTCCACAACTTCTTGTTCTTTTAATACTAATACAAAAATTCTTACAGATTAAAACCTTCCGATTCATATCTAATAAATGACATGTCCAGCTGTTTCCCATAATGTACGTGGCTTTTCTCAGTTCTTCCATTTAAATGTGAAGATAATTCTACACAACTATCGCTTTTTTACGTCTTTTCCAATTTATCTTTTATAAATTTTACAAATTAGTTTTTATACCGTTGTTTCACTTCGCAACAAAGAGGGGTTTAGGTGATGTCAAACACAAAAAATGCATATTATATACTTCATTGTGGCGACTTGTTTCGACCTAATTCAATCATCTTTAGGCTGTTAATGTAAAGCTCACAGAGGTGTTGCATACAGTTTTATTAGACGGGATTAACAATTGGTTTTTACGAGTTAAAAAGAGGGTTAGCTCGTTTAAAATATTAAAATGTTAAAAAACCACTTATTATTTACGGAGGATTCGTATGTTGTGACACCGAATAAGGACGTGCAACATATGAATTCTCCGTAAATAATGCGTGATTCTCTTGACATTTATAAAGTCATTAATTTTCTAATCCACGTTTTAAATATTATAAACAAAATCTGATATTGCAGCTTGTAACGGTTTAAGTGTAAAATTGAGCTCTTAACTTTTAATACCATCTAATACAATGGTACACAAAACTTTTATGAGTTCTGTATTAATGGCTTAAAGGTGATAGAATTAGGTGAAGCGTGTTGCCACAATGAAGTACGAACTGGACATTAGTTTGTGTGTGCTGTACCTAAATCCTTTGTTTCGTACTTTACCACTAAATTCTCATCCGCCACCTATAGGCGTGTGTAAGAACGTGAACTGCGGAGAATATTGACGTAAGCTGTCTACGGCAAAGTACGAGTAATTAGAATATTATTTCTGTTCGTGATTTGAGGGTGGCTGTTTGTATTATGACACTGTGTGTTGTAGTGGGACAGCTGGCATAGCATAATTAGCACAACTATACTGGACGATCGAGGCAACGTGTTTCGATTCCCGGCAAGAGTAAGAAATTATTCTGTTATTCATAAATTTAAGCAGGCGCCGGGACCCAGGTAGCGTCATATTAATCACATAAACGGCGCTATTTTCCCAAGAGTAAAGCTGCCGGGGCTTAAAGCCGAACACTCACATGAACCAGGGTCTGCTGATTTATTAAAGAGTGGAGCTACATCTCCAGTCCGCCACACGACTTCATGGCGCATACAGGGAGAAATTTACAACTCTTCATTTCACAAGGTGTGTCTCACCTGCCATACTACACACAAAGGGAACAGTGCTATGGCAGCTATTTAAGTAAGTGTATTTGATTGAAACATTGTCATTGCGGACTTGCGTGTACTTGCTTTTGCTGCTTCGCTTCACGTTGATTTTGAGATTTTACCTAGGAAGCAACAAAGAAGACCTCATGATTATATAGATTACATGTGTCTGTCTGTCTGTCAGTCTGTATCTGTCTGTCTCTGTCTGTCTGTCTGTCTGTCTGTCTGTCTGTCTGTCTGTAACTTAGAAACAGCTAATAAACCATTTGTTACGTTTGTATGAAATTCGGTACGGGAGTTTCTACAAAATTTTGTCAAAGAAGAGGGAGTTTCGTTAATATCTGCTTAGTGAGATACAGTTAATATGAGGGCGTAAACAAATTTCTAGCCGTAGTATCCAAACTGATTTGTGTAAAGTCTGTTATAGGACCTCTGACCGTAGTTCCGTGCGTTTGAAGGAAACCGTTTAACTAATGGCAATATCTTTCTTCGGGGCGTAAAAATATTTGCTTGTATTTTCTACATAATTCGACCGATTCGGATAATATTCGGTACAGAAGTTGGTAACAGTAGTTTATTTAGTGGCTGTGAGTTTCGTGACAGTTGGTATAGTTAAGGGGGTACTTTACTTAAGTGTGTTAATGTATTTTTTCCCTCTTTCACGTTTTCTTCTAGTTTGTGTAATATTCGGTACAGATGTCCACAAAATTATATTGAAGGTTTACGAGTTCTGTGCATTTCGGCGTAATGAATGCCTTAACTTAAGACACGGAAATAAGTTTGTGTCTTCCGTATTCAATATCCACTGGGGTAAAATTCTCTATAGGGTAAGTCGTATTAATATAATGGCATTTTGTAAAAACCTTCTTAGGGAGCACCGCCATATTTGTGGACTTAAATAAAATAACATTTGTGCCTGTAACGTGAAACCGTATAATACATTTCAAAGATGAGCCTGCTTAATGCTGCACTGCAGTACGTGGTTCCCACGTATACCTCGTTGGTCGTTCCAGTAGCCTATACCGTTTTGATAAACCAAAGGAAAGGACGAACAATTTCTGTGAGGTTAGAATGCCTCCAAACTAAAAGCTGGACTTGGAGTTTCCATACGCAAACTACAAAAGTTGAACACTAGTTTGCACGGCTCGTTCCATATGCGTTACCAAGATTATAAGGAGAATTTTTCACGTTTGTCAGGTAAAATTGAGAGGTTTGAAGCGAAGTAATTAAATCCTATATCATTAACACACTTAGACATGAGATAATGCCGGGTAATCAACTGTAGGTATTCAAATGGAACTGCAATTTGTCGTATGAATGGGTCTCATCATAGTTTACCGGTCGTGTGTTCATATGCAAGCAATGCGTCTTGTTTACATTAGGGAACACATGTTTCAGCGCCAGGGCCCCGTCTTGCAGGGAATATTGTGATCTTGCAAACATATTACCTAGCGTTAGCCTTTTGACCATTTACAAATTTGACTATACACTCTTTGCAGTATTTATACAAATAATTATAATAACCAACAAACACACACACAAAAGACTAAAAATTGTACATAACATATAAAATTTCTATATTTTTTAGCAGCAGGGTGCCATATTCAGAGATCTTATTCCCTAAAAATGGCACTCAGGCACTGAAACATGTAGCAGTTTTATGTTACATAAGGTTTTTAGCCAATTTATGTGCATTTGTTGGCTACTATAATTACTTTAAGAATGACGTACTTAGTATATAATGTCAAATCACTGGAGTCTTTTTTAGCCATTTATTTACCTGGTGAGACTCACGTGTCTCCGGACTGGCCGCCTGGAGTTCTGTCCAGTTATAATGCAGCTGTGCGCCGCTAGGTACCTCTGAGGTAGTTTGTTGTGAACTATTCCGGTGAGTGTTGCGGTGAGAGAACGTAGCATTTGTGTACAGTTGACGTTCAAATGTTCTGTCCTGAGTGCATTCTGCGATTGTTGTAGCTCAGTGTAATGGCAAACCGTAAGGAAGTGTGAATGTGTACGAAGTTATATTAACCTTGAAAAAACAACTTCTGAGGCTTACAAAATGCTTTAAAATACCTTTCACGATTTCTACATGAGGGTAACACAAAACTTTGAATAGTACTTACATTATAAAGTGGTCATACTTCGGTGGAAAATTTTGAACTTTCAGATCTCTTCTCTTCAGTTCTGACTGATAAAAATGTGAAAAAATTGCAATGAGAATAAATGGCGTGTGATTGACAATATTTGTGTCATTCTAGCCCTATCGTACGTTACAAGCCGTTGCATTTTGGTCGAATCGAAGTACGAAGCCGACTGCTACAAAATATCTACCCTGTCTATTGTCTGATGACCAAAACGAGCATCTGCTTTCTGTAAGTGCGGACTTTCAAGATCAGCCTAAAAATAAAAAAGGCTTCCAGATTCCAAGGATGAAATTCCAGTTGAAGGGGCGAAAATTCGAGAATATCTCGGAGACTAACCCTTAAAACGCATGCGGCGCCGAACAGCATCACGGAAGGTAATTTCCAGAAATGTTTTCAGCAGTGGGGGAAGCGCTGCGCCCCGTGCGTGAGGTCCATAGGAGACACCTTTGAAAGGAGAAAATGCCAACCTCTAAACACAGTAAGCCTGAAATTTGTGTTTCCTCTTCCAGAACTTTTCGCGCGAACGTTGTCTGGACTTCGATGTTAACTTTCTTTCAGGAAGTATTAAACCCCATAGTTAATTAACAAGTATGGGATGAAGAGATCATAATGTGTGTGTGTCAGAGACTGTTCTTAGTATTTGCAGCTAAGCTGCGAAATTGACTGGAGGATGGTTCAGACATTATGCAACCTGAGATCACTCGTTAAATAAATTTTCTGTGCCGTGTTAGGTACGGCTGTCTCGGATCAGTTTAACATAGAGGTAATGCTCTAAATTTTATTCTGACGTACCCCCTTCTCATCTCTGCCTTCAGACCAGACGTACTGATTGAAGGTTCTAACAAGCCTCATTGGTGTTTCCAGACAAATTCGAGGACAGTGTATGGAACTATAGCATCAGCGACACCTTCCAACCCCATACTTAGTTCCTCGTATCAACAATTACTTCCAAACCTCTTTCTATTCTACATAATTTCCTACAATTCTATCAGCTTCCTGTAATAAACTAAAAATTATATTTATCTCATTTTATTGGGTACATGTTGTTCAGGTCTACATATTTTGTAAATGTTACAGCCCTGTTATTTGCAGAATGTGTTCTTGGCCATTTCTAAAAAAAAAACAGAATGCAGACTGCAGAAGTAGTCATATAATAACATAAACACGTAAAAGGGAAATTTTAAAAATAAAGACTTCTGGAATGTGACAAGCTGTAACTCGATACATGGGTACCAGAATTCAAAGCGCTACGTCTGGAAAGACACTAATCATAATAGTTATTTCTCTACGAAAGTTAAATATCTCATAAGTCAATTTTCTCAAAGGCACCCACGCAGTCGAATAGGGCACAATGCACCTGACAGACAAACTCTATTCGGATTCTCTAAGTATGTCATTGCGGTAGAAGTTACGTGCTCTATGCTTGGACGGAGTGTACAGAGACTAAATTACCGACTCCGACAGTGTGCTAATGTTGTCCACCATACCGTCTCCTAACAAGTCACTGCACCACCCGATGCCACTGGTATATATTGCTGCGAGACTGCAGAGGGCGGTTTGAACGGGAAGGGACGGCAAAATTTAGAACGCAAATTTTACGGATGTGCAATAATTTTAAACTAATGCTACTCACATTGCGGGTTGTTCTATCAAAGTACAGTCGTTACACTGCGTGTCATGCAACTCCTGAGCGATGTACGTTCTACGTTTATTGATTTGTTTGTTTATTTAACGACGCTATCAGTACTTGAGGAATGAGCGTGGAATGAGAGCGATTAGGCCTTTGAAGAAGCCTGCAATTTATCACACATATATTAATAAATTACTATATCACTGCAACGCAGAAGACACGTTGCGTGTCCGTTACGGAAACCAAGCTGGTAATGACATTTAAAGGAATTATCTATGCTTGTTCTGATGTCAGCATGATATGAAACGTCTAAGTACACTGTGTTGGCAAAGTTGAGTCTTTCAGACAGGCGTACATTCCATAATCACTGTATTTTAAATATTAATGATTTGTAAAATGGGGAACTTGTGGAGAGAAAACATTACGGTGGGACGGCTGCCCTAACATTTACCTGCAAGGGATGAGGGAAAAAACAAATCTCTCGACGTGCTATACCTCAGGCGGTCACTCGTTGCTGTCTCACCAGGGAGGCCTGGGATCTTTCTGAGGTCAGTGCATGTGGGAGTTTAGTGGGAAAAATGCACTGGAACAGGTTTTCTCTCAGCACTTTGGTTTCCCCAGCTAGTAGCATTCTACCAATGCTGTATGTGTATTCATTCTGCTATCATCGGCCGTAATCTTACCAGTTTAAAGCGTCGTTTTATAATAGTCTTAAGAAACTAATTTCTGTCCTGATAGAAGAGATTAGAAAGAGGGAACTCGTAAAACAAATTTTGAACCCTACAGTGTAGGAGACGTTCGTTTTGCTGATGCTAACCTTACGTTATTTTAAATTTTATATTATTCATATCGTGCATGTTCTTATAATTAATACTTTAACCAACTTATGCACTTAATAATATTCATTCAGTAGCAAGTATAAAACTTCTACATGTTGCGGCACCGGAGTGCCATCATCAGGGATTTTTTCAAAACAAAGGAGTACAAGGCCGACAGTTAATCTAGGTATCCACACTATCTGAATAACTCCGTGATAATGTGTCCCCGGTGTTGAAACATGTAGGAAACTTATGTTTGCTTCTTAGTGAAATTTATTAAGTGCGTAAGTTGTTAACTGTATTAATTTCATTAATGTGTTTATAGAAGTCCTCTACTGGAACCTATCCTCATCAAGTTCAGCTCCGTTCAGCTCACGAATCTTATCTGCTTATTTCGTGTAAATAGCATTCATGTGTACGAGCTAACTTATCCCACGTTACCTTTCCTCTGTGTTTTCCGACGAAAGACTTCATGAATTTTCCATTTTTCCTTTATTTATTTGCAAGAATATCTGGAGAGTAGAGATATACACTGTGAAGTTAATTCATTGCGTTGGAACCTTTGCTTGTGATTGTATATGATCCGGTCTAATTGGTCGAGATTTAGAATATGTGCGAAGCGCTGACGGCTCTAACATTCGGACTGTGGCTTATAATTCCCGTCAAGACACGGACATATCTATGTCCGCATTTATTCTGTGTGTTTGGTCCCCTGCAGGTAGGTTCTCAAGACAAATTATCCGTCCACCGTCCAAAGATTCCTTCAAATTGTTTAGCAGATCCACATTTTCAGAAGATTATTTTGCTGCGAAGCAATTGAGGCAACTTAGTCTTTAAATGTTGAAGTGGTAGAAGAATAAAATAATATATTCCTTAATTACTAAATTACAGACCTTATTACTGGCCTCATGATGGAGGGTAAGGAAGATATCTGTATTTTTCCGACCTTGTTTTATGCCCTAATAAACTTTCGACTTAGAATGTTTATTATATACCATCAGCGTTAATAGAAGACACTCGGCATTTTTCCTGCCACGTATATGTATTCGTAATATGGAGATATGGGTTAATTACTTTCAAAAACAGCAGTAACTGAATCTTCTTTGGCAAAATTCAATATGCTTTCTATGATAAAGTGATTTAATTTTGAAGGAGACATTTAGACACATTTGAAATTTGAAAGTGTTCATCTCAAAATGTCGAACACGGTTCTTAATTTTAACCAGATCCATTCATTATGAATATTACTTTTCCCCTTGCGGGTTGCGCAGTGGCACAGTTGGCTGAGGCACTGCGTTACAAGCCGGTGCGATTCACGATGGGATTACTGGGATTTTACAATGACTTAATCCATTCGGCCGCATTATGGCCCTGGGGTCGACTAGGCCCCCAACAGGAACGAGTAACAGGCATATTTCCTGGGGGTCAAGACGGCCGGTGCGGAAGATTGATAACCTTGCGGCCTTCATGTGATGATTTTCTGGAAATTCTGGGCGCCTCGACCTTCTGGACCCCTAAGGACGTCTACGGGCCTGCAGTTGGTTAGATTTACATTTCCATCTTTGCTGTATTTTGCATTTGTCCTCCGATATTAATTTAAAATAACGACTTTATTTTTCTGTATATTTGTTTTGTTTTCATCCAACAGTTTAATCAATACCTAAGAGACAAAGAACATCCAGAGTTTTACTAACCGAAGCAGCACAAATTATTATAAATTTAAAACTTGCAGATCAAAAGTAGAGGCTAAACTAAGTGGGTAGAGGATACAATATAAATCAGTGCAGATAACGTGCACAGTGTTAACCGTGAAAAAGCCGATCCCAGTGACCGCGCGGTCTAATGCATGCGTCTGCGGCCTTTCGTTTGCTGATACTGCGCGTTCGAATCCCGCCAGAGGCATGGATACCTGTCCCTGGAGAGCGTTGTGTTGTCAGGTGGTGGTTTCTGTGTCGGTCTGATCACTCGTCCAGGGGAGTTCTACCGACTGTGGTGTGTCTAACATAGCGTGATCGTGAAACCTCGATAATGAAGAAACCCTGGCCCGCTAGGGTCTCTTGTGCCAAAAAGAAAAATGTGAAAGAAGTAGATACTTCAGGAATAAAATGAACGATTATGAGAAAAGTTAAATTAATGACCTTGAAGCAAACAGTAAGAACAGGAATACTAGAGACTTAAATAGGGGCATAAAGAAATTTGAGAAGAAATGCCTTCCCAGTAGTAACTTATTAAATGATGAGAAGTGCATCTGCTTGCAGATTCTAACAGTATTTTGAATAGACGGAAGTAACACTTCTGTAGGTTATTGAATATGCATTTGGTACTGATAAAATTTCAACAGAATTGTTTCAGGCAGGAGGTAGGACAGAAAGGTTTGAGGTACAAACACTTGTTATTGCCATTTTTCGTAAGAACGTATTGCCTTATAACACAAAGGTGTCCATTATTGTACCTATTTACGAAAAAGTGATAAATCTGGCTGTAGTAGATATCGACGCATATCACTGTCATAAGTTACCTGCAAAATTCTATCGAATATGCTTCTGCAAACTTTAGCTCGACGTACTGAAGAAATTAGTGGGGGCGATTCGGGGATTTCGAAGTAACGGATCAGCTGCTGATCATATATACTGCATTCGTTTACTGAGTTACGCTATATTTCTCCTCAGATTTGGCCAGCTTATGAAAATTTTATTTCCCAATATTTCCCGTCCTTAAATACTCAGAAATCCCATGGTGTTCGACGAAAATTTCCTTTAATTTTAGCTATCAGCGCTACTCGTAAAATTATTTCACGCATTTGCTGGAACTTGGAAAAAATATATATATATATGTATGACAGTGACTGACAAACTTAACTTAATACTCCCAGGCACATAAATTGCTGCACACTCTTCTGTGACAAATTAAGGGTAAATACTTCTTTCCACATCGGAGGCAACGAATTCGTTGAACACAAACGAATGTTAATGAAGGCGATGGATCAGAATGTGCCATGAATATGTCTCGTTAAGCGCTCCTACTCGCTGCATTTTCGGAAATCGTGGCACCTTTTTAGTTACTTCGAGTGTAACGTATATCGTAATTAGTCGGCAAAGCAGAAAAATAAATCAAATTAACACTTTTCACTAAAAATTGTACGAAATTACAGTGTACTTTATTTTGCTTCGTCGAGTTCTAAATGGAAAGCATCCACTATAGAATAACGGAAATGGCCTGCTGAAAACACAGAGAGCACATTAGTGATGAGATTATGTGCAGTTCGACGGCGTCTTGTAATTAACGCCATCTGGCAGATAGTGAGAGGTCTTTATTTGTAGAAGCGTGTAACAATTAATGCTCTACGTCTGTCACTGGGTATAATCACGTAATATGCAGTAAATAGCATGTAGGTTTAATCCATCACACAACCTCTTATGTCATGTGAATGTAAGTAGCCTTTATTTACGTGCTGCTTCAACAGCCTAGTGAACAGTTACAAAGATAGGGCTAGTAAAAGAATATTGCGACAAAAAATCGCGACAAGAAGAGCCCGGACCAAAGCAAAGAACGTTGCAATCATTTCAGTTAAACATCCAAGTGAAAATGAAATAAGGAAAAGCTGATACAATATTGTAATTAGCCCATTGTAACTCCCTGACAGGGATACTTACAATTGCACTATCATAGCCTCATGAGTTTGGATTGAAGAAACAACAAAATTTCCCCAAATATATCAATAAAAATTTTAATAATAATAAGAACAATAACAAATAATAATAATAATAATAATAATTCTTCGCAGCATAGTTTGGCCAGAGCTCATGGACAGTATCGAGGATGGGGTCCAACAACGTAGGAACTTTAAAAACCTATGACTAAATAAGTTTCATTTTCCGAAATTTTATGTTCGAAAACAGGTAAATATAGGCAGTTTCCACGATAATTTTGATTGAAAAACACTGTCGTTAGAAACATTTTGACTCAGGTATTGCGGCGAGCCTTAACACACTTATGTCCTGAGAACAATTGCCCACTTGCAACGTTCGACGTTTCTCGCAGGATATTGACAAAGTTTGAAAAGTCTTCTCCTGTCCTGTCTTACCACTGTGGTTACAACTGAGCTGGTACAGTCACTGAAATATAAGACGAAACCACACAAAGACCCATTCTTGCTGATACTGATGTTTTGTTCCCACGTACCCATCCATGAACACTAGTTACTTCTCAGATCAATTGAAGTGAATATTAAGTACTGTAATGTGAATAATTTCTCAAAAATTTGAAGCACCCATGTCATGTAACAAATACTCCAAACCCGACTTTATATTTCACAGTAAACGGTTGACTACATGGACCAATCTTTTAATATTCATTTATTCCTTAGGGACACAACCGTTGTTTATTTTGTGAATAATATAAACCACATTTAATACATTGTGGAAAATACGGTGTTAATTAGGGTAAAACTACGTGGTACGCACAGTTATCACTGCTGTAAAACCTTGAAGAGGATTACATTTTTGTAGGGAGATTATGTCTTCTGGGATGTGTGGCCATTTAATTTGCTACATAAATACCAACGTTCCGGAAAACCCTGCTGTCTTGCTGTTCATGATGTTACCGTGAAGAAGAAGATAGCACGTTTCTCCAGAACAGTGGCCCCTCGTTACAAAGCTACAAGGTTTCATGTTCCAGAAGACAAAACGTTTACGGTCGCTGCAGTGAAACCCTCAGTTTCCTTCACAGTGGTCTCTATTTTGTTTAAAACTTTAAAAAAGGAGTAATTAAAATAGGAGGTACATCTCACTTCTGTCATGTACTTGTTTCATTAAAACTTTAGATGAAGTCGAAATGAAACTAAATGTTCCATCTTCTTATTTCTCAAGGCAGGAGAATTTATGATAATTTCAAATCGTAAACATACTCCTTGGATGGAGGAGTTTGTATTCTACTGTAACGTTTCCTTAAAGAAATATTCTAAATTATTTATTACATTCTAATTACAGTGTTAAGTCTTAGGACTACGTGCTGGTGTTGATTGGTATATAACCGAATGCTAAACCTATCGACGATGAACAATATGAATATGGTACTTTTCGCTCATGAATGAGCAGTTTGGCCTAACCGACCAATATAAAATTTTACAGGAGACAGAAAAACCGTGACAGAGCCATAATCGACCAACATTTAATCGCCTTATATTTGTAAGAAAATACAAGGAGAAGCAGTTCTTTGTGCACAAAACATTTTGATAGAAGGTATATTTGTAACCCATCTGCCTAGTAATGCGAAAATCTTAGTTTGACCAATTGGGTGGTTTACGAAAAGTTGCTGTTTGATGAGTCATTTAACGGGACAATTCTGAATAATATGCCTTTACATAATTAAATTCAGTAACGAACTTCGTGGACAACAGCCCTTTTTGAGAAGCCAAGAGTCATTTATCTAGTCAGTAAAACTGCCGGACATTATGAAACCCAAAATCTGTTACCATGGTCACAAGACGCGATCATATGTTCCCATCCCAAGAGAGAAGAATCCAGCACATATTTCCATTACCTACTCGCTTATAATCACTCTCACCGATATGCATCCCCTAAGCGTATATTTCCCAAGTAGTTGCTTGCCTTCCAATTCCCAACTAAAATTTCGAATGCATTTCTAAACGTCTGTTATGGTTTAAATGACGAACATACTCAGTGAACGTTACAGAACAGTGCTGTGTCTGAGCGGGTAAAATCGAATTACGCAGTACTACAAAGCGCCGTCAGTGTGCTAATGTCACTGTTATCCATGCTATTAGGCAGGTACCACAAAATCCAGTTAACTGTGTTACTGCAGTTTCCAGTCTATCACATGTGCACTTGTGTAACATCATCTTCTGAGGCGTGTCACCTTCAGTTCCACTGTAGTTATACAAAACGGTGTGAAAATGAATTATGTAGATACAGCTGAAAGCTTGAAATCCTCACTGAATGTGTTGGTGTAGCGGTAACTTTGTTGACTTTATTGCGGTAGAAATTTAGTTCGAATTTTGGACCTGGTCATTGGCTATAGAGGCGGAATGTTTTCATGTATTTTCTCAGTCACGCTAGTTAAATGTTAGAATGGTACATCAGTTAGGCACAACTGCCTCATTCCAAACTGTTTACAATCCATTACTCACAAATCGCCCCAAAACTGATGGTGTGTATGTCTGAGTCCCTGCCAGTCGCGTGAAGCAAGCCACAAAACGTCATGCCCAGCATTTACAGGAAGAGAAATCTATGTGCTGGTTATGAAAACTGTGATGTAGCTTTGTGGCTTTTTCTCACCACAGGATCACTTAATATAAATGTCTGTATTTTAATCAGATTTACATAATTTAAAGAATAAAGTATGACAACGTTCTATGTAATATATTTAAAGGGAATTTTGATATTGTCAATGTGGTGAACATAAATATTGTTGCTTTAGGGCATATGACGCCTTGTAGCTTGGCCAAAAATTAACGTATCGAAAAAATTTCCTGCCTCAGTCTTCAGGGTAGGAGAAACGTGGTTGGCTCAGTACCAGAAATTACAGTTTTACGTTACCGACACAAACAACTTTGTGAAAATGCATTCAGCAACACAAGAATTTTTTAAAATATTAGAGAAAATGGTTCGAGTATTTCGTAAGGTATTCAATGAGTAAGGGTCACTAGGGCATAAAAATTAAATGAAAGGCCTTTGCAGCGTTGCGTATAGCTCATTCACTTCACAGGGGCATTATTACATTTAACATTATCTGGAACACAGTTACATTTGCAAGGGTTTAAATATTCTGTCGCGGTGGAAAGCAGCATTTGCTTTCGCAACCACTAATGAAGAGCAATTTCCACTTCTTCATTACTGTGGAAGCTCTCATCTACCAAGTGTTGATTCAGCGGCCCAAATAATAGGGTTGATTACCTGCAAGTTCGCAGTGAACTGGCTGCAACAATTATTTTTTAGACGTAGGCTGCTTGCAGTTACGTTGTAATGCTGAAGGACTGCACCTCGCGACAGTATCCAGGTGTCTTTCTGCTAAGAGCCTCACAAAGTCGGCGCAGCGTGTCGCAGTAGGCGTTCGTGTTGATTCCTGTACCCCGAGGCGTGTACTCGACCGATGACTCCATCTCCTTTCAAGATTAGAGTTCTCATATTTTTCCAAAAGTTTGGCAAGAGTTTCGTTTTTTGTTTCTCGGAGAAGATTAGTGTTTCCACTGCACTCCATCTTCGTTTCTCGAGGATTTAAATGACACACCCACATTTAATTGCCTATCATTATGAATTTTAGGGTCTCGTTTCTTTATTCTTCAAACCGTCCGAAATTTGAAACAAAAGTAGATTTTTTTGTTTCACCTTCTGACATCTTGGTACCCAACACGTATATAATCTGCGGTGTCCCACATATTCTAGGACAGTTTTGTGTGCATTCCCAATGGAAAACTCTAATGCAGCGGATTACTTTAGAAATATGATTCGTCGGCCTCCCAACATTAGTTCCTCCTCTGGCGCTGCTTTCTCATATGCCGTTAGTGTTATGGTCCGACAAGTGCGATCATTTTCATGGATGTCCTTTTTACCGTTTTCCGAACGCTCTGAATTAGATTTCGAAATGCTGTAATCTAATTATGTCATCATATACCACCTGAATCGACGGTAAATTTGGATGAAAACACCTTCGCTCGTAAAAACGGAATCACTACAAAATTCGTTGCGGCACCAAGTTCCCTATGCAGTTGCCTTTGCATCTCAGCATATCCCCTGACCAGCACCCGACTGACGGCCTGACACTTGGAGCGTGTGCTGAATGTTACCACTTCTTCAAGTGCTACCTCATTTAGAAAAAGATGCTTGATTAAAACAAAAATTAAGTCGCATGAATCCTCAATTATGGAACATGCCTCGTAATTCAGTACTCGAATTCAGGAGATTTCGAGTTAGTGTCTCGGTCGAAACATCTGATAATCTGATTTGCATCTAACTCCATATAATGCCTCGAAAGGGGTGACAATAATCGCCTTCCAACATCATCATATGCTCATCATTATTTTATTTACGTATCTGTGGTTTCTGAAAGAAAATTTAGTCAATAATTACCACTCTAGCAGTGTCATAAAATTCCAGGACTATGTCGCCGCTGTCATCCTCTGCCTCGTCGCATTCCTCATGACCACTAACATGATCATAAGATGCCAATGAGAGCAGCTTTTCCCAGTTTGCTTTTACCGGATTTGTTCTTAGTTTGTTTCTTTTAGTTAATCTGTAATTTTTTTTAAAGGCTCCTTGGAGCGGTAATTTTTTTACACTTTTGTAGGTTTCTCTCTGTTTATCCCTCCAACTTATGAAAAGTGCTTCTACAAAGTAAGTCCCACAGGTTTGTTCAGTACTGATCAGTTCATTCAGCACGCGTGTATCTCGATTCGTTTAGTAGCTTTCAGTGTGCATTGCTTTCATTTTGTTTTCACAAGCGGTGATGGCGACTTTAAAGTAACTTACAGTTTTTATAAACAGTGACGTTATACTGGTTTCCTCGGAAATACCTGTATGTGTAGGACACCCAGGATGTAGATACTTCCGAAATGTATTGCTGGTACCAACAGGCATAATTTCGTCCTGCACTCATTCTCTCGTAACATTGACGTTTGCGGTCAGTGTGCGGTCAATGTGCTACAGACGTTGTTCTCCGCTATTTCAGCAGGAACTCTGGCTGTAATAAAATCAGTGGTTAATGACGCACGAAATAACCAAGTCAGTCACGTCCTTCATTTTAAAAGAAAGAACGCTACGTTTGTTTCCTCTGACGTTGAAAGATAATACTTTCGTTAAGTCTGACCTTTGATTTATAGATAAAAATAGTCTGGTTTGAAAGTATAATAAATATTTTTAAAATATACACATCATCCGAGGAAATATTTCATCTTCTTCCTGTTACAACTGACAGTGTGTTCCCAGTTACAGGAAATCAGTATACCCTATATACAGTACACAGACATGACTGTGTGACAGCAAATAACTTGTTTCTTGTCACACCGTACGCATAATTTTTCATATGGAGTCTTTTTCTCCATCAGCGACTTTTTATTATTACTTTCAAGTATAGAGTGTGGGGAGAGATTTCCCTTAGACCTATGTAAATCTCTGTCTTGAAAAGACTACGTTTGCATCCACGTCTCTGGAAAACCTATCCTTATTTACGTTTTTATATTTATACGGATTTATTAATCACCAGCTACTGCACAATTATTTTTCTCTCTCCCAACATGTGTCGGCTGCAAACATTCAGCCATCAATAGGGAGCACATTTTTTCAGACAACAAGCAGCATATGACAAATCTGTGAATGGTAGATTATTTTTACATCTGTTATGGTAATTACCTTTATATGTTAAAAATATACTAAAATATATATATGTACAAATAGAGTTGATGTATTAAAATTGGTGCTTTTATAAAAAATTGTTGAATACAAACATCAGTTAAAATCTGTTTCCAAACATCTAGGTCATTCTTCATTCCAATGCATGGGAAGCAACCGCCGGTTATAATCCCGGTGTGCAGTTCACAAGTGTAGGGAGTTGGCATCATTATTCTAATACAATCGTTTGGCATATTTTGGTAATTGCCATCCGATCAATCATAAAATGAGTTCTTTCTTTTACCATTTTCTTTCGGTTGTTGCTTGCACAGCGATAATATTAGTATTAAAGAATTTTCCTGTCACTTATAAGCAGCATACAAGTATACCTTCACCCAGTTTCTTGTATTTACTACACAGTTGCCCACCATCCTATGGACCAGAAAACCTGTACCATTCACATCTTTTTCTTTAGCGTCACTGCAACATACACTACATTCATCATATACAAAAAGGCCATTACCCCCCATCGTATCTTTTTATTGCAGTGATCATTATATCATATTTCTTCCACTCCTGGAATGGGTTCTTTAAGACTCCGGCTCTGTACAAACTTGTAACATTCTGTGGCGCAAATTCCAGCCAGCTTTCTGTTTTCTTGTACTGTTTCTCTCGCAATGTCGTTTCCGTAAGTCATTACGCCGTTTGTCATAGTATGGCTTCTGAACAACTGGATGTTCACAGGAAGGAGTTATTAGCTGCTTGCGTAATCACCAGTGGTGGACCAGGTTTCATATGTGTTTCTCTTTCTCTTCTGGTGTCTCCGTACTGATGTCCCCCGGAGGCAGGGTGACCCAGTTATATGTAACTCCAGGTACTAGGTCCCCAATTTAGTCGCTTCTCAGATACGCAATGGGTACGTTGAAGCTATTCCGAATCCAGTCACCACTCGGAAGAAGCCTGCACACTACGGACAGTATATTCATTTTCGTGACTGAAGTTTTTAACACTATCGATGGTCTGAAGCAAAAACAAACAAACATTTCGGAGGCTGGGTATGCCTTCATCATCCGGTGGAACGGAAAAAAGGGGGAGAACCTACATCTTTGAACCTTTATAAAGAGATATTCTAAGGAACTAAATTGTGGAATTGGACGCAAGCGAGACCACCCGAGCACATTCTCTTTTCCCATTTAAACCTGAAGAAGACTGCAGATTCAGCCTCCGAAAATATATGAGGCGTTCTAGCCTGAGAAGTTAGGAAAATATCCAAAATTTCAGTCACTCCTGCTACAAAATATGGTCATCAGTCCGTTAAAGTGGTGTACATTGATCCTTGTTTTTTGGGTTTGACTTAATTTATTAGTTTGTTACTTGTTTTGCAAGAAGTCTTTAAATTTTTGTGTAATAATGGGCATGTAAGAGAACGTGTATAATTACCGTGCTGAAATCCCAGTTTTGTTTCTTTTTTCTTCATTTGCTTTTTGCATTTTTAATTGTTAGTAATGTTTATTTGTTCCTTAGAGTAGCCGCTGTTTCCTGCTACAAATTACTTTTCTCTTTTCCACCGTTGTTTTCTTTTCATTATGGGCGATTTAATTTTTTCGTCAATATTTGGAATTATTAATGTTTTCTTGACTGCTGCTAGAGGTACAGAGAATCACTTCCTCAGACAAAGTTGGTTTTCCTTAAATACCTACTAACAAATTATCGCCTGATTTGCTTGTCTTATTCATACGCCTATGCTTTGGATTTTTTTTTGTTTTTTTGTTTTTGAGGTTATACTAAATTACGTAGTACAAGTTCCGGCGCTGTTTATTAAAGGAATATATTAAGTCACTACAAAAAATATCTTGTTTGAAAACCGACTGTTAGGCTAATAATATTGCTCACACTTGCATTCGATGGACTGAAATATGTACCTTTTCAGAAAACAGCACAAGGGAAAAATAACTGTGAAGTTAAAACACTTCCATTTAAACAACGTTTGAAGTTCACACAGTAGTGGCACTGAAGTTTAAATTCTTCTAAGAAGTGGTACTTTGTCTTTGGATGTGAAGTTCGCGACGTTTCGGAAGATTGTAATGCTGTCAGGTTCGGGCATTACAATCCCCTGAAACACTGGGAACCACACACCCAAAGGCACAATGTCACTTCCCAGAAGAATTTAAACTTTACTCCCATAAACTGTTAATCACACTCTAAACCACACAAATACTCACCTTGCATGAATCAAAACTGTGCTTCACGCATGATTAGGTATATTCTCAGTCATGCTGTTTTCTAAATTACCCTTAATGCTTGGGAGCAGCTAAGTTGGTACTGAAATTAGGCTACGAGCCGGATGACTGGGGCATCGAGGTTCGATTTCCGGCAGAAGCAGATATTTATCTCCTCTTCAGCGTCCAGACTCTCTGTTACGCCATATATTCCCTTATTCAGCTTCAAGTGGGGTTAAAGCGGCCGCATGGTAAAGCTAATCATTAATCTGTACCTAATTCCGAAGGTACAGCAATAGAGAAGACGACGTCGAGCAACAACAACAACAACAAGCAGATAAATTTAGTTATAATCATATTATTAATAAGACCACTTGGAACTAAATCTTCACTGCTCCTTTCCGTCTCATTGTGTGGTACGTAATTAATCTAAGGACAGCTTAGTCTTTACATTATACCATTCCTGTTTATTTAACAAGTCTGTAAATCTCGCAAGCAAGTTCAATTACTTCCTAATCTCCTTCTCTACTCTATTTGTGTCGTCGTGTAGCTTTCATAAGTGGCCCCTGTGGAGCATTCACTGTGTTTGTGCGCCCGCATTCCGCTGGACCACGTCAGATGGACCGAGTTGTACGCTATCCACATGCTGCTGGGGCGTTCTGAAGAGCAGAAATTAGTCGCAGGGTCCATGGAAGGGGTTAATGGATGGGCTCAGTCAGACTAATCTCCACCACATACAGCACTGCCTCGACCCCATAAACCACTGTGGCTCAATGTGACGTCACATCTGCTCAGTGTTGTCGAGCATTGGACTGGGTCTTTTTTCTCGTCCTGAACGTCAAATAATGTATACGCATTTCCCATTGCCATGTGAGGAATTAATAGTAGTGCAAATGGGAAAAACATTGCCACGAGAACGCATAACTGCGACATAATTGTACAAAGTGATTTGCGATAAGCATTGATTTCTAGGTCTGCTTGAATTCTGCTACTTTTTTACCATTTTATACTGTATCGAAATATGGGCCAGTGCACATCCATCACATGTAATAAGGATCGAGTTTTTCAGTTGTTTAACAAAGAAGAGTTTGCTGTGTTTTGTGAAAAGATAGGAAATGTTATCGGAAAGAAATGAATGTGGTAGATAAAAAACATATTAAAACTCACTCTTAGCTGCGGATAATGAAGTTTCTTGTATGAAAACCCTTTTCTTCTGGGATTTTGCGCTCCGTGACTGGTGATTTGTTGTGCGACATTTCGAGACGACGTACTGCCTAATGTAGCTAAGATCATTACAAGGTTTACAAATGTATGGTAACAGACACTCATTGACGGAGCGCAATTTCGCAGTAGACGAGAGTTCACAAATGCACGGGTTAGAAATCCTGAAGACCCCCTTCATTTGGTGAGAGAGAAGACAGAGTATAGTTAGTATCCAGGTAACTGAGCAGCTGTACGTATTAAACATCAACTAGCAAACCGTAAAATCTGATGCTGAAAGCAAAAACTTGTATTAAGTGCAAACCAGCGGTGATAAAAAAGTAAATTATTTTCTGTCACCCCAACAAGACATGTGCGTGAGGGGAGGTACGTCCCCTCATTTTTAACCCTGGTGTTAGAAGGGAGTGCGTGTTTAACTGAACGCCCCAGCCTTTTCAAACCTGGGAAAGGACCCTCGTGGGCATTGAATAAGAGTCTGTGTGGGCCCAAGAGCGAGTACAGACGTTTTGGAGAAGGAGAAAGTTTCTTGAATCTGCCGAAACCCAGACACCTCATAGTCCAGCCCTTGCCTAATCACTGGCGATGAATAATAAAGTAGTGAACACTACACTTTTTTTTCTTCATTTAGACGTTAACGCAGCATTCATTGCTGTTAGAATGAAGACGTAAATATTATAATCATATTTCCGCGGATTTGTAGACAGACGCATAGAAACGAATCATTAAAAATTAAAATATACACACATTTTACGAAAAAAATGTAATCAATTACGTTTTGATTTGTAAAAGTGGAGTGTAAAGCTTCTGGGTAAAAGGACGTAATATTCTGAGGTGAGTTCTTGATTAACAAGAGTTGGGCTTTCCCCTTTAAATTAGAAAACCTGTACCGGTATGTAGGCCTGTGTACACAAAGACATGAGTACGAGAAGCAAATAAAAATATAATGATGAGAAAATAAGGCGGTAACACCCTGAATCTTGAATATTCTGCACACAAACCTAAAAACTCAGTTCATACCCCGCTGCGAACAAAATATTTCTTCCTTGTAGACACCTACATGTTAATGTTGTTTAGAGAAAGAATCGTACTTCGTTTCGAGAATGAATATGGGACACATACATAATGTTTTCGCGAATGCAGAGTGTCTTATATCAGATTGGTGGTTCATTCAGTAAACATTGTTATACAGAGGTTAGGACGAAGGGAACAGGTTATGAAAGTAAGTGTTCATTTCCTAGTTTAAGTTGCTGTCCACTTAGCTGCTTCTAAAAGCCCAAATCCTCAGTCGGGAGAGCGAGCTTCTGGATAGAGGCTAGGATGAGAACCCCCCAGATGCCGAAGCGTGAACACTTGGCAGCAAACTTCGTATGAACAGTTATTCAAAAGCGCTAATATGGTGTAAAATGAGACAGTTTTTCGGATTTTCTAACAATTTTCCGTTTGTTATATTTAAACTTATGACAACAGTTTTAATTTTATATTGTTTTCACCGTGCGTTTTATTGTATAAAAATATATATTATATTATATCTATTATATATATTATGTTATGACTACAGGTTTCGACCGAAAATTATCAGGCCTTTTACAGATCACACATCCGTGTACATAATACAGTTTTTCGTATCGGTTTTCATTTATTTCTCTTTCCAAGCAATGAGATCTCATTGCCTTTGAACGCCAGAAATTTTCATGACCGTGTTCCAGGGTAGATGAAAAAGTGATCCTTCTTTGGAGTGAAATTTAAGATTCGTGTTTGTAGTGTGCTTATAACACATTAATTATAAGTTAAAATCAGGCTGAAGTTGTTATTGGCTATCACTTTGTATTTCGATGTAACCAGTGTTCATTTTCTTTGGGCAGGTAATCTTTCTTAGTCCTTACATGCACATGATTTTGTTGAAGTGTCCGCTATCTTGGTTGAAGTGTGTCTGCAAGGCTGTAGCCCGTGGCGGCCTGTACATTGTGTGAAAAGTTCCACTTTGCAAATTCTTTGGTGTTGGGGCCTTATAAAATGTCCACTACTTGCAAAGGAATCCGAATAACAAGTGATTCGTGGATTGTTGTGTTCAATAAAAGAACTTTGTGACTAGAAGATGGCCTAATCCTTGTAAGACAAAATATATTATCGTAAACACTAATGCGATAAAGGAATAAAGTATAGCGTATGTGGAAAAGAAAACTCATTGCGTAGTATTTCGTACAAAAGACGCTTCTTATTAAAGCCATACGTATGACAGAATCAATTTTTCTATGGACTACGCCTTTACAGAAAAGAAACACTCATTACGAAAAAAAGTGCCGCAAATAAAACAATATTATTAGTTCGTAAATCGTCGTGAAAATGTTAGTCTGGTCACATTTAACACACAATCCTTCAAAACTCTTGTCCAATTAATTAATATTACAAGTAATACGAATCTTCATATGCTTGTGCGTTTAGCTGATTCTCTTTGGCTTAAATGAGAGCCTTTTTTCCCGACATAAGCAGACTTTCAATGATAGAAATTTAGACAGAAATAAGTACTTAGATGTTATCCATAAATCCGAATGAAATACAAAAAAATAATCATGCTGGAAAGAAGCGTGTTGTAAGAAGGGTTCCATCCTTTGAAATAGTTGACAATCCGTTGTGGATAGAACCACCAGCAAGAGCAAGTAAACGGAGTGTTGTGAAGAATATTTTTACCTGCTTACCCGTCGAAGTAAACTCGTAAACCAAGCAGTTAGGAGACTTTAGCATACTGCAACAAAATAGGTGCGTTGTTTTGTTGTTACCTCGAGATTCTGTAAGCGTAGATGCTGATTTTACATGCTGCGAAACAGGCAGGGCAGACGAGCAACGTCGTCCGAAACAAAATGTTATCCAGATCAGCTAAGACGGTTTCAGATTTACCAGGGAAAAACAGCTCCTCTTTTGATTATCTGGAAAAACTTAACGCTTCAGAGAAAAGTGTGTGATATTAAATGTGGCTCCTACTTACCTCCACAAAATTTTGTGTCAATGTCATAAATATTTAGAAGGTTATGCTCAAGTAAGTTGCGAGGAGAGGAGAAACATAATTAGAAATTCACGCAAAATGTCAGTTATAAATATTATATTTTCACCAGAATTGTCATTTGTTGACAAGGTATGGTAGAATTCTTTATTATCAAATTTAATGAAAATCTTTACCAGTTCTCGAGTAGATGGGCAAAAAGTTGTAGTCCAAGTTTTTGGTCAGCTTATCGCAAATTTTATTTGAAAAACGCTACAAAGCAAGTCAAAGGTAAATGTGTCCCCTGTGTACGCTATGAAGGCATGCGGAAGAGGGCAGGTGTAACTCCATATTCTTAGCTTTGGTACAACATGAGTGTGTGTGTGTGTGTGTGTGTGTGTGTGTGTGTGTGTGTGTGTGTGTGTGTGATTAGATTCAAACCCCGTCACCTTATTCCAGGGTAAAATGTCCCCAATGCCCGTTAAACAGCAGGCTGGTTTGGCCCCAGAAACAGTCTAGCCGCTTTGGAGAAAGCGAAACCTTCCGTAGCCGGAAATCGAACCCCATTCCTCGGACGCCCAGCCCATAGTTTAGTCACTGTACTGACAGTGTTCCCACGGCTGTTCCAAAAAGCAAAGTGTTCTTAACGAATACACTACGAGTATTTTATTTTCCATACAACTCTTTCTGCAATGAAGGCACGGCTAATGATTTGAGTCAGGGTCAGTTGGTTCAAGACGGAAAGTTCAAGATGTTACAAGTCTCTTTAAGAAATGACTTTGGAAATGGAACTGAGTGGTTTTTCTTTCCTTTCTCAACCTAACGAACACAAAACACGTTATCTTCTCCTCCATTCCGGTTTCCTCCGTGTTTCGAGATAAGTTTAAGCTTTTTTTGTTAGTGTATCCTTTTACGCATCTCTTTCCCACCACCCTCTTCCTTCGTCTTATTCTTTGCCCGGACCCAGATAAAGCGAGTGCAAGACTGATGACCAGCCACACTTCAGTTGCAGTTGCCGGTTTCCGAGTTTAGAACAGTAGATTCTACCGGCCGCAGGAATGAATGACTGCAAAACAAGGAATAAAAATAATAGAACTTGAAGCTAAAGTAACTACCCCTGTCCCAGGTCGGATTAGTTGGTTAATTGAAATTCAGGGACGATTGAAAGATGGAAAAGAGAATAAAATGAGAAGAATGAAGACAAAGAAGTAGCTTTGTTCACGTAATTTATTCTCTCCAGTGCCGCTTTCCCTTCTTTTACACTTTCCTTCCCACAAATTCGTTTCAGTTACTCTAATTTCTGACGCAGCTTTTGTCACTAGTTCATGGATTCTCATTTCTGTGGCGCACCGGGTAGTAAAAATGGACTTCACTCTCTCATGTGTTATTTCTGACGGCTTTACCCTTACTAAGTCAAATTTTACCTTTCAACATCCTCACTTTCAAATGCAAGCAAGATAAGCAATCTTTATTCTTTGAGTTAGGAAATTAATTCATATTTTACTCTTTTCGGCGTAAAATTTATTTACCTGTAACCAAATAGGAGTAACGAAATAGCACTAGTCATACGTTTGTAAATTCTTCAATTGCTGCTGCTCCTGCTGCTGCTGGAGGACATCTAGCACCCTGATTCCAGTAACAGATAGGCTACTTACAGCTGCCCAGATTAGGACTTCCCTAGTACAAGGGAATGATTTGGGTGTCAATCAAACCTGAAGAAATTCGACAACTGTATGTAAGAAAGTCCGTGGTTACAGAGAAACTCACCCTTCAAAGAGGAGAAGTAAGATAAATTATATTTAAGGATTCAGTTCGCACCACGCAGTAAACACGTTCCTTCTCGATTAGTCTTAATTCTTATTTCAAGTAGCGTGTAATATCGACGATGATATTAACACATTTAGATATTTTCAGGAGGTTATCTGAAAAGTATGTAATTTATGAATTTTCACAGAGAATAACAGTGCTTTTAATCTGTATATAGATGGAATAAGTTCGATTCCAGTTTATTCTTATGTAATGTAAAATTCCTTCTCTATGACTAAACCGTTGAGGTTAGATTTACCTGTTTCTACAGTTGCCGAGAAAGCACTTGCAGCATCTTATTGTAGGGAAATAATTAGGGTTTATTTTAGTCCAACTCAGACTTAAATCCATGGAATAGTTCTGCCACAGTGATAGTTTAAAAATGCCGATCATTTTAGCGCCCCGAATTGTTGCTCACAGAAGCGTGTCTAAGAGGGAAGAAAAGGACATTTGTCCACTTGGTGGTGCAGGATTTTAATAAATATAATGCACTTCATAATAACGTAGTGCAGACACCTATGTAAAATGACGTAGCATATAAATTTACTGGAAATGTGCCCTGCTTGATGCAACTTAAATTTAATTTCTTCAACATATTCCGTATATTTCTGCATGAAAGAAATATTTGTACGAACATAATGTGTGTAAAAATACTTATGTGTCGCTATCACCCGTTGAAACTGAAAGGTCTTTACAGTAGTAGCAGTCACGCTTTGTTCTGCGATTCGTGAGATTCGCAGTGTAGACTGACTGGATATTAAACCTGGTGGTGCATACGTGACCACTAGACTTTACGCGGTTAAGGCTGATGACGGAATTTCTTACATTGAGCGAGTTAGTCCCTGCAAGCATTACGATCACACCATCACAGTGTGCCGGTGAGGAGGGAAGAGTGCCTAGCGTGAAATCAATTATTGCTGACCGAGTGAAATTAATTCAGTTTTATCTTCCTTTCTCGTTACGTCTTTCTCCATCCTGCACTTAAGTAGACAAGCGATAACAGTTGCCACCTTGTCCATTGAAGGAGGTGTCAGTGTACATTATTGTATACACTGCGACGGTAATGAACGGGCAATAGTCGAGTATTATAAAAGACAATTTTCGGACCATAGTGTACCAGATCGGCGACGTTCCGGCAGAGTGCACCCGAATGTTACAGGACTAATAATTTGTTCCAAACAGGTCGTGAACGACCACTAAAACGCGATGCAAATTTGGACGACGTATTTAGAATGTGTGAGCGTAGTTGACATACCAACGGAAGGGCGTCCAATCGAGTTCTTTCTAGTTGAATGAAACAGTCCTTTCATGTGGTGTCTCTCCAGACTAACTGATTACAGTGCACCTAGAGAGTTCTGCTGCTGGATATCCACGGGAAATTTTATTCATGGACAAGGCTACCTTCAATACAGATGGCATAACTAATACAAGTAATTCCCACGCCTGATCATTCAAGAACACTTGCGCACCGACGGAAACACGTGTTCATAGCCGATCTGCGGTTAACATTTGGTGCCGTATTATCGGAAACCAATTTATCGGCTCACTTGTACAGGCTGAACGTTTGACATCCGGGCACTACCCCTCTTTCCCAGAAGATGAGCTGCCAGAATTTTAGTGTTTTTAATTGATGTTCCTTTCCATGTCTGGCCTGAGCTGCCGTCGCACCAAGATGGCACATCCCTTCTTCATTCTGTTGCAGATAAACTTATGTTTTAAATCATTATTTTCTAAATAACTAGATTGGGCGGTAGGGGGCAGATCCTTGGCCACAGAAGTCACGTAATCCAAATCCTTTGGACTCCTGCATTTGAGGACTCGAAAGTCCCTCGTGCCTGCAGTTGAGTCGGGCTGATATGCTGACCACACAATGAATACTTACGCTTTCACAAGAAACGCGAAGTCCCCGCAATATTAGGTCTGTTACTTGACTTTCTCGAAGGTCCGCAACGTTGTAATTAGTCTGTGGAGTAAACTGGAGCAATTACTTCATTACCACAATCGTTAGTAATTACTTAATAACATTTCGTTATTATTTGGTTAGAACTTAAAATTAACAGTTCTGTGAAGCTAAGTTAAATGCAATAAAATGAATGAAATGTAGGCTATTTCTATAATTATTGCGCCAGAAATGTTAATTCTTAAAATGTCCCGCATTTCTAACCATTTACTTTACGACGTACGGTTTGACACATTCTACCTTAAATTAGCTGTAAAATACTTCCGACAGATACGTTTATCCTATTGCGGAAAAACACCATATGTCAGACATTTTTATCCTCTCGCCTTTGGTCAAACATAACTTTTCGGAAGCGGGCCCTACTTCCGTCATTAGATACTAGGAAAGAGCTACTCTGGCTGTGCCGTGGCTCAGGAGGTTAGTCGCTGGCCTCCCACAGTGGAGGCCCGGGTTCGATCGCGGGTCATTCCATGTGGGACTTGTGGTGGACAAAGTGGCACTGGGACAGGGTTTTCCCCGAGTATTTCGGTATTCCTCTGTCAGTTTCATTCCACCGGTGCTCCATAACAAGGAAAAACGAAAAAAACTTATGACCTTCATCACAGGGTTGCACAATAAACCTCACGGTCGCCACACGTCCGTAGCATCTGCTGTGCGGCCATTCACCCCCCCCCCCCCCCCAAAAAAAGAGCTACTCTGTTAAGGTCCCTTAAATGTAACGGATCTCTACCTCGGTTCACAGAGAGATCCATCACTGTAGGCTTCGTAAGTTCGACTGATGGCGATATAAGGGCCAACTTCCGGAACTTCTGTTCCCGACAAAATACAAGACGGCGCGACGAAGAGTGTTCAAAATCTGTGCCACTTAAATAACATAGGCTACATTTCCTTAAACCTTCGAACTTACACTTATTATTAAAATATGCTCAATAATTCTTGTTTATACAACTGAATTTTGTCTGAAATTAAAAACAGCAGTAGCTTTGTAAATTGAAAACTGATGCAGCAGAGTAAAGGAACATGCTGTGCGCTATTGATGTTACTACCGCAGAATTCGTTTCAAGAGAGCGAGGAACAGCCGCGAAACCCCCCTGTCAAATACATAGTCACTGACTGCAGTTCGATCCAACGACACCAGAAATAAAATTGTAAGAATTCTAACCGGTTAGGATATGGCAACTTAGGATATCCAATGAAATATTTTCTTCCTTTATTTCCATTCTTTCCTTTGCATTGCCCATTTCTTCTCTTTTCTTTCTCGCAGGCCTATTTCACTTTCGTTCCGTCTCTCTTTCTTTACGTGTGCTCTTATTTGGTTGTCCCTTGTTCTCTCTCTTCTGTTTTGTCTTACTTTTTATTCCGTATTTTTTCTATTTTCAGCTCGTGATGATAATTGCTATAATCCTTTATTGATATCGTCTAGTGGTCCTTACCTCTTATACCTACTCACAGTAGGTGTTGAGGTTGTTTATTTTCACTGGATCACACTCAGATACACACCACAGTCGGTAGGACTCCTCTGGACGAGAGATCGGCCCGTCGCAGAAACCTGTACCTGACAACACAAACACACACAAGAGACAAACATCCATGCCCCCCCCCTCCCGTGGGATTCGAACCCACGATCCCAGGAAGCGCTGGGCCACAGACCTACGCCTTAGACCGCGCGGCCACTGTTTCGGCTCTGTTGGTATCAAGTGTTAAAGGTTCCGTTCATGTACTCTGCTGATGTCAGTCGCGAGGGTCGATCTGCACCAGTGGGTCCTGTGTTATATCTCTCTAACCTGTATTCACTGTGAATGTCATTGTACTGAAGATTTTGTCCTGTGGATATATCCCCTTTAATTTTTACAGAATCCATAATAATCATTACGCCTTATTGTAAGTTATGGTTAAACGCTAAAGACCGAGTGAAACGCGCAGTAGTCCCAGTTTTAATAATTTGAAGTTCAAAATTCATGTGCATTATAAATAAATATCTTGTTCCTACCTCACATGAAACGCACTCGGCTGTTTACGAAGACCGCTCTTTTAATACTCTTTCTAACCAAGAATCGTATAAAAGGCATAAATACACTCTGCTGGCAACATGCGAAGTTCTCTTTAACGTTAAGTTTAAAACAGTGTGTACATACATATTTACCACTGAGTTTCCGAGGGTTAGCTGTAATCGAATCATGATAGATTTACCATTAAAATAACAAAATAATGAGGTTTAAATTAAATACGAGTAAATAAATATTTTATCGGAAGTACATCACAAGAGCAGTGTTTAATATTTATACAATATTTCGGTTTCAATATTACAGATATATTAAGCACGTGAGAATGTGGGCGGTGCACAAATCAGGGATGGTTGAAGTGTGTTTCTGTAAATAAAATAATCTGTTTATCCATACTGAACGTACGTACATGTTATTGGGCAAACCTGCAATATTAAATTTACCCTTTAAAGCCTAGTGGTTGGTATATGTAACGCCAGTTTTGAAACTAAATTTCTGCATTTTGTCTTCAGTATATTTATGTTACGTATGACCCTTAAATGAAGAGTCATTATATGCAATTATATCTTTAAATTTGTCTTCTTTTTCATGGAAGGAAATTGTGTTCTCTGTGAAGCATAAACTGAGTACTGAAATATAACTAGACGTTAATGTAATGTAACTAGAGGATTTGTAAGTCCTATAGACTGCTCAATTAAAAATAAATATACTGAGACAGCTAGGAAATTTTGTGACATAATATGAGAGTAGTTTGGGTCCTTTCTATACAGAAAGAGGTGTAAAGTACACACATAAAT
Source organism: Coptotermes formosanus (assembly GCA_013340265.1). NCBI lineage: Eukaryota > Metazoa > Arthropoda > Insecta > Blattodea > Rhinotermitidae > Coptotermes > Coptotermes formosanus. The sequence continues at coordinate 4,525,118 of BLKM01001619.1, read as the reverse complement.
GTGTAGTGTGTGTGTGTGCGTGTGTGCGCGTGCACATGCGTGTGCGTGGTTGTGTGTGAAGGAATGTGGTAGAAAACAGCATGCAATTTAAAGCTACAACAACAGAGTAAAGAAACCAAAAGTAAGAAAGAGGATTTTGAGGGCGCCCGTAAATTGCACTCCCTCAGACTTGAAGGTAAAGGATGTCTTTAGAACACAAATTTTGTTTTCTCATGCTAATGACGTACGTAGAAATTCCTGGAACCTAAAAGTGCAATAAAGAGAAATCATGATATATAGAAATTAAAATTTCTCAAAGAAGAACGTTCAGTCCTCCAACACTCTTGTACAATCAAATACTAATGGGTGGAAAATCACACTGCTGAATGTTTGTGGGCAGACAGAGATTATTAGTTAATACGCAGTGCAAACTGACAACCTGACAATTCAGTTGCTCGTGATGCCAGTCGCCTAAGGAATTTGCTCATGATATGAATAGATCCACGTCAATAATTGGCGAATGCAAAATCACTCATAATTATCTTCAATGTCAAAATGTTTACACAGAACACTCAGAACGCCCCAGATATAAGCCGTGAAATGCAAAGTCGTTTGTCATATTTTCTTCATTTTGAGTATTTCCACCGCTTTGCCTTTTAACGCGATAGTTATCATTGACGATATATGATATAGGATATGCCCTGATGAGTAGATTGGTAATAATGGCTTACATCATTTTGCGTCTTCGTAGAGCTCAGTGTTATGATATGCTATAAGCAGTTGCTTCATTTTTCTTGAGTGACTGACTTACTCTGCTGTGCCTTTCTGCGCCTCGTGTAAAACTGGCCTGTGAACGTGTATGTGGAAGGAGTACGTAGATATTAGTGGCGATAAATTAATGAGTACTAAACATGATAACAATTCGATTCTTGTTTATTAATGAACTTAGTCAAGAGCCAGACACCTGATTACAAAAACATACAATAGCAAAAAACAGCAAACATAAAGCAGGACTAACAAAGGATAATAATCAGGACACATGTGAAAGAAAAACAAAAAAACCAACAGAAGGTATTTAAATAAAGAATTAGGATACCTTATAATAACGAACAAATAATTATATCTAAGCTTAATAGTTTGCTTTCTGAAGACAACTAAATTATTACAAACTCAATTTACCGTAGCGACATACCTGAGGAAGGGACATGTTTGGACGATGGACTAACACGAAGCAAACGAAACTTCGAAGTTTCCGAGTGGGAAGTAGAAGACCGATAATGTCCAAGGAAGATGGAATGATTCAGACACCGGAAAGTATTATTGACAAAACTAGGTTATATACTGCAGCATGTAAAATTCGTAAATCCAGCATTTAAAAAACATTAACATAATTATAGCCGTCACTGCCTGAGGAAAAGAATGGATTGTAGCAAGGAACTTCAAATTCTCTGAATGCTTTCAAATTTTCTGAGCATCAGTAGAAGTAATTGAATTCCATACTACACGTAGGCCTACATACTCTAATTTAGGTCTAACAATTGAAATATATAAAAACAGTAAATTATCAAGAGTCTAAAATGAAGAATTAATCTTGTTAATGAGGTTCAAAAGTCTCTGGTTGGGGGATTAAAAAAATACAATCAACCTGAGAGTGGAAGCATAATTTAGAATCATTTAACAACTCCCAGACCCATAATAGAATCAGAACGAGTAATAAAAGCACCACTTTTTCTATTAAAGATAATAATAATACTAATAATAATAATGGCCCTTGAATTGGAAAAAACCAGTAAGAGGGAAAGAAGAATAATGGTCAAGCTCTGGGTCGGCAAGAAAAGGGAACAAAATTATGTTAGGAATAAACATCGGAAGAAATCAGGCTCCGCTGAGAGCAGACTGAATGTGCGGAAAATGTGACTCAGAAAATAATTTTCAGGAGGGGGTATAGCTCAGCACTAGTTGACTTTTGGCAGGAAGGAGGCAGCCTGAGCACAGACGCGAGAATCAATGGAATGACAGAGAGAAAAGAATGGTAGAGCAGGGGTCGCTGGGAGATATACATACAAATCTGGACATATAAGAAATAAACCTGCGAGGTAAATGTTTACAGAGACAAAACTCTTTGTTCTGGGAGTGGCTGAGTCGAGACAGGAAGATAGTAAGTGCATAGGGTAGAATGTGGGACTGCAAAACTATGAACAACCGAATATTACGTTACTATTAGGAAAATGTCATATAAAATCGTAGAATTTAGGCAGCTGTAATTAGTGGGGAATACTTAATAGTTCTGTGAGGTAAGTGGAGACGATTGTTTAACCCTTTTAAGACGAAGCGTATCTGTTTTGTATAAGGACTCAGTGCGTACCGCGCTGTAAACACTCTCCACTTCGGTTATAAAAACCAATCTCTTAGTGTTATATAAGGCAGAAGTTGCTGCTTGTTCTGAGATCCGTACAAAACACATAAACGCAATGTGGGCACCACGTATAATTTTTTAATGTTAAACCTGGTGGTACGTAAAGTTACCGCTAGGCTTTAAAAGGTTTTAACCTTTTAAAACCTAGCGGTAACTTTACGTACCACCAGGTTTAACATTAAAAATTATACGTGGTGCACAAGTACGTTTGAAATGGCCTCAAGTTAGCCTCGTTGAAGCAATTAACCTCTCATCTTGAGCCTGCTCCGAAACTTTGCTACTATTACACGATCTGGTAAATCAAATGGAAAGTAGTTTTAGTTTGAGAGGCTCTATCGGATCTTCAAAATGCATATGCTTTATAAAACGATACAGATCAAGTTATAGCACACCGCACAAAATCGGAGGGATTGCATAAACTTTGCTATAAGACTGGAAAGGAAAGTGTATTTTTAACCAGTTTATTTCAGTCCCCTGCACTTAAGGATTAAATTTCGTAGTAAGCAGGCTTAGGAAATACCAACTAGGCCGACTGCGATATGCATGCCCTAAAGCACATTTAGGTCTTGAAATGATTCGGACCTCGCAATAAATCTCAGGAAATAAAATTTATATATGATAGTACTGTCATGCCACAAATATTCTGCATAAACCTTTACCAGGATATGTCAAAATAATTATTATCCGCACATAAACCTTAACTTATACACCTTTGTAAAATTTCGTTTTAAATTTCCGTTCGATCAAACCTAACAGAGGATAGTTTTGATCGAGTACGACCATGTATTTTCGTGATTTTTACACGTCGACTATTGGGACGAGGGTAAAAAAGACATGATGAACTCGATGGGTGGATTTTTGCTTTTTTCTTGAAAGCAGTTAAAGATTTGTGTAGAACACACGAGCAGTAGTCGTCGACATTTAAAACTTGATTTCAAACGCATGGGATTAACGTGCGGGATATGTTTAATATAACGTAAGGAAAAATGATTTCTCGCTCTGTACATTATCTGTTATCTGCAGAGTTGTTATTTTCTCAGCAACAGAAGACATCAAGGCCACTAAAAAGAACGCATGCGTTAATATTACAGCACTCTTTTCCTAGGTTTATCTTGATATTTATCTGTTGGCTTTCTAAGGCATTAAAATGGTCATTTTGAGGTCCCGTAATTTAAGAAAACAAGTTCGTGCTCCAGGTCATGATTCCAGAGCATAAGAAAGGATTAATGGAGCTATTCACTGAACTGTATATTAACAGGGGGGCATAATAGGTTTACGGACGTGGAACAAAACAGTTCATTCATCAGAAGGGGAAGTTCTTTATTACTGCATCATAATGTGGCCGTCGGTAAAGGAAGACAAAGTGGTGTGGTAGAGTCCATGCCTCCACGTATCCCCTTGTAGCGGTGAGGCAGAGTCAGGGTAATATAAAAGGGCTTTAAAAATAAGATAATTAATGTGCTCTGTGAATACTAAAACATCCTTCTGCTGTCATTACGTAACGCGTACTTGACCCGTCTATTCTTCAACATATCGTGCTCACCTACACAGCCGTTATCAGAGGCATAATTAGTATTAATGATAGGAGATTTGCTTCACAAAAGAGAGAGAGAGCAAAATTTAAGACAAGGGTGGACGCTCGTACATGTGATTCACACTGCTTCCCTCTTTTAGATTTTGCATCGAAAAGTTCCAAAAATAAGCCGTTAGATCCTCCAGATCTGTCTGTCTGTCTGTCGGTCTGTCTGTATGTTTGTTTTTCCGAATGAAAAACTCTGGAACTTTTAAAGGCACTTTCTTGGAATATGATATCAGGAACTTTTATTTAAATTAGTAAGTTTCGATTTCAGTTAAAATTTTGGACAAAATTACGGACGCTTTGATGGAATCCACATAGGCCTTTCGGCGGGCATCTGCATTGTAATGGGAAAAATATATACCAGAGTGTAAAATTTTACAAAAGAGAGTTCTTCAGAAATATGAAACGCGTGTTTTATGTGTAATACACATATTCAACAGGTCTTGCCCGGTTCGAGGTAAAAAGAGAGAGTGAGAGAAAGTCTGATAATTGTTGTGCTATACTTATACCTTGTAATGCTTTTGTAGGCCTTATCTTACGCTTTATTTAATTATGGCATCTGAATAAAACTGCCAATACAATTTTGTGCTTTTGTCTTTCACATCAAAATTGTTGCTACACACTTACAGGTACCACATTAAATGCAAGTTGTGACAGAAAGAGACACAATGTACGAGAATTCCTTAGGAATAATGACAATAGGCTCCATATAATGATCTTTTTTCTTTCTTGGTTTTGAGAATGCCTATTTCGGAAAGTGGAGCAAGGTAGAATGAGCGATCTGTTTTCAGATACTACCCCCATAATTCGCTTTGCAAGAAAATGAAATAAACACCACAGCCAGAATGCAAGCAGCACACAGCCGTGCCAGAATCTGTGTGTAACAGTGTGTGTATATAAGTATATATCTAATTATCATATAATTAAACGTCCTCCTACAAAACAATTACTTTACTAAAATAAAACTTTGCTTCCTTCGAGACAAACGGTCGCGAAATTTTCAGAATGGTTACGCTATGCTTGTATTTCCGTCTTGTTTAATCTAGAGAAGTATAATGAGTAGAAAGCTTGTCATTGTATATTTCACTCTTCATAGTGTCACAAATATTTTACAACACCTTTCCTCTCTTGTATAAGGAAATCAATATTTTGTTTGCTGTATCATTGTGTTTCTCTTTGTCCCTGTATTCATCTCCCCTTAAAAACTGAGTCAACTGAGGACTTCGCAAAGCTTGGCACAAAAATTACGCAGTTAAAAGTTTTTACTTTTAATTTCGCAACAACGGTAAAAGGAAAATTGCTACCAGGCAAATATGTAAGATAAAAGTTACGTTAACATAATTTAATGTAGGGTTCCGCAAGTTTTGAGGTGATCGAAAAAGAAATGTTTCAGATTTCTTAAAGTCATATGCTGCTTAAGCATTTGAGTGTGGATACAAGGGTAAAACTGAACATAATCTTAAGAACTGGTTGCTAGAACGTGGACTGTATTTCTGTGGCATAGAACAGAGACCACTTTCATTGGGTAAGAAACCTTTGTGTGGGCTTTAAGTCAAAACAAACAAAATTTTACAGCATAAAACTTTGTGTGTGTGTGTGTGTGTGTGGTTTTCTGAACTAGCTGATGAACTACTAGCTTGATACACAGAACTCTGCTCCAAGAAGTTAAATAGCAAAAAAGAATATGACCTGAACGTTAAATCCGAATTTGGGTATCATTTAATAGCCGTAAGTACTGAAGTACTGCTCGTAACGTTTGGTATGAACATAGATCATCAATATATCACGTGTATACAAACTTTTTTACAGGTCAGATATATAGCGTGTATTATAACATGAGCGTAGGTCATCGAAGGAAAATAAATGGCATATTAATACTGGATACTTTGAAGAAAACTGAAATAGCTTTTTCTCCTCAGAAACTTAGATTTTCCCGTCACTGAAGTAGCATCTAACTGCCTGCACTGCCACGTGATTGCCTACTTTCTTCAAGTTAATAGCCTTTAAGCCTCTTATAGTCTAGTTATGACCTTACCCACGGCCATTTAACGCTGTTCTGCGACGCATCTGGGCATTATCACATGCTGCGGCCAGTTCCACCCAACCTTCACCGTTCCCAGAGGCAGGTGTTTCAGCTCTAATCCCATCGCCCTGTACTGGAGTCCCATTTCTTTAAATATTTCACTAGTATCTCTCGCATCAGTCACTCTGACCATTCCATTACGGTCACACCACTGGCCTAGGGCCACCGACCTCAGGGGATTGCTTACCTTGACACTTCCAGTACACACAGCATCAGTAAGTAAATATACTGGTATTGCAGGGGCAAGTGATCGCTCGAGTGGAAAGTAGCCACACTCTTGTTGCTTCTAGGGTGAAAAGCGCTCCATCAATACTTCCACCCCAAGCTGCTTCAATATAGAAGCAATATATTACTCTGTTAAGCTTTACGCAATGTCTGTCGTTGTACGTGACTAAAATTGAAATAATACCGAGACGTCGTAATACTTGTACCTTGTATTTGTCAGGTCACGGGTTTGATCCTTGGTCTGGAATTGGACGTATATATTTCAATTATCGTCAGTTCCTCCAGACAAACACCGAGTTTGTAGGTTATTTTGTCGCAGAGAGGGAAGAGGTTTTTTTTGCCTCAGTCGAGTGAGGAGGTTAAGAGTGATTAAAGATATACATCGACGTCACACACGTCTTAATGTGGTACACAGGGAAAACTTTATCTCTACATTTAATATATGGTACGGTCTCTTAATTTCGTAGATGTATATTTTCCGAATTATCATTCGTAATAATTAGAAAGGAGGCCTACCATCAATACTCTGCAAATGCACACGCTGAATTATGCTTCTCAGGTTTCGTATATACTTGGTTCATATCGCTTCCTGTCTTTGATTCTGACTTTTTGCGTTGGGCAACTACAAACACAGTTTTGCTTGCACGGCCGAAGCCGTGGTGCAGTGCACAATTTGCTTTACTCGATAGACCAATTATTTGCTGAAACCAATTTCCTGTGGTAACACACACTTTGCTGTTTTACTTTTAAACAATCAACATCCAATCAGCATTCTAAATACCCGATCAACATGTAACTTCCATGTTAACGTCAGTCTAAGTATGTGCACGGAACACAGACGGTCTTGAAAAGCGTGGAATAAAACGTGTACTTCCACTCCGCCACATGCCTTCATGGCTTGCCGCTTAATTGAAACCAAGGACAAACTTACCTTTTAGCGCGTAGTTTATGGGAGGCCTACAGACAGTTGGAATCGCGCACCCGTTAAATAGTTAAGCCCGGGACACGCACATCTAGAAGCTTGCTGAGTTATGGGTGAGAGCAAAATACCCAGAAAAACAACATGGAATACAGAAGTTCCTTTTTACTGTAGTGTAAAATGTGTGTCCCAATTTTCAGCACATGTTGGGAACTGCATGAAAAAAGCTATAGAGCACAAAGTAAAGGAATGCAATTGATATCTAGCACACAGCCGAATTTTCCCGCATGGTATTTCGGTGTTTAAATTGCAAGGATTTTGGTGACGGTCAGTGTAACACAAACGTTTGCCGCCTTGACTTAGTCCTTCAAATTGGACCCCTTCAGTAGCCCTTTGTTATAATATACGCCTAGACACCTATGAACGGCTGATGTTTCCAGGAATCTGGGAACCCTAAGAATGTAGACGTTCTTAGGTACTATTCGACAATCATATAGAACAACAACTAAAGGAAATATATTAACCCTTTAAAGACGAAGCGTATCTGTTTTATATAAGGACTCAGTGCGTACCGCGCTGTAAACACTCTCCACTTTGGTTATATAAACCAGTCTCTTAATGTTTTATAAGGCAAAAGTTGCTGTTTGTTCTGAGATCCGTACAAAACACTTAAACGCAATGTGGGCACCACGTAGACTTTTTTAATGTTAAACCTAGTCGTATCTAAAGTTACCGCTAGGCTTTAAAAGGTTAAAATAGACCGTCATCACAACTAACATTTGTGTTGTCAGTAGTTAGTATTCATTACAACATGTTGTGCCGGCTTGACCATCTTCAGGTCATACAAAAAAATACAAAATACTTTGGAGATTAAATGCAAAATTAAGTTCCATAAAACGGAATGAATTCTTATTTTTTGCACAAAGGACAACTATTTATGAGGAATCATGATTTAGACATGATGTTTTTGTATATATTTCAGCTGTCCTAAAGAGAGGCAAAAATATGTCCTTGACGCTTCCATCTCTTACACTGTTTAAGATTATTCATGCTGAGTATTTGATCCTGGTGTACCATTTTATTTTGAGAAAATTATGTGTAGTAGTTTTATGGTTCTGAGTTTTTTTCTTTTCTTGAGTGTAGACTAGTTGAAAGTTGAGTATTATAGTATTATGGTATAGAGTATAGTATAGAGTTTGTAGTTTGTGAGTTACGAAATTCCTTTCTATGGTGAACAGTTCTGAAAAATTCTTAGGTTGATATTAGTGCATTGGCTTTGATCAAATACTTAAGATATTAAAATGCGATTTAGTTTAGGAGATATATGTAGGTGGAAGGTTTGGTTGGTAATATGCAGACTGCTGATAGACTGCTGAGTCCTGAAAGAGAGTGAAATAGCCAAGCCGGCCGAAATATGGTGTAATGAAAACTAAATACTCACAGCAAAATTTTACTTGTGTTGATGGTTTATTATAATACAGTCTACATATCATCACAATAGGATGTATAGAATAAAACGGTTAAGAAGGAAAGAATTTACGTTAGTTACTTACTCCATAGATCGGCGTATACGCCTATTTGATGTCATGAATTCCGTATTTTATTAAATCATAGTAATTAAATTAGTTTCATAATTAAAAATGCAGCTGAACCCTGTTAAAATGACCATGGTTTGTGCGACACATCGGCTATAACTTTAAGCATTCTGTGGTACCAACTAATTACCCACAAGGCACGTGCTTTACTGCCTTGTTTAGTGCAACATACGTAAGATTATCTGTCTCGCATATAACGACATTGCGGATCATCTGTTCCAATATAATTCTCCAAGAAGTGGGCTATTTTTGAGAATTCAGCGCTCTCCTCGTCCTTGAGAAAAAGGCCCTGTACTCTTTCAAGCAGCTCCTGGGAAATGACAGTGGTAATGGTAAATCATGGTGTCAGGCTTCCGCCGTGTTGCGAACCAGATCTTCGGTCTTTTGGATGTTACGAAGCGTAGACTGGTAGTAAGTTACCAAAGTTTCTTGGACTGGTTGACCCTTGAAGATGGGACCGATAGGTTATCTCGAAACGTCGGTAACTAACTACCAATCTACGCTGCGTAACATCCCAGGAGAGCGAAGATCCAAACGTTAATTCACTTTGTGCGTAATGTTTCCCACTACTTTTCTACTCCTGCAGTTAACAGGAGACTGGTAGAGTGATAACATGGATACAGTGACGAACAAGGGAAGGTTTTGAGCGTCGAAGGAAAATTTAAGGTGATATGAGAAATAGAAATGGAAGAAAAAGGAAGCTGACGTGTGACGGGAATTTGATCTTGTGAATTCTACGATCCAAGCAATCTGGAGGAACAGGACCAAAATGTTTAGTGCGTTCGAACGGAACGGATCGAGAATAGAGAAATTTCGAAAGCATGAAAGAAATGACGTCGATGAGGCGCTGCTTGCGTGGTCTTACCAACACAGAAGTGACATTGTACCAGTTAGCGGTCCCCTGCTCATGATAATTTTTGTTCTTCGTAGATTTTAATTGTAAGTTATCGTATTTTTTAGCGTAAGCCTGCATGGAAAATTACAATTATAGAAGACTAATTCTTATTCTTCCTAAATTTTAATCGTACTTTAATTTTAAAATAGATCACGGCGTAAACATTTCAGTAATATGCCTACACGCCTGTTCTTAGCTTGAGATATTTTTCCTTCACTTTTACCGTACACCTCGCTTAGAACGACACTCGTTTATAATGACACAAATTATTCGGTCCCCTTCATGGCGCTGTAACCAAGTTCGACTGTACTATGATATCAAGTATCCAGTGGACTTAATTGAAAATGTTACTGTTCCCTTTAATTTCAGAGTGCATTTATGGGACCCGAAATTATAAACCTTGAGAACATGATCGCACTGCGGCCCCGCTTGTCTTACACCACGCACTGTTGCAGCCACCTGAGATGCACGTACTATGACAGACGTCTCCAGCACAAGCAATACGTTTAGCCATTGTAGTACGGTAGATTGCTACTAGCTGGCAGTGTCTCCAAACAAATGCGAAACACGTGAGACCCTCGACTGTGCAAGGCGAGTGTAATCGAGTTACAGAGTTAACAGCTGGTGATGAGTCATTGTGTGTATTGTTTTGCGTTTCGCCTTTACGAAAAACCGTGCCGGTGGAAAACGATTTTGATACGATGAACATAGTTTGAGAAGAAATTAGTGAGACAGTAAGTGGAAATGGACAAAATAATACGGTTTGTTGTGTGATGTAAATATACAGTATCCCGCCTGTCTGCTTTAAACGAAGAGGTAAACCAGGCCAGGTAAGAGGTTATCTTTCGTTCATTAGCCAGTACTGAAGGTTATCCTATAAGATGACTTTTGTTTCAGCTTGAAAACTATGCATTGTTGGTACTTTTATTCCACTAGCATAAGTATACGCAGCACACAGGCACGTAAATGAAAGTTAATAATAACATACCCAATTTGATGGCAGGTTACGGACCACACTTGCAGCAGATAAAACAAACAAATTAATCGATGGGTATAAACTATAGGAAACCTAGTAATGGTTGAAAGGATAGTAACATTAAGCTGGACGTAAACAAATACGAATAAATTGCAAGGATGTGTGCAGGGATAAACTGCTTTAAATTATGTTCCGCTAGTAGGTTTCTGTGAATACGTTGATGGACTTCCGTTTGCCCTTCGCGTTGCATGCAAGATGAGAAATTTCTCGAGCTTCTGAACAACTATTATGTTATGAGAGCTAACTCATCTACAGTGAATTACCACCGTAGCCACTTGATTAGTTAGATAAAGAATTTCCCAATCACACTATGGCATACTAGGCCATATCACTGTTTAAATATTTCAGTTTAACTCAACAGATTGTCAGGTTTCCAATATGGGGAAGTCCACGCAGGATTCAGGGTGAACACAGGAGCACTGGGAGAATTTTCTGGAGTCTGTTAATTTTCCTGTCCCAGTCATTACCCGACCAGTACTGATGTAATATTCTACAGCACGATTAACGTGACGTGGCACACGCCGACGCGCGGGAGGGGAAGCGAAGGGGCAACAGGAGAATGGCGTGGGTACCCAGCAGCGTAGCACGACCGCGGAACATAGCCTGTGCAGCCCAGTACAAAAGCTAGCAGCTTACCCGCACACCTCGGCTGTCAGTAGTCAACTGAACTGTCGCCCCCGCCGCGTCACATGGACTCATCCGTTTCGCCGAAAGACGAATTCTGGTTTCTGCGCCTGTGCCATCCTATCTTAACTGCAGTGTACCAGTACTGACCTGTCATTGCCTCTTATGTGCAACTGACCAGCCAAGAATGAACAGTTTCGTCCAGCTTGAGGCTTCATCTCTAGGCCTGCGCCTTGTTGGGTTCACTGAAGAGCGGAAACTTGTTTCCGCAAATCGTTTGTGCATTGATAGATTATGAAGGTGAACCACGTATGTACACTCATAACATATTCAGTAGGAATCCTGGAAAAAGTGGTTCAGTTTTTATGTCTGTTGCTTTTATTTTTGAGGAAAGTTTCCGGATTTTGTATCCCAGTATAGGACGTACAGATTTTTCGATTTTTTGGCTTGTGACATAGAACAGTCTTGTAGGTGGCTACTGGCTTTTCTAAGAAACAACGTGCAACCTGAAGATGGAAGCATTGTGTCCCAAGCGTTACTGTCAACCACCCACAAGACTGCGTGCAGTAACAACACAAAATTTTAACTCTAGATGCAATGTGAATGAAGATGTTAGTTCTTTACAAGAGAAGATTCTCTTTTCACAAAATTCTTAATTTTTTCCTCATATCTGAAGGCAGATTGTTTAATTCCAATATACGTATAGTTGCTCCAATATAATTCAGTATTTCCATAGACGTTACTTAGTACCTAAACAGTGTTTTCTTTACAAAGAGATAAAATCATTTTGAGAAAAATATGACTAGAACTATTACTTAGAAACACCTGAAGCAAAATCTTACGGAGTAAGTATTATTAGAGCATTAATGGTTTATATTGACCCTCTTCTTCTCTTGCTTTATGTTCTTCTTATTCTTCTCCACGTCCATGTCAGTTACTTTTCATGGTTCATTCACCGTTAGATCTGTCTTTTCAGCTTCTTCGACTTCTTTCACTTGCCGGTCTGTTGGTGCAAGTGCTTCTTCCTCTACTGATACTGTCGTCACTGAATATGACGACAGCACCAGTAACATAATTTTTCAGTACTTTTGCTGAATATACAGGTTTACACTACCTGTTCCCACATTCTACCACCACCACCACCACCACCACCACCACCACCACCACCACCACCACCACTGCCATCACCGCCGCCGCCACCACTACCACCACCACCACCACCACCACCACTACTACTACTACCAAAGAAACGATCATTTGATTTCTGTGCGCTGAAAAGGTGCACTTTGCCTACTACTACTGCTACTACTACTACTACTAATGAAACGATAATTTGATTTCTTTGCATTGAAAGGGTGCGCTTTGCCTACTACTACTACTACTACTACTACTACTACTCTACTACTACTAATAATAATAATAATGAAACGATAATTTTAATTCTGTGCACTGAAATGGGTGAACTTTGCTTAAAGTTTTATATGAGGCTAGTTTTTGATTTCTTTCTTTACAGACGCATGCAAGGAATATGTGTGCTTAAAATCTTCATTCCCTGCCGTGGCATTTTGGTGTCTGCATCAGGAATTCTTGTCTTCAGTATAAGGTTCTACCTCTACGCAACTGTTATATGTCTCTACTTATTATAATTCTTGGGGCAGTGATATTGTTACACTTGTTTTGTGCAGCAACGTTACAGTGTCGCCTTAGAATTTCAACAGCCATAATGTTTTTGGTTCAGCTACCATAATATCATTGAGGAAACTGAGTCGGATATTTTCGTTTACATTCAACTTCAAAGTTCCCTTCTGCTCGTATGTTAATCTGCTGCTCCGGAGAGGAAGATACATAAAATATCGATACAGGGGATAAACGTATGTACTAGGCATGCAGACATCTAAATAACTTCACGGAAAACGATTTAAGGGGCGTGAGAACCTTAAAAACAACGGGACAGGAAATATCCGCATGTACTTATGCGTTCTGAATCAACGCTTAAAGATAAAACACAACATTCTAAGCAAAGATTATTTTGGTCATTATTAACGGCAGAGCTCAGAGTAAATCTTTTTCATTTTCACCTGGGGAAAAAAGGTGGTTAGTGAAATGATTCTTAGTCCGAACGATTTACACCCGCAGATATATTCTTACTGGATTTGAGCCTGGAATGTCTCTAGCAATCATTGGGAAAAGAAAATTTCATGTTTCTACTCCGGTTTTCCGTCCCGTAACCAGCATCAGATCACAGTGGGAAGGGCATAACTTGGAAAAGTCACTGAGTGTCATGTACCATCATGACAAAAAGACTGTGAAAGCTGTGTAGGCCTACAGCTTTCATAAACTAATACACGGCTAAGGCATTATATTTTAAGTATCGCTATGACGTGACACTGAAATAACGGTATATGTTCTGATGGCTGCGTGGTAGGTTTGCTGATATACGACATTTATATTAAACAGTGGAAATGTAGTCTTTTTCCTGTACTGATCACTATATATAGTAAATCTGTCCTGTGATACGGAATTATTATGTGAGTCCTGTTTTTTTGCCAGCAGTTCCAACGTACACCAGATTTAAATGGTCATGCCGTCGTATGTCAAAACAATAAAAAATGCAGGAACGAGATGAGAATCGACAACAAATACACGTTAACAGAAATCGCAGTTTGATTACAATGACCTTATCATTTATAGGCCTAATATAAAGCAGTATAGAATATTTTATGTGACCGTGTATAAAGGAAATTCTAACATGTGTTTACTTTCGTATTAGTTATATAGAACGATTGCTTTATGACAACAAAAATTGTTCGGATAAGAATTTGAAGCTGAAGTTTAAATTATGGAAGGCCGAACACCACGGAAGCGTCAGGCAGTTTATATCCTATGCAGTTCTGGGTATACATTCACTCTAAAACAAAACCGGTTATTTCTTTCCTACATATACATATCTATATTAAAATCCAGAACAGCCGTTTTACATGATGTATTTTGAATTGCGAAATTGTAATAGAATCGTACTGTGTTCTCTGTGTTGTACTATTTTATTACGCTTCTTGGCAGGTCCAGTTTTGTTTGGAGCTTTGAGTGGACGAGGCCATTATTAATCTCAGACGCTGTTATACACAATAACCCGAATATCAATTCAATGTTGCGTTTAAAAACATGTCTTAGACGTAATTCGTAGGTACATATATACATATACATAGGATTTGTACTTACGTATGCAAGGTTTCCAAATGGAAATTTCTGTAAGTGCAACTTGAGAGCTAGTAATTCTCTAATTATGCCTTAATGAGGACATTTGTTAGATGAGGCGAGGTCGAGCACTTTTGCTGTGCAGAAGTGAGTAGAAGAGTGAAGGCAATCATGTACTGTTAGTACAGTAGGGATGTAGCAACTTCACAAGACAAGCCATCTGGGTAGGATGTGGGGTAAGGGTGTGGGTTAGCGCCCGCTGTGACAGCTCCACTCCCTGGAACACCAGCAATCCTCTTCTACCCCCAAGAGTTCATCTGACAACACAAGAGCTGGGCGACAGGAGAATGCTGTATTGTAATAACTGAGACAAGACCTAAGAAAGTCTCTCCTCCTTCCTGCTCATCTCGCGCTTCTCTCCCTACTGTCTTCTCGCTATAATAGTAACAAATGGCGATGTGGCATGTACAGTATAGCATAACCTCGTATAGCAGTAGTGTTTGTTGAGAATCCTTTAAGCATTATTTCGATAAGTCCTTCAAATCCATAACAAATTTAACGTATAAAACGTACATAATACTCTTCATCTAGAAGACGTTTAACAAGACGTACATATTATGGCGAGAAACATATAGATTAGGATTTTCTTACTTTATTACTGTGTGACATTTTACATGCAGAATCGAAAGCATCTCGAGTCTTAATGCCAATGCCACCTTCACGTGACACACTCCGGTATTACAAACGAGTTACTCATGACAGAATCGTGAAGGAATAGCCATTAAATCTTGTGTGAAGAAAATGTCAGTAATCGTAACATTGTTAGGATATGTCACTGCGCGTGTAAAAGTACAGGTAATTACGCTTAGTGTCACTTGCACATTTTAGTGTTTTAAAATAAAACATGAAGTGTGAATGGAAAATCAATTGATAGTGTAAGAATATGGTGTTCTTTCATTGCGCGGCTAAGGTTTAATGCCATATAACTGTGCAGAATTAAATGTATTTGTACCCATGGAGTGAATGCAAATGAAGTGCGAGAAGTTAAGGATAAAGCGCTGGAATTATTTTGCGGCCAGCCTGGAAAATTTCCGTAACGATGGTTCAGGAAATGTCTCTTATAACACTGCAACAAGCGATCGTAAAATCAGTGAGTAATGAAGCAGACCTAATGTGAAAGTAATACAGTCTGTTTTACTGTCATCAGGACAGTGACTTCGACCTTTCTGCACTTTGATCCAACTGTCAGCCCAGTGTTAATAAAATTCTCTGCTTGCCCTCAATGTCGTGCCTGTGTTCATAGGCACACTTAATTACAGGTTGCTGGAATTCAGCTTTCAACAACCTGAAATGTTTAAAACAATATCTCAGCCTGTCCCGTTGTCATATATCAACATTCGCTGTAATAAGCGAAACACGTTTTACGCCTATTCATCTGTGCATTGAACTCGCAGGTACAATTTGACATGAAACGCTTGTAGACAGCATTCTCTGAGAGTTTGAAATATGACGGTGCACAATAATACACAGAGAAATTTTTAATTTGTCATTGTTCCCGGCAAGGAAAATAATTTCCATTTCATGCAATTAATGCTAGTAGTCAAACATCCAGCTGTAACTTGTACAAGAGACGTGCAAATTTAAACGAGAATGCGGTTCTAAAAAATTTATTCACAACACAATGGAAAAGTTTTACACACTACTTTTCAATATAGTCGCCTTTGACTGCAACTTTCTGGAAGTTTCTCAATTCCAGTTTCAAAGAAGGTTTTCGATGACTCCTGTACCCAAAGTTGCACACCTGCAGTGACCTTACCATTATTCTGAAATCTCTTGCATCCTAAAAACCCCTTCATTGGTCCAAAAAAATGGTAATCAGATCGAGCTGAGTCTGGGCTGTACGCTGGATGAGGCAGTACGTACCACTCCAGTTCCAGTAGAGTTTCCATCGTTAAAGCGGCAGTGTAAGGACGAGCAAACTGAATCCTGCCTCATTCTTCGCTTTGAACGTATTGCCGGCTTCACTTTTTCATTCAGGAGAGTTGAAGAATTCTGCGCATTGATGGTTTTTTGGCCAGCGAGAAAGTCCAGGTGAAGGACGCCCTTTGATTCCCAGAACACAATAGCAGTGACGACCCGCGCTGAAAAAATTGTTTTCACTTTTTTGGCGGGGGGGGGGAGGGGGGGCAGGGGTGTGGAGAATGGGTGTGCTTGCACTGCTTAGTCGCTCTTTTGATTCGGGAGTGAAGTAGTGGACCCAAGTCTCATCAGAGATCACATTTGAGTCTAAAATTTCGGCTCCTTCTCTCTCGTATTTTTGCAGAAGTTGAGTAACGGCCACTAAACCTCTTTCCCTATGCTCTGTTGTCAGGAGCCAAGGGACCCACCTTTCGCTCGCTTTACTGACTACCAACTCGTTGTGCAGAAGTTCTTCAACACTCTTTACTCTAATCCCTACTTCCTGTGACAGTTCAAGAACAGTTATTCGACGATTAACCCGAATAAGTTCACCAATATTCAGGACATTGTTTGGACTGACACAAGTTCTTGGTTGCCGGGCATGAGGTTCATTTTCGACACGGTCTCGTCCTTCTCGAAATGATTTCGGCCATCTGATCACCCTTGGCTGTGACAAACAATCATCTCCAAACTGTGCTTGAAGCCTGGTAAAGATTTCAGAAAGAATGACGCCTTCCTTCATGAGAAATTTGATAACCAAACGGTGCGCAACACTGCTGGGTACATCTTGTTCTGCCATCCTGATTGCACCTGAGGGTTGAGGTGGAGAGGGAGCCGACTAGTGCAGATTGCAAGTTGGAACATGTCGTAACTTGTCAGTGCATGTATGTTCATACAAGTTGATTTGTGATGGAAAGGGAAATAAATTATCGTTTAAGTATGGACGACCCACGCACTTCGTGCACGTCTGAAAGCTAGCAGTAGTAACAATTCTATTTATAAATGTGTAAAATGTAGAAGGCATAACATCAGTTATTTTAGCCTGCAGTTTACGAATTAGATTTTTCCCAGTCATATAATATGGACAATTAAAATTCACCAGTTAAAAGTTACTATTATTTTGTGTGAAGTGGTTTTAATGACAGTGAAATCGTGACGGGATGAATTCTACATTTATGCAGTAGCGTCTTTATCAGGTACGTGGTGTAAGCACATCAGTTCTTCCTCGCACGTGGTAATGGCATACAGTTGAACAGTTCTTCCATATTCTGTTCTTCAACTATACAATTGATTGTTTTCAACTGGAAAATGCTGCCAACATATTTGGTGACTCACTTCTAACTCTCTCCACGTTAGGAGTGTGTAGGCTCACAGTCACCTATTTTACCCATATGAAACATTCTGTGTGATAATTTTTTCCTTTTCCCATGCTTGTTCTTTGGAATTTTTGCTATTTTGTTTTGCGCTTTTGCGTTATATATTCTGCTCTTGTACACAAACAAAGACATATTTTCTTGGTCACCATTTCCTTTATATTTATCATTCTCAGCAGTGTTAATGTTTTCAGCAGCTTCTTGAACGTTTTCTGTTCCTTCGTCAGCAATGATATTAAGTCTTTACTCTCCGTAGTTGTAGAACGTGCTGAAAGTGTTGTCGTTCGGCTTGCAACCACGCACCATGTTTAAAAACATGTTGTTAAGAACATGTCGAAGTTATTGGTTAAGCGATCGGAGAGGATTTGACTAACGACAGTCGTGAGATAAATAAAATCCCTGTAGACAGGCTTTGCCAGCACATTGAAAGCGTCGTTAAAAAGTCTATAAACCTATTCATTCTCGAACCGATAATATGACCAATACTGTCAGATATTGAAAAAACTCTTTATAAATAAACGTAAATCATGACAAAACAGGTTGTTACAGTTACATGCGAAACTCTGGCTTAGTCATTTTCGTCATTTATGGCATATGAAAGAGATATTCGTATGGTTTTTGTAGCGTTGAGGACCCTTTTGTCTCCATGCCTTATAGGTTGTTTTAATTATATTCAGGCGTTTGCGGAAAGAGACTTTGGTGAAGAATGTGGAAAAGCACGAAAAATGGTGTGTTATGAGGCACTGTCTGTTGAGGTGTTGAGAATATGAAGCATTAGGGAAACATGAAAGAAGAAGCGTAACCGTGATTAAGATGAATGTCACGTTCCATCCTAGAAGCGAATTGCCGCCTGTGAGATAATGCAGCTATGGCAAGCCATCCTTGGCTCCGGAACCAGCTACATGGCACATTCCATTACTTATATTCAAATTTTTATGCCTCACTTGTATAGTCAGAATCAAAAATGAAGTAACATTGTGTATCTTACCTTGGAGTATTTTCGTGTGACGCATCGCCATGTTAACAAACAAAAAACAAACAAACAAAATGACTGACTAAGTAATTAAGCAACTAAATAAAGTAACTGCAAGGAGCGGAGTCGTTCTCGAGAGGCTAATTTTCGCTAAGACTGTAAATAAAATTCTCGCTTGTCATGGAAACGGAAGATGCGTTACCGTACGAAAAATAGCTAGTCAGTAGTCTCTTTCCTCAGCCAAATTAATGTAACCCAGTGTTCAGTCCTCTATATCCTTAAGGCCTGTTTTAATGTTCGTTAGTTTATACATACCGTTGTGACATGTGTATAAGGAAATAATACATAAACCGTCGACCACAATATAAATATTGTCAGTCGTTATGTAGGAGCTACATGTTTCGGCCTAAATAAGAGCATAATGAGGTACCGCAATATAAAATACTTTGAGAAAATTAAGCGCAACAAAGTTCATAATAAAATGAGATATCATTATGTATGTTGGAAATAAATTTTTATACAAATTCATGTTGATACTTGCTAACTCCCATAGGGTGCAGATGCACCTTACCGTCTGTACATATTACCCTCCGAAGTGCACATTCTGATATGTGTTAGAATCCAGAATGCATCTATAGAAATCCAAGAAAAGTCTTCTATGTAAACGCTTTAGAACAAGTCTAGAATATATATACGACCTCTTTGTGAGAATCTCTTATATCTTCACTTTTGAAAAAGGGGGGATTATATCTAAATTTTAATATCTTATTACTGCTTTATACAGGAAATCTGATTAAAATTTTTGTAATCAGTTGCATCCTTTAAATACGACTGTATATGATTTCGACAAGCAGTACATCAGGCATCAACATGAAATTATATGAAATCTTATATTCAATGTAAACAATGAGATCTCGTTTTATTATGAAATCTGTTGTACCTAATTTTCTCGAAGTATTTTCTATTGTGATACCTGATGATAGCTTTGTTTAGGCCGAAGCATGCTTTAACTTGTCATTAAACAACTGACAGTATTTATGTTGTGACAGACGCCTTATGTATTACTTCCATTCTGATATTATCTGTCTATGTATACATAGGTTTTCCAAGTTGTTTCTTCCTGTCACGTTGTCTTACCAGCACTCTGTGTGTGTGTGTGTGTGTGTGTGTGTGTGTATCGTTATCAGAATGCGCGCATTATACTTCTCTAATCACATTCACCATAATTTTATCTTGTCATAATTGCAAAATTACAAATTTTTAAGCTTGTTACGCTACTTTCCCCAGCCTCCTGTGACTTGTGCCCTCTGATGTCCAAGTCCTCTCTTTAGCCGTCTGTCCCCACATACCCTCAATGTGCATTAATCCCTAAACAGGAAGCCCAAGATTCACGCATTAAAAAATCACTTAAGTCATATTTATGGATGTTGTATTCTTCTAATTTATATTCATGGAGCAAAACATAAGGAAAAGCGTACTAAACTGTACCAAGTGGGCCTACTCCCGCAATCTGCTGTTAATATTCCTTCATGCTTTTTTATCATTGTCGCTTTCGTTATGTCAAACTATCCACGTTTTCGAAGGTGTTATTCACCTCGTACTACATAAAGATTTGTCCTGCATTATGACTACGACACATGAACATATAGGCCCATACTCTGCATCCTCTGCTTTTACTTCTAGATAAATGTCCTTACAGCCGTCCACTAGAGGTTGTGTGTTCTATACTAGGCTTATTTTCATGTACGCCTACGGTATCGTCATAATTATACTATGTTCTAAGATTTCAAATAAACATTTCTATGGATAAAATAAGTGTATTGCTCTGACAGTAATTGTCTTCGTACGCCTGAAGGTGACATGATCCTGCCAAAAGTGTGAGTAAGTACAGTTGTAATGTTCAGTATACTTGAAGTTCAAACCGAAGTACACAATATTGGCCATATTTCAAGTTCAGAGGAAATACGTAAAGGGAAAGGGAAAGAGAAGTAGGTTCCATTTACAGACGAATTTACTTTGATTTCATGACCACGGAAATTATACAGCTCGTTCATATTCACACTTTATAGGTTGAAGCAGTTTACATCTACAACTGCGATCCATTCTACTTTCTTTCAGCTCTGTTCGAATACCTGTAACCCCATGCAGTAAAGCTTGTTCTACTTAGTCCGGACCCAATTACAATCCCAGTGAATTCGGTTCGTTTGGTAAGTGACTGAAGGACAGGTTTGAAAATGTCCCTGTCGTTCATTACGCCTGGCTTTGAAGAATCCCACAATCAAGGCAAGGTTTGGGTGAGCTAATCAGTGCAATTGTAGGGGGTAAGAAGCCGTCCAAAGGGTAGGAGTAAAGATAGAATGAGACAGGCAATCATTAAAGACAAGCTGACCGGAAATAAGAACCTCCCGTCTCATTGCGATAAGAATAGAGACGGATCTTCACGAAAACCTTCCATTTCAGACTCCAGCATGCTGTTCGGAGCTCCTTATTGAACCTCATGATTAACTAAAGGAAAAAACTAATGCGCATCTTCAGGGACATGTAACAGTTTTATACAGTCGGAATGGCACTGCGCCTCGTCTCCCACTACCACAGTAAAGGAAGTCCGTTGGAGGCTATTCAAGTCGTCTGTCTAGACGAATTGGTGTAAGGACATACATTTTGCATATGCCTCAGCCAAGCCTGAGTTTTGAGATTATTATTATTATTATTATTATTATATACAGAATTGACACATATAATACAGGGCTGTAGGAAAGTTGAAGGCCGTTCAGTTGTTAAATGAATGTTGGAAATGACCACATTTTCAACGGTTATAAACCTCTGTTAAATATTCTTTCATCGTTTAGTAAAATGGCAGTGAATGATATATATCAATTGATAAGTCGGAGGGTGCTGAGACGGAGTTCGTTAGTCTACAACTGAGGGCGTTCGACACCAGCTTCTCAGTGCACAGTCCTGCATTGAATGCCTGTTTTGGGATTGATGACAGACAAATTTTCTCTACGACACTTCTTCCTCCTGGTGCGTCAGCCTCCTCTGCCAGTAGCCTGTCGCTCCGCTGTTTCTGGCTAATTTGTCTTCGTCGTCCTCGAGACATGAGGCACTGTAAAAACCTGAATCTCATTTGATTATTCACGTGGGACGCGGTACTTGACAGCAATCAGAGTAATTGTAAAGCCGGCATATTTATAAAAGTGTTTCTTTGTACACGAATAATGGAAGAGATGGAGATATAAATTTCAGATTTGTCTGTGTGTTACTTGCAGTCTGTTGTTGTGAATATAACTTAGGTACAACTCAATAATCGCACTAAACACGAAATATTGTGGGAGTCTAACAGTGGTGGCACATTCACTGCTTTAGGCACTAAAACTTGTGGGGTAAGTGCATTTGACGTAAAATTCAATTTTAATATTTTATCTACACAGTTCGTTCAAATATTTATTGCTCCGATAAATTTTTTAAATGACTAACAATGGCGTCAGTTTCTAATAGGACATATTGTATAGCGTGGACGGTAAATTAATGAAAATGGACTATTGAAGGGATTATACTGATAGGAGGAGAGAGAGATGCTCGTAGAAAAGCCTGGCCGAATGCCAGTTTGTCCACCACAAATCCGATATTGACTGGCCTGAGACTGAATACCTTTCGTTGCGGTGAGAGACAGGCGAGCAAGAGCCTGAGCCAAGGCACAGTGCAATAAATGTTTCACTAAAACCTGCAGGTCTTCACGTATGTTGCCGGTTATTCTTGGACGACTTTAATCCAGTTGTTATTTTCCGACGAATATTATTAAAAATTTTTGATATGAAATTTAGTGAAAACCCATTGAGCTGCTTTCGAAGTGGTACATTTTGAGAGACAGACAGGAAAGGCACGACTAAGAGGCGAATTTTTGCGCCCTTACTGTAGGAACATGTCGAAAGTTTCTGGTGATGAAAGACAAAGCACTAAAGCGAATGGCTACGTTCTAGATGACCGCAGTTCTATTCCGGGCAGAGACATGTTTCTGTCCTCTACGCAACCGGGCAGGCTTGCATGTCCCACATAAATGCTGTGGTTATTAGGGTGATAAAATTTGATCAGGATAAAATAGAGTGACTTGTAGTGCACGTGTAACAGAGGAGGAATTCACACGCGATTTTAGTCTTCAAATGTGAAGGGAAGATAGCATATGAGACAGCCATGCGTGCATGGGAGGATAATATTAAAATGGACCTTAAAATGGATTTCGTAGATCTGATCTGATTTTAAATGCCTGAAGACAGTGTCTAGTGTCGGACTGAGAATTTCAGTAAACCCCTGGGTTTTATACAGTATATTGCGTTTCTTGCTTGGATGAGAAACTGTTAGCTTTCTGTTTTAGAAGTAAATGTGGCAGTTGTATAGAATTTTGAATTACGTTTACAAAGGAACCAACATCGATATCAAAGTATGTAAAGAACACTCCCAGTCCTTATTTTATTCCCTTTTGTTGTATGTACTTTTGCTTTAACGTCCCTCGCCAGTTTACACCACTTCTTAATTTGCGCTCTCTCAATTTCGGTTCATCATCATCATCATTTCCGACGCCAAAAACTTATTTCTGATGGGAATATCATTTTTGATTTACTCCTTTTTTTATTTGCACCCACTTTTTCATGAAGGCAACTAGGGCGTAAAAAGGACCAGGGTACGTAAGTACATACCTGTCTGCGAGATTTGAGGTTCATCAACACAGTGCCGCTGAAGATTTAGCTCTTGTGGGATATGAAGCTGTCGTCGAGTGGATGCGTACCTACATTTCGAAGGAACGTGGTGCCTCCAGAACTTTGGTAACCAGTCACCTGACGACGCAATGTCGTATCCCGGAAGAACTGTATCTTCAGCTTCCTGTTTTTGTGCCATTATTTTCTTCTTTAATAGCACTGTCTCATGTCTTATCTTCATGTTTTATAAAGCACTGATGATTGTGTAAATTTTATCATGGTTATTACGTACGTAAGTATTCGAATGGAGGAAGTAATGGGAGACAAACTCCATACAAAACCAAGGAAGTAGCAGATATGGCAGTCAAAATTCGGATACTTTCAGAATGCGTCTGATGTTTGAATTCTTGGTTATACAGCATAGAAAACACGTACAAAAAGTCATAAATTTATAGTCCTCTTAGTCTGGCAAAATTTAAGCTTTGTGTAAATTTGTCGCCAAGTGATTTTGCTACTACGACCACTCTCTAGCTAGTAGTTTAAGCCCCTGACTATACTGGACCCAACACAGAACTTCGATTCTACGTAGAGGAGGGGGAAGTGTTCCCTCTTTGCCATTACATTCAGACAGTCAGGGTCCACTCGGCTGCTTTTAAATGGGAAAATGGGGTTCCCAGAATAGAAGAGGCAGAGCGTGAAACTGACTGCTTACGGACATTTGAATCTCAGGATAAGAATTTGTTATACTTTACCTCCACGCCCCTCTCCATCTTTTAGAATGAAACTTACTGCGTACCAACATTTTAATCTCAGGATAAGAATGTGTTATAATGTACCTCCACGCCGCTTTTCGTCTTGTATCACGAACCTGCTTACCAGCATTTCAATCTCAAGATCAGAGTGCGTTGTACTTGACCTCCACGTCTCTCTCTGTCTTGTTGAATGATTATAATCAGCTATACGGTATGTACGACTTCCTCTCTGATATTACTATTTAATAAGGAATTAACAAACTGTTCATTAAAGTTGCCTTTAAATCATCACTAAACATTTTTTAATCCGATTGATGTGCTACTGGGCAACTTAACATAACTATTTGTTACAGAATTGCTTGTTATATACATTATACATTTGCCAGCAAATCTTTCGTGCTACATAAATTAAGGATCTGAGTTTTAAAGAAGAAGTGTTTTTTCTTTAAAAAGTGTGTCAAAAGTGAAACCAAACGGAGCCCAGGAAGTGCATTGTGAATGTAAATAAATTCTTTAATATGTATATAGCTAAAATATATTCTGTTTGTAATTTCATATCTGAATGAAATGGCTTTCAAAGTAAGCGTAAATTACATATTTCCAAGTTATAATTTATATGGAAATCACTAGAAATTGCTCCGCATACAGACTTATTACAAGCAAAACTTAAGGTATCTGGTACTCTGCTCCAAACATGTTGAGTGGACGTGTTTTATTAATGAATAATTCAAAAACTCTGAGAGATAAAAGTCATCTTATCTACTTGTTTCAGTATGTTTAAAATACTTTATAGCATATAGAAGAGGCATTCTGTCTCTCAGAGGACAAAGAGAAGCTGGGTTTTATCATGTTACGAAGTGAAATTCGCCTTCATGTTATGTTGATGGAACACCCATTACACATTCAATGATGCGCATATTTGAATTCTTGATGCAACCTATACGAGTATAACGAAACAGGCGATCGATGGGCGGTATATTCACTGCACAAATGTCGCCTCCTCCAGCCTCCGGCAACGTTTAAATTATCGAAACAGCTGGAGCATAAATTCGCGCTGCAAGGCAATTATTTGGGATTTGTCGTACATACCCTTATCCTTTTGCTTACGATCGAAACAGCCGTCAATTGATTTTTGATCCTATGTACATACCGTACCTTGCACTTCGTCGTGATCAAAATTTAAACCGATTGAATTTGGATCCGTCATACGTGTCTTGCCCTCTTGGTCACGACAAATCAGATTGAAGGACTTAAAGACACCCAATTTTGTGCTATACTTTGTCCTTTCGGTTATGACCGAAAATATAATCGCTTGGTTTTATGTTTGTTGTGCACATGTCGCCCTTTCCTACTGATGAAGCAGCGTCGGCTTTATTTCCACACATGGTCGCTTGCTAATCAGCATAGACTGATTTTGGATCCGACGTGCGTATGTGCCTCTTTGGTCATGAACCATACCCACTTGGTAAATTGTTCCTGGGAATTGTATCGACGATCCCTTTACACTGCGTGGGCAGAAATAAATAATGCTCTATAATGGCGTATACTCTTTCGGGACCTTTTGAAATCCAATATTTTGTTTATTTCTGGATGTACGTACGCATTATGCTACTTATGGGTTGTCTTTCAACGGCTTGTATTTTTTTGTCACGGCCACCGAAACTCAAAACACAAGTTAACGCGGTCGTTCTGCTCTATTGCACACGAAATTTAACAAACGAAACTAGTACAATAATGCCAAAAAATTTTGGTGTTGTTTGTGAAATAAAAAAGTACTGATTTGGAGGCCACCCCCTTTCCCTTTTCCGAGCGTCTCTTCGACTGTCTGTTTCGGACTTAGTATCGGCGACTAAACCATTTGTCGGATTTTTGTAAAATTCCTTACAGAAATCCTTTAGAAAGTATTCTAGAGGAAGAGCACGCTGCGTGAAAATTAGCATACTGACGTTCATACTTCACTTACGGAAGTAAATGAATTTCTAACCTGGATTACATTCAGCAGAGGAGGCCCTCACATAATGTCTTTGAGCGTTATGAGGTTGTTGAAGAGCAGTGCAGTGAAAGTCATACCTCACTTAAGCCTGTAAACGAAATTTACCCATGTGTCTCGCATTTTTCTTCCAATTAGGATAACACTTATTACAGGAGACGTCAACAACAGTGCAGACTTTCCTGGAATTCAGCATAATAAAAGCCATTGTTTACTTAGGGGCGTAAATGAATTTATGTCCATACGTTCCACATTTAATATACGATTTGGGGGAAATTCGCAACAAGCACGCATACGTAGTTCTGTTGACTTTTTGTAAATTTCTTGAAAACTGGTGAAGGAAAGGCCGTGATTTTCGTATGGTGTCAGTGAAGTAGCATTTACATTGTTCCCTGACATTGTTTGTCACTTTTAAATTAAAAAAGGCCTTTTTAAAAGCCTTTATATTGCGTTACGGAATACACGATTTGCAATCTTTTTAAGGTTTTAAAGGCTAATTTTAAAAAGTTGTGCTGAAATGTGATATAAACTTATTTTTAGTAAAGTGGTCGAGTCGATAAACCCTGCCTCGTGCCCGGGTATTTCCGGCTGCAGATTTCGACTCGGATAGCGCGTGCATTGTCTGAGGTTCCTGATATTTTACTCGGTTGCTCTAGGTAAATGCCTAGATTATGCCTTAAATTAGGTCACGATCTTTTCCTTCCACAGTTTTTCCTTTCGTTGTTTTCTAGTCTGAGATAACTCGTATAATCTTATTAAATGGAAGACTCATTAATTAAAGAAACAAACTGAGATTAATGTAGTTGAAGATGTTGTTACATAGTACATGAAAATAGTGTGGAAGGATCACATTATAGACTGGGTGAATACAGTGATTGAGGATTGTTGATTAATTATTGAATTATGTAGGGACGCATTTTATTGTATGGGTCGCATGGCGTACAGTGGCAGGACAATGTGAACTTTGAATTGAAAAGATCGTCCTGGAGGGACTGACAATACTCTGCAGTTGGGACAGGCGGTCTCCGAGCTGAAGATGTGAAATTTCTTGTGGATGGAGCCATGTCTGCGCAGGCAGTACGCTGCCGACTGTGTAAAGGCACGACAATCTCAAAATTTCAAATTCTAGTTTGAATAAAAGGCACGTATCCAGCGTTTACTGAACTACACAATGTAGCTGCAGTTTGAACAACAAAATTAGGTCCTGCATAAATAGGCAGTGTAATACCAAACCGTTCGTTTCACCGGTACTCTATCGGACAAAAGTTTAAACACAGCGTAAGTCGCCATAGAAAGTGATGACGTCGACAAGATAGAATAAAAATCGTCGCATATTTCTACGTACTATCCCTGAATTCTTGAATTTAGTGAAGAGAAACTTCAAAGTATCCCACTGGAATAGCGGATAAATACGGTTTCGTTAGTATTAATTATACTAAGAACGTATAATCTCATCACCCGTCAGTACAGTTCCCACAGTGCGAGTAATGACACGACCTGCAGTGACGTATTATAGTAGAAATAGCAACAAATGCGTAAAGGTTTCGGAATTTTTCCTGAATTAGAAAAATCGTAGCTGAACATCTAATACGCAAGAGCCAAATGGCGGCGGCGGCGGCGGCGGCGGCGGCGGTGGTGGTGGTGGTGGTGGCGGCGGCGGCAATAATATTGTAGCGGTGTGAAAACACAGATTAATAAAAATAGGATCCAGTGCAAAATATAGGGTACAGAGTAAACGAATAACACTAGATCACAGCACGCACATGTGAAACCGTAAATGTCTCAGAAGTATTAAAGAAAAAGTGTTCTGCTTATAGGCCTAGTAGTATTTAATTGTAATTTCCATACTTGACAATAATGCTGCAAATAAAACAGAGAAGGCTGCGAAGAGAGAAAATAGGAATTATTCAACAAACTAGGGATACAAATAAAGATATGTATATCAGTTTAGAGACTATATTATGTTACTTATCGTATACAATAAATGTTATGCCTGAAGATTTAACCATACCCAGCAAAAGATAAGAACAAATTCTGTTGACTTTAATTTGCATCGAAGCCAGGTAAATATGTCGAAATTTGTTTTTCTTCTGTGAGTGATGTTTTTATTTAAAACTGTAACAGGTACAGAGTTTGTTTACACATCGTCATACACACGGGATAAATCAGTCCTAATATATAGGGTCAAAAGTGGGCAAGAAAAATTCAGATACATGTGCTAATAAATGAAAAGCATTAATGATCATTTGAAATCACTTCGTGTGTGATCAAAGGGTCAATCCAATCGCATTGCCTTTCCAAAAACATCAATAATACAAAAACAAAACAACAAAAATAACAATAGGAAAGACTATGATGAATACAATGATAACGAATGGACTTGAAATTTTCTCAGACATTTATTTACTGCCTCAATTAGGATAATATTAGCACGCTAATAATATACTAATTGTGAATTATCAGTGCCCCATTTGAGGAAGTTTATCCTTCATTCAGTGCCACAGGGTACCCCAGCGCAGTCGACTCCTTCTTCTCCGTGCATCGAAAAGTTTTGTTCGAGAGGTTGGCGTTGTTTGTAGTCCAAACGAGGTGTACTATTTAAAATCAGGGAAGGTTATGGAGTCCTCTGACTTAATCTCGCAATTTCACAGAATGGTGCTGATACTACCAACGAAGAAACGCTCTCGAAATGATGCAGTTCTGAATTTAATAATTTATGTAGCGGTCCAAAAACAATAGCAAACTCGTAAGAGACGCATTTCTCTCAGCAGTCAGGATAATTGCATAGGAAATGCGGCTTTGAATTTAATCTTGTACTTTGCGTATGGGTACTTCTTGAAAAGTGTTTTAACCATCATAAAATCACGAAAGTAATACTTTTTTTCCATTTTCAAAAGTTAAATCTATCCTAAAAGTCAATTTTAAACACAAGTAATATTTGTAATAAAATGCTAAGATCAAATAGCTCTACTATGCTACCAAATCCACTGGACAAAATCGTAAACCATTTCCACCAATCTGCATTACTTACAACGCAGTCCCTAATATGAGTCATGACAATGATAAAAACACCAACTAAATGCAAAGTATGTTTTAATATTCATTGTCTCCCTGATGATGACCCAGTAGGGTCGAAACATGTGGGAGGATGTGATATCAACAATGAATATTAAAACATATTGTGCATTTAGTTGGTGTTTTTATCATTTTTATGTGAATTAATGCACGGGAATGGAACATTTAAAGTATGAGTCGTGACGTTTTCGTGCAATCGTTCACTTGGTTTTAGGAAGCAGACCTTTTCCTGGAAGTAATAAAGCAAGCAATATGGAAGTGGATTTATATACCACGAGGGAGAGGTCACTTGTAAGTGTAAAATGTGTGAGTATATTAAAATGGATCTCTGAGAACAGTGGTGTAAGATGTGGACTACTGAATTATAGGGACAAGTTTTGTGAATTTTTAACAAGGACATGGGGCTCCTTAAATTTAGGAAATTTTATAACTGGCTGAGTGGCTATTAAGTTTGGAACTTGTAAGCTTGAATTAATTTAGAATAGTCTAGCTTAGCACAGTTTAGACCTCATAGTTCGGTCTACTTGGTTTAGTTTTGTGCGAATTCATCCCAGCATCGTCAGGACAGGTTCGGTATTTGTAATCTGTTTGTAACGTGCAAACTGCAGTGCAGTAGAGTATGTGACGTCGGACTAGAGTGTTTCATATTACAAGCCCGGCATTCCTCGAAAAAGCACTTGGCATTTTTCGCAGAAAGGCACCAAGCAAGTTGGCAGTTGCTTTCTGGAGTAAACAGTTTCGAACCTGGGCCGGGACACCTGCTGTCCCAACTACTTACATCACGTTCCTCGCTCTCTGTAGGTGACCTTGGTTCGTACGTCCTAGATATAATGCTTCGTCTTTCCAAATCTGGTATCAGTTAATGGGTTTCTCCCATATCATGTGAAAGCGTTTCGCGTTTAAAGAAGGCTGAATTATTCTAAAACCTACTTAGTATAATAATCTTCCTAAATAGTTAAGAATACCCAAGTGTCTGTGGAAGTACCTGCTTCCTTCTTCACTGTAGAAGAGTATTCCACATTGAAGGGAAATCGAACGCCGCCTTCGAGTGATTATCACACATGCTTTGTATTCGTAACTTCCCGTATTCAGCTTTTTACCCGTTACTGGTCTATTGTGATCGAAGTTTTTGAGGTTTTCCTTAATTTGTCCAGGAAAATTCCGTTATAGAGTTTTAAATTAGGGAATTATAGCTTTTTTCAAGTGTTTTTCAATTTGCATTCTCTTACTGTCCAGTTATTTGGGTTTAGACGAACCTAATATTACAAAAATAAAGTGTCTGCAGAAAGGTAGAATAAATAAAATTTTAAACTGTAGAAGGTTTTTCCGAAACTTCAATAATTTTGCAGTTTTCGTGCTGTACCAAGAAGATTCTTTAAAAATACTGACCGTCGCTGAAACACAAGATCCTAAAAATCCTGGTACCCAAGCCTTTTGCCAAGGCAGCTTAGGAGGCCGTAGCTCCTGCAGGCTAAATCATGGCGTCTCCGTCGGGGTTTTCCGGTTTATTCTCTCAGAAAGAACCACGCAACCAGGTGAATATGAGGGTATGGGCAAAATCTGGTGACTGTGTGAAGATTTTTCTTTTGTTTGTTGTTTTTAAAGGATTCACACTATGTAGGCTTGCTAATAAAATTTGCAAACGGTATAAAATATGAGTACATGAGTCTCGAATAACCCTATTAAGTGCGAAATGGAGTAGAAATGTGTTCCAAGTCTCCATTACAAGGACAAGTGGGTTAATGTTATTAATACATCTGTAGGCCTATGAATTACGAGAACAGTACGAGGTATGTAGGTATAAGTCATCGACGTTATTTTAACACCTTGAACACTAAATGAATCTACATTATATATATCTATTTAATTCGTACCTCAAACAGAAAAATTTGCTTTCACAAGAGGGATAATTTGGTTTATTTCGAAGAGGGAAATAGTCGGTGTTTACTGTGAGAATCATGTGGTATGTAAAATGTGTGTACAACGTGTAGGGTGTTTAGTGCTAAACCTTGCGGGACGTGCAGTAACTACTGGGCTTTAGGGGTATAAACGATTAAAATAAAATGTACGTACGAACTGAATTATCAACTAAATTAGTTGACCTTAAGAAGTAAAATAAAAACCTGACAGAAGACGTTATTTTTATATTGGGCATACCGAAGTGAGATATTCAATTGAATCAATGAATTAAAAGCAGTCCTCACAACTGTTCAAACCTTGTATTATAAAAACATTGATAGGTAAGGCCTTACCTATCAATGTTTTTATAATACAAGGTTTGAACAGTTGTGAGGACTGCTTTTAATTCATTGATTCAAGAAGATGTTATCTTAAATTCCCTGCATAATACATAATAGATGGCATTACGTTGTCACTAAGCACAGTCTGTAAGGACAACATTCACTGACTCATATAACGAAAGGGAATTATATTTTAACATCTAGAATGCGCGATATTAATCCTCTCTGTCTGTAAACTTGTACAACTAGACCCCTTTCATAGAGAATAACAAAATAGAATAGATAATAATAATTGCATAATTTAAATTGGGGACTGAAGAAAATGAGGAATTAAGCAAAGTTGAAGGGGTTACTCCTCAGCTTATCTTAATATGTCATTAATCTGGTATTTTCAGTTTGATGCTAAGAAGTCCTAGCAGGCAAAGATGTAACGTGTCTGTGAAACTTTCACTCGGTTTAAAACAGATTACTTGAAAGTGTTTAACTTACCAGTGGCTTTTCTAAAAGAAACGAAAAATATTGTTTCGAAATTGAGACAAATAAGTGTGCGCGTGCGTCTGAAGTCCACATGTTTTGTCCGTGGGTGGGGGAGCCTGGGGTTACCGAAAATATATTATTTGATTTTCTTTTTTATTGTTCCTGGTTTTAGCACCCTCATGATATTATTTTACGAATATAAACTGTGAAATTTGTCATGGCATAACCTTCAAATACATTTGGAATTGAATCAGCCTGACATGCAGTGGGAGACAGGTGCTCTTATAGCTAGACTACAACGGCCTAATCGTGAAGCTGACCGCTATCTGTCGCTACAGTCACACCTAGAGATAGGTGGAGCCATACCTCCGCTCCTGATATTTCATCAGGTTTCAATGCTTAAGAAAACTGAAAACCTTTTTTTACAATAGTTGGTCCTTGGTAGACATAAAGAATATCTCCTAACTATACATTGTCAAGCACATAAGTGTGCATGTAACTTGCAGCATAGGCTGTTACACATACCTATAACTATGAGTGGTATGCTTTACCTGTGACCTGCATTGCCCTGTAAAGCTATACTTTATCCAGGAACTGCGGTAGAACTGGCAGAGTTCCATTCATATGATTTATCACTTACTGACGCCAAAGAGTGTAAAATTCGTAAACTTTCTAACATCGCCTTGCCAAAAAAGGACGTTCGCGGCATTTCGAAATTCTGACGTCTGTATCTCTTCTGATAGATACTGTTCGACTTCGCTTTTAGTATACGATAATATGGAACATGTTTCTTTCCACTCGCGCAGAAAATGGTGGTGTACTTTTCTAACAAAAATTTGTTTTTTGTTTTCTGTTTTTAACCCTTTGTTTTGTCCGTGGGGGGAAAAAGATGCGTTTAGTATTACCATGTGATTTTTGTACCCCCGCTTTCCACCTTTTAAACCAATTGACAGTTCTTAACAAAATTTTGTATGAATGTTATACCACTGGAGGTCACTTCGACCTCGTATTTTAAATTTCCTAAAGTCCATAATAATATCATCGCGATGTCGCTTGCGCTACTTATTTGAGGATCCTGGTATGTGTATTTTGACACGTGTCAGAATAACTTTAATGTTGTTAATTTTGTGCATTGTGAGTTTAATAACAATAAATACACCAGCATAGGCACATAAACTGTATAAAATTACAAATTACACTGAAATATGTAGGAGAGGTTATGTGCTTGGATAATGTGTGATTTTGTACGGTTTATGTGCGTATGTTGGTATATAAAAATGAACGTAATAGGTGTTTAATTTCTGTTAAGTCTGTGTTTTATACGATATGAAACAACAATATGGCTGTAATGCAAATACATTCTGTGGTTTTTGTTCTGGTGGCGATAATAACAGTTGAGAAGTCGCAGTCCTCACCATTTCTACCTACTGGCAGTAGGTGTCGAGGTTGTTCATTTTCACTTGATCACGCTCACACACACCACAGTTTGTAGGACTCCTCTGGACGAGGGATCGGCCCGTCGCAGAGACCTCTACCTGACAACACGCAACACTCACAATAGACAAACATCCATGCCCGCGGTGGTATTAGAACCCACGATCCCAGCAAGCGCTTGGCCGCACACCTAAGCCTTAGACCGCGCGGCCACTTGGATCGGCAACAGTTGAGAAGTACGAGCTAAATATGTGGAGCGTTGTACGAGGACACAGCACGTGCACTACACAACCTCACACTGTGTACGGCACGCGTCTGTAAGACACGAGGTGCAAATATGATACGACGACGGAACGAACCTTGAAGATGCTATCCGACAGATGTGACGTACACAGAATGTGTAGGCCAGCTGAACTAAAATTTCATTCACAAAAATAAAATACAACAACAGTAATATTAATAGTTACGCGTCTGGAGATGGAGTAGCGTTGTCAGTATAGCGGAGCAGCGTAGTCGGTATAGCCACTGCGCTACAGACAGTATGGTCCGGGGTTGGGATTCCGGTAGAAGCAAGAAATTTTTCTCTTCTCCAAAACGTTGAGACCGGTTCTGGGGCCCCATCCAGCCTCCTATTAAACGGGTACCGATGTCCTTTTCCGGGGGTACAGCGGCGGGACGCGAAGTTAAGCACTCATCTCCACCTGCTGCCGAGATTAATAATGGTTGGAGCTAAACTCTAATTCCCTCACATGCCTTCATATTTTTGGTGTGGGCAGGGAAAATTTACCTTTAATGGATATATGTCTATAAATATGGCCTATATGCGAAAGGAATGTAGGATTTATGAGTTATGGTCCGAACACCTTTGTATGTAGCCTCTAGGCCTACACATGCATAAATATATATATATATATACACACACACACACACAAACACACACACACATACACACACACATAATTATACGACTATGTGCATGTGATTGTGAGGCTGCTCGTAATAAGAATTTGACTATATGTGGTTAGTAGTTCCAACTTTACTCAACTGTCCTCATCCAAACTCATACAATTTTAAATATTGTCGGGAAGTCTCAAAGTGTGAATGGAATGAGTGAATAGGTTGTAAGGACTATTGCTGGTGTTGCTGGCTGCAGATCTTACCTAGCTCTGGGCATTTTTACTGTTTTGTACTCAAGGAGTAAATTTTACGTGCATGTTTGTTACGTAGGCTTCCTCTAAGTGATCAGTTCGAACTAAAATTTAGGCATTTAAAAGATACGAAATAATAAGGTACAAATTGTTTTGCCGGACTTCGAGTGTCTGGGTATTGGTTTTTATATTCAGGAGGTTAAAAAATTGACTTTCGGCTCAGTGTCCCGTTACCTTGAAAACTTCTTTGTGGTTTTTGTGAGTACATGAAGCCAAAATGAAAGTGTAGTATCCTACAATTTCGCTCCATATTGTTTCAAAACCATCACTCAAAACCTTCCTGCCCTTTGACACAGTATAAACTTTGCAGGCGAAAATGTTGTCAGACTAATCAATAGTGGTACATTCTTTCTTGATGCGAGTAGTTTAGTGCTGTTATATTTCTACGGAAAAGAAGCCCTGCTAAAGACATATGAAATTTAGGTTTACCTTCCTGACAGGAATTTAAAAGGTTTTCTGTATACTTAACACGTGAAAAGCCAGTGCGGCGCCGTCTCCTTCTGCCTACCTGCATGTTTTTTCTACCAGTCTGCTCAGGGGATCTGGCTGTAGATGGTCACGAAAATTTGAAAAACGAATTTAATTTCAACTCATATCTTTTCAAGATATATCCTAATACTTGCATATAAAACTCCAGTCTAAATTTGTAGACCTAGGAACAGCATTTAAACGTGTACTCGTACGCTACTGTACAGAGCATAGCAGAAAATTAAATATTTAAATTTGATATATTTTTTCGACATTCATTAAATTTTACCTATATTCCCCCATACGTTTCCATGGCACAGTTCATAATTAAGGACGGTTTCAGCTAGACATTTTATCTGCACAAGAACTAATTTTGTTTGTTTTTCAGTTCTGTAGTAGAACGCAATTACTTCTGCACAGTTACTGCAATAAGTGTAAACCAAGGGCAGTAATGTAAGCATAATGCTTTGTAACTATTCCCTAAATGGTCGTCTCTAAACTGAACAGTATATTTCAGTATAAAGGTCACAGTTTCCTTGGCAGTAGTCCATATTTTAAAATAAGCATGTGCAGTTCCATCGAACTCTTGTTTAAAATTTTACACATTGTCACCGGATGTGTGACATATCATCTTTGTAATTCGTTACCCTTTACTTTCATGCTACTTCTCAAGGGTTGTCAATAGGGTTTGCCTAGTTGCGAGAGGGACATGAATCTTTTAACTTGGGATGTATAGGTTATTTTCGTATGTGAAAATGGGATGACATTTCAGTATGCTCTGCTGCTGCTGCTGCTGCTGCTGGAATATCGGTAACGAGGAGTATATGATCTGCCACACAGGAGATATATTACTTCATGCACGTTATGTAGGCATACATAAAAACTGTGATTAATGTCAAATACTTAGTTAGGCAGATTTTCCCATTTCTGTGACAGTATTTACTAAACTACTGATACCTTTTCATTTGTCACGAAATTATTTTCATGCAAAATATACGCCTAATGATCCCTCTAAGAGTACGTGGATTGTCACTGCTATTTTGCATTCAAAACTAGAGACGCATAGGCCCAATCTTCATCATATTATGCATAGATTCCGCTGTACGTCTCGGTGTTAATCTCTAGAAACCTAAAGGTAACTTTCAGCAAACCGGAATACCGAAAGTTACAGCAGAGGTTCGACAAACCGGGACTCGAGATTCGGGCTTCATAACGGAACTTTGTCGACTGGATATAATATTGGCCCTCTGGAGCACGTTAACAGCAGCTTGCGTGAGAAATTAAAGGTAGAAGATCCTCGACTAATACATAAGTATTACTCTTACTTGGTTACATGAATGGTTTGCGTAATGGTAATTTTTATGATGTATACCATTCACGAAATGGTGAGGTGTGGAAACCAAGAAGGTTGAACTGTGTATGGACGGGAATGGCAAAGATTACAAATGCGTAAGAACCTAGTGGGTAGAAAAAACACGGAAGACCTAAAGTAGACGGGAGGATAATATTAAAATGGACCCAAAAGGACTAGGTTGTGAGGTGTGGGCTGAATCCTCTGTCTCAGAATTGTACTAGAGGCACGTTTTATCTATTCGACAGAACGAAATGTAAGCTGCATCGTAATGGGTGCATAACATTGACGATCTATGTGTGTTGTCTCTTAGCAAATAATTTAGATGACATGCAAGTATGTCATCTTGTCTGTACTTAACACTTTACTTTACATTGCTTCTCTTATAACATATTCCTTAAGTTAGTAGTATTACCTTACATTTTTATAATTACATACAGTACAATATCTGCTTTTGTACAGTCGCACAGAGCGTTAAGTTGAAACAAATTCTACAATCCTAAAAGTTTCTAGTACCTTGGAGAGTTTATGGAAGTTATTTTGGATTAACATTTCTGAGAAATTCTGAAAGAAAAGTCGTGGAACAATTTTTTAGAAGAAACATCTCCTTTGAAGCACTCGAGCTCCATCAACTTCCACTCAATACTCCTCTGTGATTGGGGCAGATGTTACGTGGCCTTGCTTATTCTGGTCACGGGATGTGGTCGGAAGTGTTGAAGTATTGGCAGAATACCAATCCCTTGCAATCACACCCTGGCCTGCACCTTGAAGCATAATGGTTTCCAGTGGTATGCCGTAACCTCATGCTCGACGACGCGTCACGGCAGACGTATTATGCGATTTGTCGCATTTCGAGTTGCATTATACACGTAGGACGATTTATTTGCCTATACACAATTACGAAGAAAAGAACTGTAGCCTATAAAGCTTCAGACAACCAGCTGAATGGCCAGTGTTCGATTTTATGTGGGGGCAGTTTGTAGAAACAAACTTTGTCGCTGGTCCAGACCGACTATGCGACACGCCCCGTTATCTGCATGTCAACGGACGCTTATCACATGCGGAGAAAACGTGAATCTGATTATTCTTGTCCATGTACTGTGGAAATCCAACTATTTTAAACATTACTTCTATTCACACTTAAGTTTCGTGGCTTAGTGCTTAATTATGCCGAAATAAAAGGACGGGATATTGCGCCGTACTAAATGTTGAATATTCTGAACAGATCTTAAGAGTTCTGCTGACTGGTGCATGCAGGTTAGTGAGGAGGTCGTGCCACAAATCCCGCGGCTCTTTGCCGTCTTCTCACCTTATTGACCGGGTTCGCTCCCATGCATCATTTTGCGGTGGACAAAGTGGTGGTTTTTCAGGTCTTCCCCTGAGTAGGCCTACTTTGGTTTTTCCCCGACAATTGTCACTTTCCTAATGCTGTATCATTCTAGGGGTGGACAATAGACCCATTAGAGCTCATCCTTTCGAGAGGTGTAAATCTACAATAAACCCAAAACAACAGAAAATTATATATGATAATGAACAGGTTAATTGTACATCGAATCCGTTTTTCTTGTGTTCCATGTCTGCGTTTTCAGAAGGACGTCGTAACAGTCGATGTTCGGTGCTCTAGCTGACGTGTCTCTGCCTTCCGAAACGTCCACTTATTTGTCTTAGAGAAGTTACTATTCTAAATTACGGCATTTCCACATGCGAGTACCCTTTTCTGTCCACATGTTCGGCCGCGGAGCCCTGCAGTGCGTTCGAAAAGAATATTCAGATGGATAATTGTTACTTTGTTGGCCTAGTGAGATGTAGGCTTACCTGAAATGATAAACCTGAATGGTGTACATTTAGTTATTTATGGAGGCGTATTTGTTCCACATGTGATTCTTAAAACTCTATATCAAAGAGACATTTCGTGCTTGCTAACAACTATGACATCCAATCATTACACACACAAATACAGGGTCAAATCACCTCATCCAAATGACCATATCCGCTAATAGCATGCAAATATATTCTGACTGCTGTAAAAATAAAACTGACGTGTCAGAGAGTCATGGTGTCTAGGGGTCAGAAACTGTAGAAAAACTTGACAAGTGACTTGGGAGATGTAGAAGTCTATATAAAATTATGTATATGTGAAACTAAGTATATTTTACAAATATTTTATGTACAACATATTGGAGTTTATTTATTACTCTATTTTATTTTATTGTAACCCTAACCGCATACTTGTGTGTTAATGACCATGAAGGCAGTGAGTGTATGACTTGCCGTTCAAGGACAGACTGCATGCTGCGTGGACTGTTGGATGTTAGCTCCCTGAGGCTGGCTGGAAGTAACAGCCGAAACATGTAGGAGAAACAGTACGAACATAAAACGTTATGTGCAGTAGGTGGCAAAATAGAAGTGTATATAACTAAAACTGTTGATAATGAGTGTATTTCCGTTGCAACAAATCAGTCGTAAAACAAATTTAAATTGTATGTGTCATGTTGAGTGTATTCTGCATGAATAAAAGACAGAAGGTATAATACTGCGTTACAGTACAATGGACAAGCGCAGTTCTTTTAAAAGCAAACATAATATATATAAGTTATTGCGGAGCAATGTCAACCTCTCTGTCTTGCTGTACAGTAGGCCTACAACTATGATTGATGGTGGCTATTGAAGACGGTTGATGATGATACATAGTATGAATTGAGATACTCTCGGACAGTGTTTTACCCCCTGTCTAAGTTCCTTTCGGTGCTGAGCTATTGCCAGCTTGGTACTCTCAGAACTTATACGGGGGAAAAGGCACGAGTAATTAATCTAAACTGTCAACAGATGGCAGGAGAGGTTTCTTGGTACTAGGGTAAACAAATAACAGTGATAATCTGACCTAAAGAAACAGTTGATTTTGACAACAAATGTTGTAGGTACTATGGAA
Source organism: Coptotermes formosanus (assembly GCA_013340265.1). Taxonomy (NCBI): domain Eukaryota; kingdom Metazoa; phylum Arthropoda; class Insecta; order Blattodea; family Rhinotermitidae; genus Coptotermes; species Coptotermes formosanus. Next base: position 4,485,649 of record BLKM01001619.1, on the reverse strand, counting down.
TTTTTAAAAAATGTTCACTAAAGTTTCGTCTATTGTTTTATCAATCCAGTAACCCAGTGTAAATTTAAAAGGTTTCTTTGTGTACTGAGAGGGTTCTGATGCTGAAAGCAATAGTTCCGGAAGTGATTTTCTGTATGTGTCCACTCGCAAATGTTCTGCTTGAGAATAACTTCTGGTAAGTAATAAATGTTGATTAATTGCGTGCCACTTTAATAAACTGAATTAAAATTGAACTTGGAGCTTTGAATTACAAATTTGCACTTCTACAGCCACACGCAAGCGGCGGAGTGTGCGGACTTAACGTTCGGTTCACATACAGATTTGTGGTTGTAGAAGACAAGATCCTATCGGAAACTGGTGGTTGGGTCGTGTAACCGTTAATATGTGTACCTAAATTCCTATATATTACTCATCAATTACACAATTAAGAAGCCTAAGGAAGAACACTTATTACTGTTCACAACATTACTAAGATGACTCGCAAAGTATAAAGTATTACCGAGTGGTAATGTGAGAACGGTCGAGCCCAATGGCTGCGCTGTGTAGGTCGTGGGTCTTCGGTCGAGCGCTTGCTGGAATCGTGGGTTCGAATCCCACCTGGGACATAGATGTTTATCTCTTGTGAGTGTTTGTATGCTCTCAGGTAGAGATCTCTGCGACGGACTGATCACTCGCCCAGAGGAGTCCTACGGAGTGTGGTGTGTCTGAGTGTGATCTAGAAACCTCCAAAAGGAGGCGGCCTAGGCGCGATTTGGGCTGTTGCCCCACAGGAAGGAAGAAAGGAAGGAAGGAAGGAAGGAAGGAAGGAAGGACGGAAGGAAGGAAGGAATGTGAGAATAAGTGGTAAAGGTCATATTTGCAGATACAGTACGCCATGCCTTGTCGACTGGTAGATCTTTACCGACATTTTGGAAGAGTCTACTTCTTCCATCCTGCGAGAGTGGATTGTGAGTATTTATATTTTTATTTAAACATTTCCTGTCTACTCAAACAGCCCAGACACGTGGCATGCACGCTGCTGTGGAATACATGTAAGTCATAACTTTCTTCCCACATTCTGTCCAAGATATCTTTAGCAATTATCTTTCGTTGGTATCAAGCATGTGCACTTGATAAATGTCAGATAAACTAATATACAGTGTTAAATCTACGTGAGGACATTTATAACATGACCAAAATTCGAAGATCCCAGGCAAACCTCCCGAACAGAGGTCGGTCAGGATATAATGCTGCCGTAGAACTTTGACCGCTGTAAAGTTGTTAAACTCCCAGGTACGTGCCTGAGCTTAGAATGAAACACGGTGTGCTCTGTTTTCTTAAGTTGCACAGTCCTCACATTTCACGCTGCAGCAGCACTGCACGCTGACAGTCTTACGAGACGTCGAAATCCAATCGTCGTCCTCCAGAAAACGAAGCTGTAGACGCACGAATAACGTTCCACTTATCAGGAAAGGAAAAAATAAAAAAATAAAAATCATTCGTAGAATTTCAATGTTGAAAGGTAAGTTGCCATGTTTACACAAATACTCAACTTTCTTGAATTGTTTCCCGTACGAAAATAAGGATGAGGGTTGAACAGGGCTTTTTCTGCTTTGCCTCCTCTTTTATAGAATGAAGTACTTCATGACATGTCAGAAAGAATTTGCAGCCTCGCATAGCATTTTGCCAATCGCTTGTGCCAGCCTGTCTGTTCGAGTGTGGCAGATTGGTTCCCGCGGAGCTGTGGTGACGGCGATGGTGTCTAGGGTTTGAGGGTTGGGGGGGGGGGGGAGTGGCAGTATTCGGGTAATCACCGCACTGCCTGTCAGCTGAGACTGATTACATTGCCGCACAAAAGGGATGAAATTTTTGTAAGGGTTCGACATGTGGAAATGACAATTGCAAGAAACTCACTGTCTGGTTACGGGTGGAATGTGTCGGAAGAGGGAGAGAGAAGAGGAAATTTGTAAGCTGTATGGGGTTTACCAAAAGCAATGCATTTCAATCGACGTCACATCAAAGCAAATGCATGTTTTGCTGTCTGGATGAGAGGTGTATTTTTTTTAAAAAGAACACTTGTTTGTCTATCTGTTACGATATATGCTGCTGCTCACAAGTCAACAAATTAATGCATATTTTTCCTTTTCTAGCGCACACTTTACGGGCTCTGATGTTTAACGAGTATAAAATTTAATTTAGTTTCTGTCATATTCAGTACTAAGGGTTGTGGCGCGTATCGAGACTGGGCTCGTCTGCGTAAATTGAAGTGAAACCGCACTAAAATGTCTCGTTCTCCTCCTGAAATTTCCTTTCACATTTTAACTGCCATTCCCAAATTCCGTTACTGTTTGCAGAAGCAGAGTGTCTAAGTAAGTGTAACACATGAGCGTTTGACATTTGAGTTCTTACATTCTCTGCTGATGTGCTGTGACTAGGGTGTCCGGCAGTCTTTACAAATAATAGTCGTCAAGAAACTGTCAAAGAATTCAGCAATTTGTCAGGTCATTCCCGCAGCAAGTGCTTTTTTAGTGATCGTCATATTTTCTCGTTCATGTTGTTTGTACCTCATCATTCTGAGTCTCTCTTCGCGTGCTGCAGGCATGGCCAATTCGTCATGAGTAATTATAAATAATTAATCATATGTTTCAGTTTCTTCTTAAAGGGTTTGTAATTATGCAGCCATTCAGTAAATTCCGAGGTCATCACGCTCTTTATAAAAGCCTTACAGTGTGATGTATCCGCAATGAGCTCCACCAAGGCCACACCGTAGCTGTAATGTAACATATCCTACACACAAAGTTACTGTACACTTTGAAGGCTGACATTTGTACAAATTTTACATAAAAATTCAGTGTCTACTTTACATAAAACATACTTCTACTCATTTGAATATTCCAGTCAGTGTAGCGTCTTAGGAAAATAATCGCTGTTGATTTTGCAAATATACCGAGCGCATGAGTGCAGTGTTTGTGCAACATGCATAATTTTTAATGTACAGCAGCTTGCTTATGATTTCCACTGGGTTTTACATAAATATAAGTAAAGGAATTAGTGTTCTTGTGAGGAAAGCAAAGAGTTTTTGGATTCTGTAAAAATAGCACAATAACTTAGGAACCCTAAAGCGATTATTAGCATCTTGAGAAAGAAAGAACAATTGCCGAGACAATAACAAGTCAGACATTAGTATAAGGGCCCACGCACCCTCTCTTCAATGAATAAAAAGCGCCCTTTCCATGATGGTAAAACGGCCGGCTTGTGAAGCTGACTACTCACCTCTATCTAGAGCTGAGCTTAATAATGTGTGGAGCTATACCTCCAGTCACCGATATGCCTGCATGGCGTGCACAGGGACAACTTTTCTGTCTGTATAAATGTATAAAAGTAAAATTATCCCTGAATGTAAATACCACGAGATGTTAGTGTGGAGGGGAATTGGATGTGTGAAGTAAAGCTGTAAGTTTTGCTATGCACGCTATGAAGGCTACAAGTGTGTGGAGTTGTAGCTCCACTCATTCCCAACCCCGGTAGTAGGTAAAGGTGGATGGTTAGCTTCACGACCCGGTCGCTTTACCCCCAGGGAACGTGCCCAAGGTACCCACAGAATAGGATGCTGCGGGAGCCTCAGAGACGGTCTGTGCGTTTCAGTAAAGAGATGTTTCTTATCCCTGCAGAGTATCGAACGACGACTCCTCGGTTATTAAGTGGATGTGCACTTTTGTAAATTATAAATTCTGGTGTTAGTTAAACGCGAGCGGTTTTTCCACGCTGCCGTAAGAGGGCAATCAGCGCGACTGGACAGAAGACTGGGAGGACTTGGAGAGGTTCCGGACACACAAGTGATGAAACAAAACTTCATGGCGTTGCGTCCTGTTGACTTCACTAAATGAGGTCACGTCATACGACTTTTAAAAAGCGACGGAGGGAAAACGTACTGTACCACTGAAATCAGCTGCGTAAGTTGTACAGCGCCGATTAACGGAGTGATTGCAAATGGTGAATCGGAAATCACGTGCAGTGGCTCTTTAGCGCTGTGTTTTAAGATAAGATTCGAGCAGTCTTGTAGAATGACTGAGGAAAACCAGGGAATACTTCAATTCATTAATCACCGTTTTCCGGGACGAGACTCGATCGTCGAACCCTTTAAACATGGAGCGGGCTTCACACATTCTTGTCCGCAACCTACGAGTATACAGCAACACATCATAGTGCATTCGCAGCACTTGCTTCCAGGAACTCTGGGAGAACTGCAAAATGTAGTCAGGTTGTTAGCCTTGGGGTAAGCCGCATATCGAGCCCGTAAATTCCTGGAAGTTGTAATTACATAAACTGCGACAGTGGGTATTTTCATTATATTCGGCTGTGTTGTTATTGACACTCTTTGTAACATGTTTCGTTCCTGACTACATTTTGTCACAAAAAATACGGTACTTTAGATAAGCATCCCTTCCCTTCGCGCAGCAGTAAATTCACTCCTGAATGGCATAACACCAGAAGCCTAAAATTTATAGTAGATAATTGTCCATTCTCGCATTTCAGTCAGCGTGAACAGTGTTCTGAAACGAAACGAATCGCATTGTTGATGCTCAGGGCCATAGAGTATTAATCCATTACAAATTCACATGTGCTCTGAGGTTGACACACTGCTGTACGGTGTCCAGATTGGAATCAGAAATAACTGGGGGAGGAGCTTAAACAACTCCAGCTGCACCTTCGTGCATGAGAAATAACACAATACGCGACACGTCGCCAGACTTAACGATTTGGGCCTCCGAAAATATAGTGTACAATTAACAGCTGTCGCTTTTAATGTCACATTGCTGATCGCTGCACTATGTGCCGTGACGAATTGCAGCTGGAATGTGTGGGTCTGCCTTCAAGATGATGATTTTCGGTGACTAGAATTTGTCAAGTTCCTTGTTTGAGGACACCAAGAATGAGAAGCAAAATCTGTTTTAACCATTTTGAAACACACAGTTAACGTATACAGTTCTTAAAAATTTCGTCCCCGCGTCAGCGGAAATATGCTGTTTTCCGTTACAAATACCAGCTTGTTCATGCTGTTTTTTTAGAAAATCCTAGCTTACAATAAGGATCTTACAGAACGCATAAAAATGCCATATGCGGGCATATGTAGCAATGTAGCCTATGAAGAGTTATACTGAAGAGTTATATAAATTTTAACCCTTGCTGCGTTGTACGCAAATATTTAGTTCTTAACTTACAGAGAACACGGTGCTTCTATTAGAAGCAGTAGTCAGTTTGTGTTGTATGGTTAAACAACAGCCCTCTTTTTTGTGCGAATCGTACGAAAAACATAAAGACTGTGAGCTCAAAGTGCAGAGGGTTTAGTGTTAAACATGTTGGTAAATGTAACAATCGCTAGCCTTAAACGTACACGCTTGTATTGTGAATTTTACGTAATGACGGAAGGTGTTTATTCAGTGAGGATATAAAACCAAAAATATGCACATATGAGAAACATATCAGTATAGTGTTTCACTACTCCTACATGTTGCGGCACATCTGTGCCATCCTCAGGTATTTCATACATCAAGCGTACGAACTGGCGCATATGCTGAAACATGTAGTAGTAGTGAAAGCCTGTAGGGGTATATTTGTCATATGTGCATTTGTTTGGTTTCATAAGTGAATGTGTTAACCAAGGAGGTTTTGTATGTTATGCTTTCTTGCTTTTTGTATTTCCCTCTAGCGATCTAAATTTTTCATTTTTGTATCTTACAAATGTAATTTCTTCAGATATATCGAAAAAACATCAGACAGTTCTGTTGTAATTTCATTACGGCTTATATCAGTTGTTCGTGCTACAAAACTATGGCGACAGGCAAAATAAAATGTCGGCTACAGTTTAGCTCCAGTGTTGATTTAGGATTTAGGCCTGAATGTTGAAACTCTTAAAATGGCATTTTAATGTTCGTGCATTCATGTGCAGGTAAATCGTAATTGTGCAAATAAACTTCTCGGTTCGCTGTCTATTTAAAATTGACCAGGTATGTAATTAAATGATTTAAGATTTCTGGGATTATACGGCATGTGAAACAGCACATTCTTACCGAAGTTTAGGTATTGCCAATACCCACGGGGTCGAGCAGTCCAAGAAGTCCGCACTCGTCTTGAACTGCTTGACTCTGACGAAGGACAACTACGCTCCTCCGAAATGTCAGTAACTCTCTACCAGTCGACACAGTGTAATATGTCATCACTCAGTCTTGAATGTAGATCACTAGTGCGCGTGAAAACCTTAAATATGCCGCAGTTATGATTAAACGTAACAGGGCCACGCAAGTGTTAAGTAGTGTTTACGGAAATAATCATTCCAAAAATCGTACTAAACCCATATAAACACTCCGTGAGGAAAGTTCAAAATTTCTTATCTTTTAACCTTTTAAAGCCTAGCGGTAACTTTACATACGACCAGGTTTAACATTGAAAAATTCTACGTGGTGCCCACATTGCGTTTATGTGTTTTGTACGGATCTCAGAACAAACAGCAACTTTTGCCTGATAAAACATTAAGAGATTGGTTTCTATAACCGAAGTGGAGAGTGTTTACAGCGCGGTACGCATTGAGTCCTTATATAAAATAGATAGGCTTCGTCTTTAGAGGGTTAATAGCGGTTCGTACATAAAACTTACTCTCCACGTACGAGTAAATACCTGCACTGCATACTCGAGAAGCGCTGTTAAGCCAACTGGTGCGTAAGTGTCGGTCTCGGAGTTGAATTTCATCTGCGGGCAGTTTATCAAAACTAAAATTTTTCTGATTATTTTCAGTATGCTGCCATATGTCAAGACAGGACATTGAAATAAGCGAAGAATCGTTGCTGCCGCTTTCTGCTGATTAATTGTTCATAATAATCATACCGTAGACATTATTTTCAGGCTCATGACCGCTGCATCGTCGCTGATTAAAGGAACAGTGAACTAGAACGTGTGTAAACCCAGAAATACTTTGTGAATCACGCTTTGGTCCGTATTTTTAAGTTAATCAGCAGGCAGAATACGTTAAATATCTCTATGAAAAGAAGAACTGGCGTATGGGTGTCGCGATTGTTCCAGAAGCAGAACTCGTTCGGCTGTCATTAATTTCAGCTCGCCATGATTTATAAACGAAGGGGTACTTTGTACCAGTTAAAGCGGGCGTTTCCTCTCCAGCCTATTTGCCTACTAAAGCATTTACATGATTACATTTATTTCCCTACGTTACATTATATCGGTCTTCTGTACAGCCTATTGCTCCATTCTTTTTCGCCTGGCCTTTCCCTCGGTAATGGATTGAATTTAACACTCCCACCCGTCCCACTTTCAAATTACCCCTCTAAATCTATATCGCCTGACCTTTTAGCGAGAAGGGATTAATATCTGCTCCTAGATTAGTAGAGGTTGTCATGAATTGCGTAATAACAAAATTGCGATCCGTAATGTCTTATTTTTGCTTCTGATATAATCAGAATTTTAATTTTCGCTTTGATATTAAATAGCCAATTTGTTCTGTATGAATACACCGTTTATCGTTACTTATGGTTACTTTGTAGTCCATAAAACTACACAAACCTCACTGGGACTAAAAGAATGCCAAGCTGGTGAAATCCGAAATCTAGAAGTAACAAACTAACGAAATAAATATATATATAAATAAATAAGAATTTGACTAATTACTATCGAATGCCCTATCAGAGTCTTTCTTATGAGCTGACAGTCGCTTAAGTACTGTACAAGAAAGAGAGGTTTATTACCGGATTCAAGAACATTTTAGGGAGCTGCATTAAGCCTCATCTGCATCCAATTAACATTCTCTACTTACGATGCATTTTAATATTACCTTCACATCTACGCATAGATCGTCCAAAGGATGTCGATTCTTGAAATTTTCCTACTCAGATTCCTTATGCATTTGCCACCCGTATCGTGTGTGCTACATTTCCCATCCTTATACTCGTCATTTGAAAACGAACAGACTGGAAGAAAGTAAATTGTTAAGCTCCTACTAGGTAATTTTTCCAGCATCCTGTTATTTCTCCATCTTAGATCCATCTAGTCTCCTTAGCGCCCTGTTCTCAGATACCTGCATTGTTCTCTTAGAGCGAAGCAGCAGGGTAAACACTCGTACTTTAGTTCTGTATTCCAACGTCAAGGTCGTTCGATGGAAAACACTGATTCCCGAAGCCTGACTGTCGATACCGTCGTTTTAAGGGAGAACGTAACGGCGCTGGATTGTTACACCATGCGTGCGTTTCTCAAATTTTAATTTGCTAATGCTTTGAAAATGAATTAACTTTGTTTCAGTTCCGATTTGTCCTTGATGTTGACTTCACTTTCTCTCCTACAACAATCACAGCGTGGTGCTTACGTCTAGGAAGAAGTTCATAAAAATTTTATCTCGCTTAACCCTTTAAAGCATAGTGGTTTCTATATGTATCACCGAGTATAAGTTTCAAAAATTTTACGTCCTGTCCACAGAGTGCATTTATGTGTTTTGTAAGGATCTCAGAAGAAACGATTTCATTTCCCTGTACATCATTTACTGCGTGGTCTTTATAGCCCCAGCCACGTGCATTTATGCGGTATGCTCTAATTGAGGTTAATCTGAGCCTGTAAATGTTGAGGACTGATGATTTTGTAATTCCTTCTTCAGGTACACTGAGATGAAATTTCCACATTTCCTATTTTGGATCTCACAGGAAAGAGTAACAAACCGTGGTTTGGACTGTAAATATGAAACTTGGTGGTCTCATGTACCACCACCACCACCACCACAACCACCACCACCACCACCACCACCGCCACCACCACCACCACCACCGCCGCCACCACCACCACCACCACCACCACCACCGCCACCGCCACCGCCACCACTACCACCACCACCACCACCACCGCCACCACCACC